>JAZKJV010001110.1:0-359890 GCA_037367405.1 Ottelia alismoides
TAAATTGGCTCAGAAATCGATACTCATGCAAGGGAAATCCTACTAAATTTTTCCTAATTCTCATAGTTTAAAATACAATGAAATATGCATCAATGAATTGTAGAAATTTATAGGGCCCCATGGTTTTTTGGAGAACTTTTTTGAATGTATCAGAGATTCTACTCCGAAAATGTCCTCATCTCGGCTTCGCGACTCCTTCGTGACTGGACTGATGTATAGGGGGTTTTTGCTGTAGTGGGGGTATCTGATTTTGATACCTTCTGGTTCTGTGCTTTTTTGTTTCCTGTCCGCATTTCGTCTGTAAGTTACCTCTTAACTTCTTAATAAATTGGGGCGAGCACCATTGATTGCATTCCCCGCTTTTGAGCGTCAAAAAAACGTCTTTGAATGTATGCCTATTTTTTATTTTCAAAGATTCAAGGGTACAAGTGTAACAAAAAATATATGGACTTTTTTAGAATTCCAAAAAGGGCACAAAAAATGCAAATTTTCTAATTTTTTTTGCTTTAATTTAATAATGATTTGGGTGCATTACAGAGGAAATAAGTAAAGTTTTATAAATTACAATTGAGTCCCTAAAGGATTGTATTGTAATTTGGAAAAGTTACAAATTCTGTGGAATAAAATAATAAAATGGGAAATTTTATGAAAACTAAGTAGAGTTTCAAGTATCTGCAATTAGGTTCAAACATGATTGAAAAATACTCAGAATTAATGCAATTGCAAAAAGGTCTCAGGTCTTCAATACCATAGGTTTGAAGCATTGGTCATGCTTACCCAATCGACGGTGGAGCACGGCGGAGGAGATGGCAGGAGCCCACGGCAGTGGAGTAGTGGTCGAGGACGGACGGAGGATCTTGTGGTGAACTGTGGTGCTGAGAAGAAGGGGTTAGGGTTCAACGATCGGTGGGGCAGGTGGTTAGTCTTCCTTTTTGGGGTCTTCCGCCTTCTCTGCCTTCTCTCTTATAGTCGACGAATTAGAGGGGGAGACGGAGGGGGAATGATGTTGGGCGAGGCCGACTATTCCTCGGCGGTTCGGTAGAGTCAGAAGGGAAGGGGTGCGAGGGAGAGGTTAATCACCTCCTCCGCCGAATCCGCCGAGGATCAACTTTGTAAATTAGTTTGTTTGGGTGTTTGCATTATTGATATTGTTTGTGTGGGTTTGCTTCCGCAACAAAGTCAACTACTTTATTCATGGTCGATCAGTTTTTACCATCAATCTAACTAATCGAATGTATCAAGCATATTATCTAACTAAAATCGGTCGACTTATCATTGATTTAGTCGACAAACTATTTTTTTAATCGACTAAGTTTTGATAGATTAAGAGACTTTATTACTATCAGTTGTTAACTCTTAACGATCATTGTAAATCACAATTTTGGGATATTTATCCTCTATAAGTCCAATAAATAGAATTTTTAGCTTCATCTCACATCATTCAAGAGCGTGATATACACTAGTTTGATGTGATAAGAGATGTTACGTTCCATTAGATTTATCCTACAATATAGACATACTTAAACCTAAATATATCAAAATTTTATTTGATTATTTCTTAAAAGTATGCTTTCAACTCATCTTACCTCTTACGCAATTTAAAATGCTAATTTGTACAAATTAATAATATCACGTGGTATTATAAGCTGGTAATAATAGAGAGCGGATGTCGAATCTTTACATGCAGCAAAAGCGCGGGTAGTATTTGCTAGTATATGTAAATGCAAAGGTTTTCCAGAGGTACATATTAAATAATCTCGTGAAATCGTAGATCGCATCATGAAATTAGTGGCAACTGAACCTCTATCTATTGTAACAACTTATCCCTGCTATCCTATAGGGATACGATATCCTTTTATCAGAAAAATGTGAAGTCAAAGCCATTCTATAGACCTTAACACTTATTATTGATATATAAAATATAGGAAAGGGAAGATGCTCCATGGAGCAACCAACCTTAGTTATTCCGTGCTCATTTTTCGTCACTTTTTTATTATTTTTTGGGAAATACCACCATGTATTTTTATTATTATCTCTCTCCAATATGTTGTTCCAATTTCATCAGAAGCAGAGACTCGTATGCCCTCTATCCAGAATATGTATTTTAACGGTATTAGAATTGACTTAATCGGCATGTTCTGAATGGAGATCATAGGAGTCTGTGTTTGTGACAAAATTGAAAGATATATTAAAGGGATATAGTGATGAAAATATATTGTGGTATTTTCCAAAAAAATAAAAATAAAGTGACGAAAAATGGATATGGAGTAGCTAAGGTTGGATGCTCCATGGAGTAGCTTTCCTATCCTTTATAAAATAAGATGGAGAAGGAAGATATAAAGAGAGATGCACAAACATCGCATGAACACAAGAATTTGGTCACATATTTTTCATCACGTAAAAATGGGAGCCTTGGAAATGACCTAACCATTCTCGAAATTCAAGCACATCAAGATATCTTCAATCACTTCGTGTACTTTGCCCGCCCATTTCAACCCTCGATTTATGTCGCACTCGACCTAGAATGGCGTGTGTTCGTGTATTTCACCATTCTATCCCTAATTTTTCGACACTAGCTATAAGACTAGAATGCTCAATGTTAGTATCAGAATTGCAACATTGAATTCCAATCAAATTCCTTCAACTAAATTGGAGTTCTGTCAAATTCAAATATTAGTGACCTTCGCCACATCTTTGGCATGCCTCCACTTACTTCTCCCTGAAATCTTCAACCATCTCCACCATTTGATAATGTGATATTTACCCCATGAATCTTATAAATTTTGTAAATGACCTTCTCGACCTCTGAAACTACATAATTCCCTCCTCGACCTCGTAAATTTGCTAATTCTTACGCCCATGAACCATGCGGTTAATCTGTTTGAAGCTTGTGGGGATTCTTGAGATAATTTATGAGATCAATGGGGTAACTACGTTGTGCAAAAAGTCATAGAGGTAATTTACTGAGTTTATAGGGTTCGTGGGGTAAATATCCATTCGATAATCGATCCTTTTTTTCCTAATATTGCCAAATTTGTTAGATTTTACTTGCTCATCTTTTACATACAACCTCATGATTTTTATTTTGATAAATTCATTCTCTTTCATCTAAATTTAGGGTTTTTCACACCATGAACATTTGAATCTTGTTCGACTACACTACAACTCATATAATCTTTTGTAGTTATACCATGATCCCTACAATTTTACCATCATTGACATATAAACTCCATTGTAAGGTTTTGGGGTAAAATTAGTAATTTACAGTCTAACTTAGAGGGATTATGGTGTAATTGTGAAGATCACAGGGTTTGCGATGTAATTGGACAAGACTTTAGGGGTCATGGTGTAAAAAACCCTAAATTTTCTTCTCAAAGTCCGTCCTTTTGTGCATATAAGCTAATATAGGAGACTATATTTGCAATTTAATGAGGTGAGTACATGAGAATACCTCTCGAATATGGGAGAGTGGGTTCTCTGCTGTGGTGTTGTAGTGTTGTAGCGCACCACAGCCGCTCGATCAAGCTCGAGCTTGATGGAGCGGCTGTGGTGCGCTACAGCACCACAGCAGACGATCCACGCGTCGAATATGGAGGGCTAGCTTTCCTCCTATCAGCCTTCGGCTCCACTGCAACTACACCAGTCCCGTGACGACCTTGTAGTCCTAATCCTCCACATTGCCCGAGCAGAACTCCTCATCATCGACGAAGACCCCAATCCCTCCTGCTCTACCCTCTGATTGAGCCTCATCATCTGCTAGATGCATCACATCATGGGAGATCGGTGACGTTGACCATGCGAGCGAAGTCCTAGCGCACGTACCAGATGTGCTTAATGATATGGTGCATTCAGTAGCCTCATCGCAGCTCATGTATATGGGCTCCAAGTTTTAGTTGAGGGTTTCTTTACCTCGATTTAAGTTCGATCTTGTCTTCATTACAATAGATCTGGATTGATGCACGGACATCTTAGTTATTCCAAGTTATGTATATCATTAGTAACAAAAGAACATGTTTTTCTTCTTCGTAATGGAAAAACAAGGCATTTAGATAAAACAAACATTTCTTTTCTGTGTATTATAATATGCAAACAGAGTAGCAAATCCTGATCTTTATGATGCATATCCAAAATGATAGCTTGCCTCTTCTATGTTCATTAGTTCGTTATTAGATGAACCTATAGCCTATGTTTTTTTATGTATTTGGTATTAGATGCAATGTTCATTCGAAAGTAAATCTGATCTCCCAAAGAATATAGATTCAAGTTTTATAATTATCACGAAAGTAGTAGCAAATGGTTACTTCTTTTTCATTAGAATATTCAAGACCAACTTTTTGGATACATAATTTATCTGAAACGGGTTAGATATCATATCTACAAATACACCAGAGTTTGAATGAAACCAATTAAATCATTCTTAAAGTAGCCTATAGTTTGTGATTTCTGTGTCTTTGTAGATCCATTTGACTTCATGATGTTGTCATAAGAATTTCAGGGACTCAGATATGGCATGATTCTCCACAAGAAGGGCCCCAGGCCTCAAACAAGGGGTTCCCCTAGGGCGTCGTCCATGGATAGAAAGAAAACATCAACTTCGTAGTGTTATCCTCTCTCTAGGGTGGCCCTCACAACAACTAAATTATCGCACTGGTTGTGGCCTTAAAACATGTCATGACATCCAGCGCGGAAGGACCGCGTTCCTTCTCGGTGACGGTCTCGGACGCTCCTCTATCGCCTCCGCTCTTAAATTTTTCCCCATACAAGAATATCATATGTGTAGGGATTCAACCATATATGGACATATTTGTATCTGTTTTAAGCAAATATGAATACATGCGTGTATGCATACATACATATGTTTAAGCAATAAATTTCTTATTTTGGATAATGCTATGAGTTGCTATGTTTTTCCGATATGTATGCATATAATGATATAAGAAATTTCTTATCCCTTACAGATCCCACATCACGTGCATGCCTACACTATTATTTGGTGAATAATATTGATATAAATAACCATTAAAAAATTATAACATCATCGGTTTCTCTTTTTATTTTTTCTACTATTGTTGTTCTTTTGTTTTTCAGATATATTGTCGTAATCAATTGATACAATATATTTGACAAGTTGTTCTTCCCTCAAGCACCCAAAATGATCTTCTTTATATGTTAAATAGCATATACGTAGGGCTTCACCCGAATAAGAACATATTTATGTTCATCTATTAAATATATTCACTTTTAAACAAATGTGAATGTTTTCTATAAGTTTGGTTGCAACATATAAGGCTATTATTAGGAGTTTTATTTGCTCGCAGTTATAGATATGGATTAGAGAGGAATATGATTGTATTATTTTTTTACAAACAGAAATATTATACTAACTGATTAAAAGTTTTATTAGATAATTTTACAACAAATAATAGTTGGATGATTGTAGATGTTATCAACAAAGCCATATTCTACCCCGGTGCTTTGCACGGGGTGTGCACTACTATATACATGTCTTTGATGGCTTATAGACAATATAATATTAAATACATTTAGTAGATATAAATTCCATCGCATATACGACGATACAATGCATGAATATTTTTATACAAGTATAAATACTCCAACAACCATATTTATGTACTTTAATTAGAGTTGTGTATTGGGTTGGGCCAAACCGACCTATCCTAAAATCCGATCCACATAACTCAATCCAAACTCGAATCTGAAATTTGGTGGACGGGTCGTGTGCCTCAAAATGAACTCGTATTGATTATCGGGTCGGGATCGGGCCTGAGGAGGCCCTACTTGCAAGCCCGATAGCCCGACCTATACGATATAGTTATACCCAATATATTCGTGTTTGCTCCAAATACCAAGTTCTAACTTTCAAATCATTATTTCAAATTTAGAATAAATACTTAAACACATTAACAATCACATCTGATAGCGTAGATTGAGGACACTATTACATTAATATGCAAGATTATTACATTAGTATACAAGAATGGAATCTGTGTCCTCAAGTATTAGAGCTTGTACAATTGTAAGTAACAAATCTGTATTGGGTCATAGTTTCGGTATATACAATAGAATATGCAATGATGAATTGAATGGTAGTTTAAGTTGTCATATTTTTTACCACATTTCTATTTCCAGCATATAACTAATGTCAGAAACACAAATTAGTTGGCATACTTAAAGTATTAAACATGCACACAAGCATAAGAAACAAATAGGTAAATGCAAAAAGAACAGAACACATGATATTGATGTACATATGTGTTAAATTGGGCCGACCCGACCCAAACCTGACCCATTTTGTTTGGGCTAGGTTTGAGCTTGGGCCTGAAATTTGGAAATAAAATGGGACTAAGCCAGATCCACTAGCTCATATACTAAAATGGACTTGAATCGGGCCAACTCTAATCCGATCCGACCCGACCCGACCCAATACCCAACCCTAATAACATACATACGAATACAAATGCATACATCTTCGTATACTAAAGTGGCATGAATACCCATGTTCGTTTTAGTGGATACAAATATCAAAATCACAAAAAATAGATACAATCGGATAGGAATACATAAACATGATTGCGTCCATTGTATGAAACCATATAAGAGGAATGATTCATGAAAAAGGTATACATAGCAATAACGGACAAAACATGTCCTAAAAAGGACACTGCAGTCGTTTTCTAATGAAATAATGTCAGTTTACTTTCAAGCATAATTTCACCCAAAATGTCAAATTTATTTGTACCATAAAAAAACAGAATTCATTTTCTCAAACTCCAAAATAGTGAAAAGTCAAAACACGTACAAATTCTCAAATTCTATTTTAGATTCCAAAACGAACCAACACCAACCTAATCTCACACCCTTTGATTTCCACTATATTTAGGAACGTACTCTAAATCCACACGAAATCCAAAACAAGTATTTTCTTAACTTTTATCCCAAGAAAAATTCGAAGGCAAAGCTTCTTATTTTGTTCAAATCTGGATTTCAAGCCAAACCCACTCCATCATTAAGGACACTAATCACAGTCTGTTATCGTATCAAGGCTAATCACCAACATAACCCGTCATTAGCTCAAGCAAATCGATGCTTTCAGCAAGAACACATTTTAATATCTTATATACGTATTATTAAAAAATGAAAAGAAAAAAAAGAGTGCGAGAATGGGACACGGAGCGGAGGAAAAGAGGTGGCAATGAGCAAAAATGCTTTATCGCTCGAAGGATGCATACTTCATGCGACCATAGATTCCAAATTCCTACTGTTGCCATTTCTTTGCTCTCGATTTATATCTGTGTATATATCTCCACTTTCTCTATCTAAATATGTGTACCCACATAAAATTATGGTGATATAGAGATCGCCTACTTACTCATTGCCATACTTTTTTTCCTCTCCCAAAGAGAAGAGAAGGACCTAGAGATGCAAGAGGATGCGGATATATTCGTATTCATTCGTATCCGTATCCATTTTTACGAGGATATAGATGTTTTTTTAAATTTTGATGAATATGGATGCGAATATGGATGTTGACATCTAACATCCGACGAATACGAATGTGAATACGGATGCTAGAAAATATATATTAACGAATACGGATATGGATGTGTGTGTGTATATATATATATATAGAGGTTAATGGGGCTGCCCCCTGGGGGTAGCCAACATGGCTGCCCCCGCGCCATTTTCGACGCTTTTTTTTATTTTTTTTTCAAAAAATGTCACCATGTATATTCATCCCTATATCCCTCCTACATGCCATTCGAATTTCGTCGGAAACAGAGACTCCTACGACCTCCATCCAGACAGTCATTTTTTAACGGTAACAGGATTTTTTAAATCGACACCATCTCGATGGAGGCCGTAGGAGTCTCTGTTTCTGACGAAATTCGAATGGCATGTAGTAGGGATATAGGGATGAATTTACATGGTTTTATTTTTCAAAAAAAAATAAAAAAAAGTCGGAAATAGGGGGCGGGGCAGCCATGTTGGCTGCCCCCAGGGGGCAGCCCCATTAAATCCATATATATATATATATATATATATATATATATGTATGTATGTATATGTATATATATGGGTTAAATGGGGCTACCCCCTGGGAGTAGCCAACTTGGCTACTCCCACCCCTATTTTTCCCTCATTTTTTTATTTCTTTGGAAATTAAAATTTGTAAATTCATCATTATATCCCTCTGACATTCTATTAAAATTTCGTAAGAAACATAGACTCCTACGGCCTCCATCCAGACACGGTCGATTTAAAAAATCCTGCGACCGTTAAAAAAATGACGTCTGGATGGAGGGCCTAGGAGTCTCTGTTTCTGACGAAAATTTAATAGAATGTTAGAGGGATATAGTGATGAATATACAAAATTTTATTTTCCAAAGAAATAAAAAATGAGGGAAAATAGGGGGTGGGAGTAGCCAAGTGGGCTACTCCCAGGGGGAAGCCCCATTTTACCCTATAATATATAGAGAGAGAGAGAGGTTAATGGGGCTGCCCCTGGGGGTAGCCAACATGGCTGCCCCCGCGTCATTTTTGACGCTTTTTTTATTTTTTTTCAAAAAATGTCACCATGTATATTCATCCCTATATCCCTCCTACTTGCCATTCGAATTTCGTCGGAAACAGAAACTCCTACGGCCTCCATCCAGACAGTCATTTTTTAACGGTAACAGGATTTTTTAAATCGACACCATCTCGATGGAGGCCGTAGGAGTCTCTGTTTCTGACGAAATTCGAATGGCATGTAGGAGGGATATAGGGATGAATTTACATGGTTTTATTTTTCAAAAAAAAAAAATAAAAAAACGTCGGAAATAGGGGGCGGGGCAGCCATGTTGGCTGCCTTCAGGGGGCAGCCCCATTAAATCCACATATATATATATATGATTTTTATCCAGAGGGCACTGTGCCCATTTGAGATAAAATGGGCCTCTAATTCCAGCCGTAAGATTTGTATCTCTCAATCCCTAAAAAATAGGAACCGTAACCAAAATGGAATTTCCTCTAATTGGAAATATCAAGCAATTCTATAATTAGTATACGTTTATGGAAACGTGTATTGAGAGTTCAACGAGAGGAGATTGATCTGGCATTTTTGGATCTAGCGTTTTGCAAAGTGAGGCGATCAATCGTGGAAACAGAGGCGAACATTTTTATCTATTGCAAGGTATTATACTTCGATTAGATTTTTATTTTCATATTTTGATTTGAATCTGATAGTATGTAGAAAGAATTAATTTTTTTGGACATTTTGATTTGAATCTGACTGTTTATAGACCAGATTTTGATTTTTTGTTATGTTTCTGGATCATGAGAAAGTGGGATTTGCAAAGATGAATTGCGATGTATGATTTCTCTTTCGATTTCAATTTCAAATGATATTGACTTGCGATTGGGTTTGTATCATGAAATCTCAGAAAGAATGATAATCAATGATTTGTGTTTGGATATTGAGTTTTAATTTGAGAACGTTTAAAAAAATCATAAGGATACTGATATTGTATCAAAAGTTACCGGAGTAACTCATCAAATTACTTATGCTTTGCACCGAGTTACTTTTATAAATATAATTCTTACTTTTCTTGGACATAATTTTATCTTTCATGATTAATGGTTCATATTAGGGATATTACTGACAATTCATTAGATGTTACTTGTGTATGAATTTATTTTTAATGAAATAAATAAAGATATTACTGAAATAAATGTATCGTCTTCCAACATAATATGTTACTAATGTAATTCTTAATTTTCATGTATATATATTTCTCTTATATAGTTATTGATTCATCTTACAAATGCTACTGACAATTTATTATTTCAGGTTTGCCAGATGCCTGGACACTTATGTTTCGTGGAAGAAAAAAACAAGAAGTGTTGATGATCGTTGCATACTTATTGACTAAAGAAGCGAGAAGAACATATTTGACAATAATATTAAGAACAAATCATTCTGTAACTAATAAAAGAGGTCATTAACAAATACATTTACTGAATACATAATTGATGTTAACTATAATTTCAGTAACTAATAACAATGAGTAAGTAACATGGACATGAATCTTCAGTAATTGTGCGTATAGCTTCAGTAATATTACAACTCAATTATCTAACAATTATTCAGAAGTACTAAGTAACTATTTCTTCGGTAACAATCAGAACGAGTTCAGTAAATGAACATTTGTAATTAGTAATTGTTGTATAGACATTAATAATTTATCTATTCATTAATTATTGTATGGACAATAGTTACTACAACTTCAGTTATAATTTCATTGAGTTCAGTAATATGGTCAATTGTAATCAGTAATTGATGTATTGACATTAGTAACTTTGTACAAGTGTTATTAATAAGAATGATTGAAAGACAAGTAACACCCAACAAATAGCAAGTAACTTATACACAAGTTATCAGTATTTTTTTACGAATAAAAAACATACATGAAAAGTAGCATTGTACTAAGTAACTATATCATCAGTACAATAAGAATGAGTTCTGTAATATGAACATTTGTAATTAGTAATTGTTGTATGGACATTAGTAATTTATCTATTCAGTAATTATTGTATACAAAATAGTTAATACAACTTCAGTAATAATTTCGTTGAGTTCAGTAATATGGACAATTGTAATCAGTAATTGATGTATTGACATTAGTAACTTTGTACAAATGTTATTAGTAAGAATGATTGAAAGACAAGTAACACCCAACAAATAGCAAGTAACGTATACACACGTTATCAGTAATTTTTTACGAATAAAAAACATACATGAAAAGTAGCATTGTACTAAGTAACTATATCATCAGTAACAATCAGAATGAGTTCTGTAATATGAACATTTGTAATTAGTAATTGTTGTATGGACATTAGTAATTTATCTATTCAGTAATTATTGTATGGAAAATAGTTAATACAACTTCAGTAATAATTTCGTTGAGTTCAGTAATGTGGACATTTGTAATCAGTAATTGATGTATTGACATTAGTAACTTTGTACAAGTGTTATTAGTAAGAATGAATGAAAGGCAAGTAACACCTAACAAATAGCAAGTAACTTATACAAACATTATCAGTAATTTTTTACGAATAAAAAACATACATGATAAGTAACATTGTACTAAGTAACTATATCATCAGTAAGAATCAGAATGAGTTCAGTGATATCAACATTTGTAATTAGTAATTGTTGTATGGACATTAGTAATTTATCTATTTAGTAATTATTGTATGGACAATAGTTACTACGAATAGCAAGTAACTTATACAAACGTAACAGTATTTTTTTAAGAATAAAAAACAACATAAAAAGTAACATTGTATTTATTTCAGTAATGTTTGCAATGGCATCAGTATCTTTGTATTACGAAAAATAACTTTGTATTTATTTCAGCAACTCAACGTGAGTCGTATTTTGATTGTCATCGGAGGAAGGAGGAGATTCTCATGGTTATTTTTAGAAAAAACAATGCGACAATTAATGAGTACTCAATTATAACTCAAAAAAGGGAATTAAATTGCGAGTTATATGCGGTGGGTGGCTATGGCAATTCATTCTTAGCGCTAAATTTAGAAAATAATCAATTTTACGCAGAACCACAGGATCATCATCACACGGATGATTACGCGTGCCTAAAAATTCTAAATCGGCACAGTGCTCTCTGGATAAGCCCTATATATATATATATATATATATATATATATATATATATATATATATATATATATCCAAACGAACTTCCCAAGCTTACCCGGCGTCTTCCACCCGCTTCCAACAACCTCATGTGAGTTTAACCGTCACTGAGTTGTCGTTCTATCACTTGTGCTCCTCCGTTACTTTAACTGAGTTGAACTTAACCATAGTATTCTCAAACCATGATTTGATTATGAGGGGCAAAACCGTCCAACTCTACACCTCCCTCCTCCCATTCATCTCCAACTCGTACGTACCCAGGCTCCTCCTCCACCGTGAGCTCCTCCCCCACCCGATGCTCTTTTTCAGGCACACCCGATGCTGATAGAGCATGAGCGAAAGCGGCTATGCCGAGTGATGGACTGCCAAAAGCTCTCCATCGACGCATGCATGCATGCCGCCCAGAACGAGTGCATCCCGCTCCGCGTGGTGGTTCAGGTCCTCTTCTCCAAGCAGCACTACAGGAAAACTGGTTTTTAGTAACAGATGAAAGCAGCATTTTTATTAAAATGTTGCGAATGATGAATTATTTGCAATATTTTAAATAAATGTCGGGTTAGACATAGTATTAGTAACATTTATCCACTAACGTTGCATTTGATTAGGATATTTGTAACATTTAACTATAAATGTAATAATTAGTTACCACATTTGCAACACTTGGATACTAATGTTACTAATAGAAATAAATATAACATTTAAAGCAAACGTTACGAACAAATAATTGGCGGAATTAAATCCCGCCCACTTTTTCAACCCTAAAAAATTTAACGACAACACATCCCTCCCCTTATCATCCATCCGAAAATCTATCTTCCTTCCCAAGCTTCTCCTCTGTCAACCCTCCTCCACGTGAGGAAGGTTTCCCTGCAAGGTTCATCCCCCGTCGACCATCCTCCACGCGAAGGTTCTCTGCCGGATTCCTCTCCGTCAACGTTCCTCCTCCACACAAGAAAGGTTCCCAACAAGCTTCCTCCTTCGCCGACTTTCCTCCACGCAAAGGTATCCCATCGGCTTCCTCTCTGTTGACTTGGATCCCAAATCGAGCACACACTTTGTTCCTTCCTTTTCCGTGTTGTCCCTACGAACCTACACATCCCCCATGCCCTAGCGCATCGCATCGCCGCCCCCGCCCCTCTCTTCCTCCTCACCCTCCAATCCACCTCCATCCGCATGCACCCTTTCTCTAATTTATCTTTTAGTTTTGATTTTGGTTCCTGCTTCATCCATTTTTTTGCTTCTGCTTTGTCTTTTTTGATTGGATAAACAATATTTTAGTCTTGATTTCATCTCCTGGTAATCCTTCCTCTAGATAGGAATCGGTTCCCCTCATTACTGCTTCCGATTATATGCCTTTTTGTTAAAAGAGACCTGGAGATCTGTTGTTGTGTTGAAGAACAAGAGCATATATGCAGTTCGATATGTGATCTGATTTCTGTTAACAATCACCGTATGCATATTTGTGCTTTGATCATTAGAGTCGGTGTGTTGCTCTTAACACATGTGCGACATGGGATTAAATCAATATGAAAATAAGACTACTTTAATTTGTCATGTGGATTGACATTTAATTAGAATAATAGGTAGATTGCACGTGATTTTTTTCAATTGTGTCCAGCTTTATAGCAAGGTTTTATTGTAACCATGATAAGTTCATTTTATTTATTGAGAGATGTATGTTCTCACATCGAGATGACTTTGCTTTTATGTATGGTTTCATTTGTTTTATGGTATTCATCTCGAGAAAAATAAAAAAATGGGGTTTTAACTGGTGGAGAACCTTGCATATGTGCTTGATGGAGAAAATTTTCTCCTCAACATGCCCTCATTCCTCCTACATCTTCTTCTCTGTTGTCATCCTTTAACCCACCACCACCAGCTAGGATAAGCCAGAGGTTAAACTCCACAGAAAAGCTAGTCTATCACTAATCTCTCATATAAACAAGGCCCTAATAATGTATCCAACAATAATCCATTGCCGTGTCATCTCAGTTCAAGTGGATAATTCTTTGTTCATGGCCATATCCTATGTAAACATTTTCCCTCTTACAGTTTGGCTAGCTTGAATATCTAAGTGCATCTCCCCTAAATCCACAAGTAGGGGTGTAAACGGACCGAACCTGAGCAAACCTATATTTTTTAGGTTCGGTTCATTTATTTAATCGAGCCTAAACATATGTTCAGGTTCGGTTCGTTTATTTTCGAACCGAATCCGAATCGAACCCCTTTTTAAACGAATCAAACCTAAGCGAATATCGAACTTAAGAATTCTCTAATAAGAGGGAGTGAAAAGAACAGAAATAGAAATATATATGTGTATTTATAGTTAGAATAAATATTCATTTAGTTTTTTTCTTTATCCAACTCATCTTCATCTTTTGAAAAAATTAGATTAATAAGGATTCGTCTCTTTGAAAAAGTATAATTATAATAAATTTTATATCTATTCAGATGGGGATAAGGAATAAGAATAACACGGAGATATTCGATAAGTAATGTTTGTACTTATTCTGTTGATTTGAAGATAAAGAAGGGAAAAGTACTAGAACATAGATGATAGATGTTGTAAACACGATGTGACTATTTATTTTTGGATAGTTTATACCCAGATAAAACCTAGTTATCCCGTAAATATCTAGTTATCTCTAGACAAAATTCACTTACTCTAGGATAAAAATCATTCATCTCAAAATAAGTTCACTTCTACGGATAAGGATTTGTAAATATGTATATGTGTATGTTTATCGAGCTTTTAACGAATCGAACCTGAGCGAACCTATGATTTTTAGGTTCGGTTCGTTTATTTAATCGAGCCTAAACTTGTGTTCAGGTTCGGTTCGTTTATTTCCGAACCGAATCTGAATCGAACTTTTAGCGAACCGAACCTGAGCGAATATCGAACTTGGGAATTTTCTTACACCCCTATCCACAAGATGTATGCATTGAGTTGTGCAAGGATCTTGGGGAAACTATAAAAAAGAGAATAAACTATGACATTAAAATATTATCCAATTACATCACAATCATGGTAAATATACTTGTAATGTTTCTAACTCTTGCACCACAATACTTGGACTGAAGCACATGGCCTAGATGGACTAAGATTATAGATGTCATTTTTGAGATGATAAAGATTAATTAAAGGTTATGGTGTAACTTGACAAGATTTCCTCCTTGGTTGTTCAAGCCAGCCATGGGAAGTAATAGATCCTGAGTCGATAATGTCATCTTTCTACCAACCACAGCATTTGGATGGATTTCTACTCAATAATGTTGATACAGGGAGATGCATAAAATACCATAAACATAATCGAAGATGCATTACAAACAAGCAGATAAGTCTTTGTGTCCTCATTGGTTATATAACAATGGAACAATCAAGTTTATCTTCAACTGATACAAGATGAAGGAGTTAGAGTTCTTTAATTGGTTGTCCCATGCAGATTTGTCCATGTCCATCATGTTTCTGATTTAAGCTTTACTTTTCTTGTATCTAACAATTTGAATTGCTTCATTGAGGGGAGATTGTGAGAATTTACAAAGAAAAAGCTTAAGAAATCGAGTTAGTATGTAATAGTGATCATGATAACAAGCGTTACTCAACACTTGAGAGAACATGGATGCAAAGTGCCCTTGTAAAAGTCATTGGAGTTACCGAGTCATATTTGATTACATGAGTTATTGCTTTATTTATCATCTAAGAATTGCTTTTTTAACACCATAGAATCGAGATTTTTGTTAGTTGTAGAATATGTTGTACCTTATACGCATTCTCCTTGGCACCATACAGAACATATCTCGCGAGGCCGAGGCAGTAGCTCCAGCACCGCAACGACTGACGTTGTACTGCAGCAACATCGGATCCGACAAAACCTACAAGAAGCTGTGAGCATTGCATATGTTCTCGTGAGTTAATGCTCCAATGGTGGACTTGATAATAGTACTAAAGTATGGACTCTTTTTAATAGGCTTTTATAGGTTTTTGTTTTAATCGTGTTCCTTTACCATTTGAGAAAGATGGGCAATGCATAACACCCTTATCTATATGAAACTTGCTGACAACATATCAATGAATACATATTTTACAATGACAAAATATCAGCTAATATACATGTATGAAATTTGCTGTCCGGTGGAGATTTTTTGTTTATAACCCCTTTCCAGATGATTACTTTTGTTGATTTTGGCTGTTTGTATATTATTATAGGATCTAAAAATGGATAAGTCATGGATGCACATGAGATTTGCGGATATCAATGAATACAATAGAGGGGTAAAGCAGTTTCTTGAATGGGCTTTTCATGAGGATAGATTCTCTTATAGAGTTGTAATAGATGGAGAGAAAATTTTATGTCCTTGCATAAAGTGTAAGAATACACATTCTTACACACAAGAAGTTGTCTACGATCATCTAATATGCGAAGGGTTCTGGCTACATTACGACATTTGGAGTGCACATGGCGAGGATGTTAGAAATTCATCAAATCAAGTTGTCCAAAATGATCCAATTGTGGATATGTTATGGGAGGCTCAATATACCCCCACACATTTTCCCATTCAAGACCCATTGGATAATGATGACAATCAATTTTTCACAAATTTAAAAGAAGCAGAGGAGCCTATTTCTCCAGGTTCTAAAGTATCTAGATTGGAGTTCTTATTAACTATTTTTAAGATGAAAGTGATGCATCATTGTACTGAAGCAATGATTGAGAAATTACTGGAATTTATCGGTCAAGTGATGAATAATCCTGAAGGCTATCCAACTAATTGGTACAATGCAAAAAAAACGTCTTTGATCATTGGGCTTAAAATCAGAAAAAATAGATGCATGCCGTAATGATTGCATTCTATTTTGGAAAGAACATCGAGAACTCACTACTTGTCCTGAATGTAATTTTTCATGGTACAAAGAAAATACAGGTGCCTCTAATAATTCAAAGAGGAGAGATGAGAAAGTACTTAGATATTTTCCATTGGTCCCTAGACTACAACGTCTTTTCATGTCATCTAAGACTGCTAAATGGATGTCGTGGCATAAAGAGGATAAGGTGCTAGATCCTAATGGATTAATGCGTCATCCATCAGATTCTGAAGAGTGGATAAAGTTTGATGAGAATTTTCCTAATTTTGCACTAGAAGCTAGAAATATCAGGCTTGGTCTTTCAAGTGATGGCTTCAATCCATATGCAAATATGAACGTCAGTTATACAATTTGGCCAGTTGTGATTGTCACTTATAACTTACCACCATAGATGTGCATGAAGTCGTCCTTTATGATGCTCTCAATGTTAATACCAGGTCCAAAAGGACCTGGGAATGCAATAGATATATATATATGCGGCCTTTGATTGATGAGTTGAAGTTGATGTGGTACGATGGAGTGCAGACATATGATGCACACAAAAAAGAGAAGTTCAGAATGCGTGCGATGTTATTATGGACCATTAACGATTTTCCAGCCTATGCCAATTTATCGGGGTGGAGTATCAAAGGCAAACTTGCATGTCCAGTATGTATGGATAATACACATAGTACTTGATTGAATAATAGTGGAAAACATTGCTATTTGGGTCACCGTAGATTCCTTCCCATTAAACATAGATGGCGTAGAAGTCAATATAAAGATAAATTTGACGGAGCATCATCAGGTCCAAAATTGGACTTTGTACGTATTTCTGATGTGAGTTGTTGCAACAACAGGAGAGCATTTAAGATATTCGACTGGTTCGTCCTTTCAAGAAAAAGTTGAGTGATGGTTGGAGGAAGCATAGTATATTTTTTCGAGAGTTACCTTACTGGAAATATTTACAGATCCATCATAATCTTGATGTCATGCATATTGAGAGAAATGTGATGGATAACATACTTGGAATCTTAGGTTTATCTGGAACTGCAAAAGATACTTTGAAATCTAGGAGGGACTTGCAACAATTAAACATAAGAAAGGAATTACAACCTGTAGACTTGAATGATGGGAGAGAGGTGTTACCTGGAGCATTGTATACATTATCCCTAGATGCACGTCAGAAGATATTGTCTTTCTTAGCTAACATCAAGGTACCAGATGGCTACTCTTCTCAACTTTCCAGATGTGTGAACATAGCAGAGAGAAAGATTTCGGGTCTCAAGAGCCATGATCATCACGTGTACATGCAAGTTTTCTTACCATTAGCCATTCGTGGGATGATTTCACCAGATCTTGTACGTCCCTTAACAGAGCTAAGCCAATACTTCAGAGCTGTATGTAGTAAGGTACTTGATCCATCTGCACTATATGAATGGGAACACAGTATCATAGTGACCCTATGTAAGATGGAACAAATATTTCCACCATCATTTTTGATGTAATGGTACACTTGACTATGCACTTAGCAAACGAAGCAAGAATCGCAGGTCCAGTGCAATATAGATGGATGTACCTCATTGAACGGTATCTTAAAAAGTTGAAAGGATATGTTATCAATAAGGCTTCTCTAGAGGGGTCAATTGTAGAAGGCTACTTATTTGAGGAATGCATAAATTTCTGTGCGATGTACATGGATGGTACAAATAATCTCTTTAATCGTATGGAAAGAAATTTTGATGGTGGTGCACCTGAAGTTAGAGAAGGGCGTCTAGCAATTTTTTCTTCAAGTGGAAGACCAATATTAGGTACTATAAGACGAGAATGGTCCCAAAGAGAGAGATACCTTGCACATTACTATGTATTAATGCAGATTGATGAGATTGATGCATATTTCGAAGAATATAAACACTTGTCAGTGGAAAGAGATGACATATCTGTATTCCTACTTTGGTTTCAAGTGCAAATTGAGCAATTTAAACAAAATGGTGATCCAAGATGGACTACAGAACTGGATATTTCGCATGTCCACTCACATTCAGGATATATTGTAAATGGGTTCAGATTTAGAAAGAAATCTATCGATATCAATAAAACAAATCAAATGAGTGGTGTAGTTGTTAAATCAACTCTCGAGTCTGGATTGGATGGCTACTATGGGGAAATTATAGATATTATTGAGGTTAGCTTCACACATGGACCACCGAGTGGTGCTATCTAAATGTGATTGGTTTGATGTATACAATGAAGGCGTGGGTTATCACAAGGATAAGGTAACCGGATTTGTCAGTCTAAAGAAAAGTGCCCGTCTAGCTACAGAGGAACCTTTTGCATTAGCAAGTCAAGTGGAACAAGTTTTCTATGTAGATGACAATGAAGCATGTGGATGGATTATACCTGTAAGAATGATGCCTAGAGACTTCTATGATGTCCAAAATGAAGACATCATTATAGACTCATATGCCTACCAAGATAATATGCGTGACGTCGAGGCATCATGCGCACAAAATGATGTAGATGTGGATATTCTTATTGGTGGAACCAATAGAATTGTAAATGAGTAATGGTAATCTATTTTATTTCTTTAAAATGTACACTTGTTTACAATATAAAATTATAATTATTTTAATATCTTGTCTTAAATCGCAATGCAGATGAGACCACGATCGGAACGCCGTGTTCACTCTGTACCAATTACTCCTATAGCAGGAACCAAATAAACGGTAATTTAATAGTTTAAATTTTTTTCATTTGAATATATTCCTTTTTTAGTTATTTTAAAAATTTTATAAACATGTAATGCAGGTAACACATCGATTTGAATGTCGTACTGATTCAATGTTGACTGCACCTCCAACATGAAGTAAATCAGTGGTAAATCACCTGTACACCTGAGTATTACAACTTCATAATATTTTCCAATTGCAAATATGTCATTTGTTATTAGAAACTTAATTATGATGTAGATGGAAACACGAGCTAACAATTGTGCTCAGTTACCTAATGTAGCTGAAACACAATCAGAGCCACATCAGTCGCCCATGCAATATAGTGATGATGGAACAGATGTTGGTTCTTCATCAGTTAAGGGACGTAGAGGCCCATCAAGGTGTCGTTACTTAGATCGTGTAGCTGCTGGACAAACATTGCATGTTAAAATTGTTGGTGGAGATGCTGTTGGGGAACATGCTGCACAATTTCACAGTTTTTTAGGGTAGGTTGCACGTTTTCGAATTCATATTTTAACTCGTGATTTCAGAAGAGATGTTTCAGATGATGTTAAAGCTTCAATTTTGCATGACTTGGAAGTATGTTATAGATATTGGTTGTTTTTTAAAAAATCTAAAAATATTTTCTAACATTGGTATTATAGGGTTCTTTTACATGGGAGTGTAGCCTTGAGATAGATAAACAAATATTATCACATGCAGGTGATCTACATCGTCGGTATCGATGTGAAATAAAAAAGAAGGTTAAGTATTCTTTTAAATATTTGATATTCAATATTGTGTGTTAAATTAGTAACTAATATCTTTTAGTTTTGTTCTTTTAGTATTTTGATGAGACGATACCTCTATCAGAGCTACGTAAAAGAATTCCCAAGGAGCTTGACGCAGTGACATGGAGAAGGCTTGTTGATTATTGGTCTTCTGAGGAGTATAAGGTAAATGCATATTTTTAATATATTTTTACGAAAGGTTTAGGATGTTAACTTGAGCGTTAATAGTTTTTTTTTTGTAATTTAGGAGAGAACACTTAAGAACAAGAGAAGTCGTGCAATGGAAGTAAATCCAACACATCGAATGGGAAGAAAAAATACCCATCAAAAAATTGACGAGTTTGTATGTATTGTTTTAAATTTTCATCTATTATGTGTATTATGTTTCCCTTCATTTATTAATTTATCTTTTCATCATGCAGAAGAAATTGAATTCTTATGAGCCATCACGAGTAGAAACTTTTCTTTTAACTAAAAGTCGAGAGATTAAAGGCGTGAGGATGTGGACATCTGAGGTCCACCAAAAAGAACATGTAAGTAAATTTTATTACTATTTTTTTCTTTTTAAAGATCATAAAATTTATATGATTTATTTAGGAGGAAATGGTGACTCTAATATCTCCTCCTTGTACCGAAGATGAGAATGGAACACCTGTGATACCACTCTCTCCAGAAGAAGCATTTTTGAAAGTTAAAGGACCCGAACCTTTTGGTCGTGCTCGTTGTGGAGGTCGTGGTGCCACTCCTTCTAGATATTTTGGTGTTCAAGGTGGCTCTTCGAGTCAAGAGGTTGTCGAACTTCGTAGTAATATGTGCAATTTAACGGGACAACTTGCTTCCATGCATAAAGGACAAGAGACGCTTATGCAACAAATGGCAGAGCAACAACAGTTATTTGCAAAACAAATGGCAGATCAACAACAACATATGGCAAAGCAAATGATGGATATGATGGAGCTTCATCGTCAAGAGATGAGAGGTCTTATATCTATGACGTCAAAAGAAAAGGACATGTCTTCTCATGCAAGTGATAGTGCTCGTGAAAATGATGAATGCAGTGATGATGATGAGTATTATTCTGAAGATGCTTAGAATTAGTTTTTCTTTTTCATTGTATAAGTTGTCTTGTACTACAACTTTTGGTAGTAACTTTTATTGTCCTATTTTGGTAAGTGAAGCATCTGCACTGTTATGTTATCATGGTTTGTTATATGTGATGATAATTGATATTTATCGTATTTTATTAAGATGTTATAGTTTCTTTATAATGATAATGAAATTGACGCAAGTTATCTACAATGGCTGTAAATATTGCAGGTATAATTATTGTAATAGTAAACTTGAATATATGCAGCATTTCCATAATTATTATAATTATTGTAATTATGGTAATACCACTGTAACATTTCCATAATGTTACAATTTTATTACCAACAAGGCAACAAAATTGTTACAATGAAATCTATATGAAACAATTATTTAAATGTTGCAATAGTATTCGTGTCAATTACTAAGTGTTGCAGAAAATGTAATAGCAACATGTATTTTTATGTTGCTATTTAATTACAACGAAAACAAAAACGTTGCAAATGTTAGTTATTTGTAACGTTTGTAAATAATTGTCACAAATACCATTTGCGGCACAACCTTTAGTCACATTAAAAGCGACATAAAATAATTGTCGTTTTTAAAAAATAAACGTTGCGAATACACTTTTGCAACATTATTTCGAATGTTGCAAATATGGAATTTTCCTGTAGTGCAGGAGAAGATCAGCAACGCCCTTGCCAACTCTAACGACCACTACAAACCTCTGATCCCCACCCGCAAGCAGCTCCTTGAGGGCACCCCTCAATCCTTCCAGGAGGGTTGGGCCATGGCCAAGAAGGACATCAACACCCTCAAGTTCAAACTCGAGAGCATGAAGGCCAAGTACCTGGAGCTTCAGAATGACATGGATACCCTCCAGAGGTATTTCGAGAAGCTGTCCGCCACAGACGCGATGAAGCCGGGTAAGGTGTCGACGTCCACGTCCACGTCAGGGTGGAGAAGCGGGTGGAAGAAGCTTGGGAAGCTCACGACAGTGGAGGCACATGAGGTTGTTGGGAGCGGGTGGAAGAAGCCGGGTAAGCTTGGGAAGTTTGTTTGGATATATATATATATATATATATATATATATATATATATATATATATATATATATATATATATCCACATCCGTATCCGTATTCGTTAATATATATTTTCTAGCATCTGTATTCGCATTCGTATTCATCGGATGTTAGATGTCAACATCTATATTCACATCCATATTCATCAGAATTAAAAAAACATCCATATCCTTATAAAAACGGAAACGGGTACTCTGGAATACAAATATATCCGCATCCTCTTGCATCTCTAGGTCCTTCTCTTCTCTTTGGGAGAGGAAAAAAAGTATGGCAAATAGTAAGAAGGCGATCTCTATATCACCATAATTTTATGTGGGTACATATATTTAGAGAGAGAAAGTGGAGATATATACATACATAGATATAAATCGAGAGCAAAGAAATGGCAACAGTAGAAATTTGGAATCTATGGTCGCACGAAGTATGCACCCTTCGAGCGATAGAGCATATTTGCTCATTGCCACCTCTTTTCCTCCGCTCTGTGTCCCATTCTTCGCACTCTTTTTTTTTTCTTTTTTTTAATAATACGTATATAAGATATTAACGTGTTCGTGCTAAAATCCTTGATTTGCTTGAGCTAATGATGGGTTATGTTGGTGATTAGCCTTGATACGATAACAGACTGTGGTTAGTGTTCTTAATGATGGAATGGGTTTGGCTTGAAATCCAGATTTGAACAAAATAAGAAGCTTTGCCTTCGAATTTTTCTTGGGATAAAAGTAAAGAAAGTACCAGTTTTGGATTTCGTGTGGATTTAGAGTATGTTCCTAAATATAGTGGAATTCAAAGGGTGTGAGATTAGTGAAACAGGGGTCTCCTCCGCGAGGGCCTAGAAATCTCACAGGGCGAGATATCCAATCGACACGTGGACCTCTCGCGAAACTCGATCTTGTGACCCAACAATCAACCCACAATTAAATATTAGGCAATTAAGACAGTGTAGGTCAAAATTTATTGCAAACCCTACAATAAAATGTGTATAGTGACAAACAGAGTAGGGCGTCGAACACAGGGAACACACGATGTAGCACTGTATATTATTTATAAATAAATAGTATAGGCGTCTATGTATATATAACTATGCACAATGTTTATTAAATAATGTGGATCTTTAATCAATTAATAATTTTTTATTTATATTTTTTGTATTTTGGTTTTTAATTTTCTGTTTTTATATTTTTATATTTGCTTTTTCTTTTAAAATACAAAATAAGGCTATATATAGAATATATATACAATATAGACTACTATATATAAAAATACTAATAAAATAAACAAAACAAAGGAAAAAACTTTTGGGGTTTAAATAATATTTTACTATTTTTTGTGATTTTCTGAGGAAATTTTGCTAATTTTTATATATTTTTAAAGTTGAAAATAACTTAAAACATGGATAAAATGCAAGGCTGGATTTACAATGGAGATGAAGAATATCAAATAGTCTCAAAATTTTTCCAAATCAATTTCAAAATAAAGTTAATACGATAAAGAAAATTATACAACAGATATCACTATTTTTAAATTTTTTGAGAATTTTATAATTTTTATAGAATTTTGGGGGGGGGTTTAATTTTTAAGTATTTCTTTTTCTATTTTAGTGATTTTTGGTCTAAAAAAATAAATAGATGAGAATTTTTTTTGGGGAATTTTTCAAAATGTTTTTTATATTTTTTAGAAATTTTCAAGTCAAATAGGGGAAGACCGTGCACTATTTGAATTTTAAAAAAGAGGAAAAAGGCATAAAATGTAAATGTAAATTTATAGCGTGATCTAGCATGCATCCAAGTACCTACTCTTATTTTTTGATAATTTTTGGAGATGGAAACTATTTTTAATGAATGGAAAACAAAGCACAAAAATAGTTGGCCTAGCAGGGGTATAATTGCAAATAGAATAAAATACGAGAGTAACATTACAATTTTACCCAAATTTTAACACTAATTTCAAAAGTTTATATATTAAAAAATATTTTAAAAAAATCTGTGAGGGTTTACATGCAATTTTAAAAAAATACACGCGTGCCTACATGTGACGATGGTAGGGACTAAATTGCAATATATGAAATGTTCAAGGGGTTACATGCAATATATCCAAAAGTTTTTGAACTGCATAAAATATTTACATGACTTTTTAATAAATACAAAAAAGGTGGAAGGAGGCTATGTAAATTACCCACTTAAGCGTCGAAATCCAATCGTCCTAGGCTCGCCACGTGGCAGATCAAGCGGTCGTCCTCGCGTACCCCTTCGTTGGAAATTAACGGATAATATTAGATCCGGACCGTTGTTCTTGATCGAACGACAGTGAGGTGTTGGAAGAACATGAAAGAACACCCCTCCAATGAACTTCGACTCTTTCGTTTCTCGGGTCTCCGACGATCTTTGTTTCCTCTGATGAGCCCAACAGATAGCTGGGCTTCCTCCGCGTGCTCTTGCAGGGTCTGGGTGAGGTGAGGCGACGTAGGATGCTCCGGCGAGGATGAACCACCTAGAGCAGCTCCAGGTGGTTGTTGAGGTCCCAGAAGTGTCGAATGACATGCAAGTTAGCACCAAAAGAATCCCAGGCAAGAGGGCTATCTCCTCGACCCAGCGTTTACAAAAAAATGGCAAGGGGAATGGAATGGAGGGGGAGCTCTGGTGTGAAGCAACAGAGGGTGCTAGGATCCCAGATCCACGATGAATCTGGGTTGGATGGATTAGGGAATCGATGGAGAATGCAGAGGGGATGAATTGGGGTGGAAATTGGGGCGAATCGAGGGTCGAATCTTGTCGATTTGGACCTGTATTACGAGCTCCAGGAATTTAGGATTTTTTGGATTGAGCGTGATTTGATGTTTCAAACTACAAATTAAAGATGCTAAGTGAAAATTAGACTAAAGAATTACCTAAAGGCGACGGGAAAGATGGATCGACAGGCCTGAGAGGCCAAGAGCAGATCTGCCGGCGGTGCTCCGGCGGTGGGGGTGGATACACCTCCTCCCTTGCTCTCCTCGTTGCAAATCACCAGCTCTACCATGTTGTCACCGTGGGAAAGCTAATTGGAGTGATCTGAGGGGCTAAAGTTCGAAGAAGAGGGATCAAAAAGACAAAAATGGTGAAGGGGATATGTTTGTAGGCGATTTTTGAGCAAGTTTCGAGGAGCGATGGTGTGCGATCGCGCGGGGGTAGGTAGGGATGTGAGGATGGGCGTGGATGAGGGACGAAGGGGCTGTAGGTTGGTGGTGGTCTCGAGGGTAATGAGTGAAGGAAGAGGTGTGGAGAAAGCGGCGAACAGGGCAGCCTCGTGAGTTCTGATAGGCATCAGAGGGTAGGCCGGACAGTTGACTGGCAGTCAATATCTGAACGTGCATGGTTGGTCCACGTAGACCAATCAGGAAATTTCAAGGCAAAAAATGCCTTGAAAATGAATAATAAATACCATTTGATTTTACTATTTTTAAGGTATAAAATAAAAATATTTCTAATTTTCTATAGTATTTTATGTGTATTTTATTTAATTTTTAGAGGTGTTTATTTGCAAGTTGCTTTTTAGGGTATATATAGGTATATTTACCTATGTTTTAGGTATTTTATTTTTATTTTATCTTAAATTTTATTATTTTAGTTTCTTATTTTATATATTTATAACTTATTTTTATACACTTAAATATATTTTTGTTATAATGTTTTATGTATTATATACACTTAAATACATAAGTTTATTAAATATATATGTATAAGTATAAGTATTTTTCCTATGTATTTTATAAACATATTTTATTTTAATGTTTTATTTATTATTTTATTCTGGTTTAATATCTACATATATTATAAATAATATTTACAAAATGATAAAAATGTGAAATTATAAAAATAATAAAGAATGAATAAAATGATTATTTTAATCAAGTATCTTGTATAATAGGGTTCCAAAACGTAACTTTCATACCTTAACTCCAAAAATTATGAAACCACCTTCATTAAATAGTTTATTAAAAGTTATATACAATTAAAGATGATTTTGATACATTTTACATTTTCATTTGGGAGATATGGGTCTGGGTAGTTTTACTTTTGGAATTTTATTTTATGTATACAATGTACATTGTATATTATTTTCGTGTGAAATAAATTTTGTAGTTTTGTATATATTATTATATACAATTTTAATGAACAACATTTCATTTTTTGAGGAGTAAATAATAAAGAATAAAAAAGGTCCCAAAAAGTAATTATTGACCTATTTTGTAGAGTGTTCATTCTGCATTTTCTGTACAATTAGACGCCCTATCTCCCCTTGTGTCTTCGACACTTTGCTTTTTTTCTTTGCTTTCCTTTATTCTTTTATTTTGGTGATAAATACAATAAATATATTGTATTTTATATAATATTTTGTATAATTTAACGAGCATTTATTTTGACAAATTAATGATGTATACATGCATTTAGCTAGGGTTTAAAGGTCAAAATGAAAGAATAAAGGTGATGAACTTTTTTGGAGTTTGAGAAAATGAATTTTGAGTTTTTTCCTTTTTGTGTATAAATAAGATTGACATTTTGGGTGAAATTATGCTTGAAAATAAACTGACATTGTTTCATTAGAAAATGACTGCAATATCCTTTTTAGGACATATTTTGTCCGATATTGCTACGTATACCTTTTTTATGAATCATCCCTCTTAGATGGTTTCATACAATGGGCGCAATCATGTTTATGCATTCCTATCAGATTGTATCTATTTAATGTGATTTTGATATTTGTATCCACTAAAACGAACACGGGTATTCATACCACCTTGGTATACGAAGATGTATGTATTTCTATTCATATGTATGTTATAGTTAGGATTGGGCATCGGGCCGTGTCAGGTCAGATTTGAGCTGGCCCGATTCAATCCCAATTAAGTATATGAGCTAATGGGTCAGGCTTAGGCCTATTTTATTTTCAAATTCCAGTCCCAAGCTCAAACTCATCCCAAACAAAACGGGTCAGGTTTGGGTCGGGTCGGCCCAATTTAACACCTATTTACATCAATATCATGTGTTCTGTTCTTCCTGCATTTATCTGTTTGTTTCTTATGCTTGTATGCATGTTTAATACTTTAAGTACGCCAAATGATTCGTGATTCTGACATTATTTATATGTTGGAAATAAAAATATGGTAAAAAAATATGATGACTGATGAATCCACATTTCATCATCTTTATTCTATCATTTTGGCACCTAAAACCCTAGCAAATGCCTGTAAATAGCCTTAAATCAAGCATCTTAGCATTCATGCATGTGCATCTCAACAGTGTGTAAATTACTGTAATTAAGGCCAAAATTATAGAATAAATAAAGAAAAGAAAAAGAATAAAATATTGTAAATATTTTATGACCCAAAACCCCCGAGACCTAGGCATCTTGATGAATAGGTCGACAAGGAATAAAGTAGGGGGAGATAAGGTCAGAAACACAGATAAAACACCTATACTTTTTATTCATTCCTTATTCATTTAGGGACCTATTTCTGGTTCCACTTTTTGTACATCAAATAAAGAAACTTTGTACATAAAAGTTGTAGATAATTTCATAAAGAAAAAGACAAAATTGATTTCACAGAAAAGTCATGTACAGACAAAAAGATATGGTCTGAATAAGAATCCAAAATCCCAACTTCCCAGACCCGTATCTCACAAAAGACAACTCCAAATGCAGTGTACTCACCTTTAATTGTATATAGAGTAAAATAATCTATCCAATGGCGGTGGTTTCGCATTTGGCAGAGCTACGGTTTGAAAGTTGACTTTTGGACCCTCATTGTATACTTGTACTGAATAAAATATTCACTTTATTCTTAATTCATTATTTATTCATTTTTTATATTTTTATAATTTTGTAAATATTACTTATAATAATTATGTGCATTAAAATCAGAATAAAAATGTAAATAAAAATCAAAATAAAAATACTTGTATATACATTACCAGGTATAATACCTATACACATACCTATAATGTTACTACTTGTATTTTATTAAATATACAAAACATATCAGAAAAATAAAATAAAAATATAATTATGTATATAAAAGTATGTTATAATTTTACAAAATCATAAATAAAAATAATAAGATTAAAGATACATAAAATAAAATAAAATACTAAAACACATAGGTATTATACCTATATAGGGTTAAAAAGGCAACTTGTAAAAATAAAAGTCATAAAAATAAATAAAAATCAGAATAAAATACTACATAAAATTTTGAACATTTTTTATTTTATAACTTTTATTTAATTCGACCATTCACTATTTTTAATTGAATTAACAAACATTTTTCCAGGGTTTTTCCTGGTTGGTCCACGTGGACCAACCAGGTGCAAACCCTAGTTGACCTCGGTCAACTAGGTACCCTACCCCCCTATAGCCTCTGTCAGAACCGGCGTTTGACCCATCTTCTCCATTTTTTTCGAGGCATGAACTTGCACCCTTTGAGCTCGATTCCTTCTGCAAAAATCTTCACCTACCATCCCTCTTGCTCGCACAAGGATCATCTTGGGCTGAGAGCTTCTGAATCGGGCCAGCCACCTCGTTCTTTCCACCCTCGTCACCTCGGGTCAAACCCAATAAAACCAACCCCCCATTTTCAAATCGATTTCGAGTCCCCTTGGTCCACCCCTCTCCGCCTCTCTTGTGCTCCAGGTCTTGCCGGAGGTGACAGCTCTGCCGCGAGCCTCTCAGCCAGGGCGTCCGAGGTCGAGGGAGCCTCCAGCACCTCCGCCAACCGCCGGCGTCGAGGTAGTCTTTTTCCTCTGGCTCCGGCCATCGAGGGCTTCCACTCCGCCATTTCTTTATTGCATTTCGTTCCTGTTAGCTTAGGCTTTAAAAACCCCCAAAAAAATCAAAGATCCATCGCTTAAATCACCCGATCACACGTCCTCGCCGGAGCGCAACTCCGGCCACCAACGTCCATTCCACCTCGCGCTTCGTTTAGGTCCACCAAAGGTCCAGGCACTTTGCCCTGGACCTTCTAACTCTTTTTGCAGGGTCAACGCACGTTGAATCGCACCTGGGAGCGATTTTGAGGCTCGCCGGACCTCAGCCGAGCTCTCCAGCTCCGCCACCTTCGCCTGAGCACCTTGGTCGTCGCCGAGGCATTTTGAAGCCCCCAGGAGGTAGCCGACGACCCCAGGAGTCTCCACGGCCATTTTGAAGCACATTCATCGCCGGAGACGCGAGATCGGAGTCGGGGAAGTTCGCCTTCGCCGGCCTTCTTCCCCGTTCTTCCTCCTTGCTTCTCCGCCGTCCGATCGAGCCGCAGCTCCAGATCAAGCAGCGGCCGTTGGATCTTCCTCAGCCTCGACTGTCAGATCAACTCAGGAGGATCTAATCTCAGCCGCACGTGCCGAACCGTCATCGCACGCCCAGGACACGCCACGTGGATAAGTGGAGCGCTCCCAGCCGCTGGATCGCGCCTCGTCGTCCAGCCGTTGGATGCGCGCCACGCGTCATCATCGGAGCGCAGGAGCGAGGGTATTTTGCATCTACACCCTCGCCATTTTTGTATTTAATATTTAGTCTATAAACTTTCGTTTGTAGTTTAAAATATTTTGTAATATTTGCAAAACAACCCCTAGGCTTTGTTTATTTGCGTTTGGGTCCCTCGCCACGTCACCTCACGTGACCTGTACACGTGAGGTGGTGGGCATTTTGCAGAGGAGCCCCCGTGCGTTTGTGTATTTCGTTTTAGCCTGAAAACTTTCATAGCACGTGTAATATTTCTGGGTATTTTGCATGTTAACCCCCAGACTTTTGTGATATTGCACTCCAGTCCCTCCCAGGCGCGTGCAAGTCACGCGCCCTGGTGGGTAATTTGTAGGCGTGCCCCAGCGGATTTTGTATTTACATTTTGGTTCCAGAAATTGAATATTAAGTTCAATATTTTTGTGGAAATTGCATGTATGCCCCTGGAAGTTTTGAATATTGCATTTCTACCCCTGCCAGGATTGTTTAATGTTTGGATGTTTGTTGGATTTATTTGATTGATCATTTTAACTCCAAAAATCCCACAAAAATAGGCTTAAGTTCCTGGATAGGTGCACTTTAACGCTATCTAATTAGTTTTTTATTTTATTTGATTTTCCTATTTATTAAAAATCAAAAACTCTCATTTTGTGTACTGTCTAGCTTAGAAAATACCAAAAAAATATTAAAACACCTCCAAAAATTCCAAAAAAATCACCTAGTGTCTCTTTTATTGTCTTTTAGTGTCAGTCCAAAAATCCTTAAAAATCTCAAAACAAAAACACTAAAAAATTAAAAACTCTCAAAAACTTCAAAAAAATATATAAAATAGTAGAAAAATCAAAAAAATACAAACTTAGCTTCTGTTTATCCCTTATTTTGTCCTTCTTATTTGAAAAATAGTGTGAAATATTTTTGCTACTGGTTGGTATTTTTAGATTCCATTTTACTCACAGCCAGCCTTGTTTGCACTGTTTTCTCTTATTTCAGCTTTTAAAAATATCAAAAACACTTTGAAAAATCCCTAAAAATCACAAAAACAGTAAAAAACCTTAAAAAGACCAAAAACATTTTATTCCTGAATTTTTGATTATTTTTGCACCATTTTATAAATATTCTACCTTGCCTTTTATTATATTGCCTTTACTTTCCAATATTGAAAAAGAAAAATATAAAAAATATAAAATATAAAATATAAAAATCAGAAAATTAAAAATCAAATACAAAATTAAAAATTAAAAAAAAATTAAAAAATTAAAAATTAAAAACCCACAAAAATTCCTTTGCTTGCTTAGTGTAGACACTCACACACTCACACACTTTAGCATTCATTTGCTTGGACTACACTGTTTGCTCCCTGTGTTCGAACTCTCTGCATACTTGCCCTTTACATCATTTGTGCAGAGTTAAAAATAAATTTTAACTCCACATTGTTTCTAATTTATTGATCTTAGTGTGGGTTAATTGTTGATTAATCACGGTTTATTGTGGGTCGCACAGCGACGTATTTAGACCCTCGATAAATCGCGGTATCAAATGGCGCCGTTGTCGGGGAGCAACAGCTTGTAGTCCATATTTTGATTGTTTGTGTGAATTGTTTACCATAGCATTGTTTTCCATTTCTCACATTTTTGATATATCTTGATTGAGTTATCTGACCATCTCTTCTTTGTCTTCTTGCGAGGGACCGCGGAGCGAGGCGGATCGCCTAGGCGACCGACGCAACCTTGGGACGTGGAGCCGGCTTTTCTTTAGCCAAGCCGGCAGGAGAGAACAAGGAGTGAGAGAGAGAGGGATTAGTTAGCTTTTCTTTTATTTTGTGAGAGAGTGATTCATTTAAATTGTAATAATACAGGTACACTAGGACTTGGACTTAGACATTCGGGCCTAACTTCTGGGTGTTTGTTCACCCGGGGGCTCACCGCAGTTTTGCCGCGTTTTCATCGCTGTCATTTTCCGGTTTTGTGTTTATTTTTCATTTTCTTTTGTGGATTGAGCTCCTAGATCTAGGTCCTGCTTGACTCGAGTAGAATAGGTCCAAACACTTAATTATCTTTGCATGCTCCTATAGTTACGTTTTGGACTTAGACTAATTAAACAGTTAGCGAGTAGCTTCCAAATCCACGCGCCGCGAGCTCACACCCGAACAAGCGCTTTCTCCTACACCAAATGTGTTGGGCAGAGGAGGGGTGAGCCAAGACCGGACACTCGGATTAGGAGTTATTAGCTAACTTGTGGTTCTTCACGCTAGCAGTTGACTGTTCTAGGACGCTTTCCGCTTGCATTCGCCATATAGATTAGGTTTAAATATTCTGCTTTGCATCCCGCATGGAGAGAGCTGGGATTCGCTGTAAGTCTTCTAACTTTGCACGCATCATCTAGGCACAAAGGTGAGATTTCCACCTTGGTGTCGACTTGCACGGCTTTTCCGACTCTTTTCTCCCTCTGTTTTTGGATAAAGTAGGATAAAGGAAAAAATACAAAAATGTTAGGCGCTTGCTTGAATTGACTCAAAAGAAGCGATAACACCAAAAAAATTAAAAAAGGGACTGCTAAAGAAAACTTGACCAAAATAAAAACGGTAATTGGATTCATTGCTTGGGGAGAGTAACACCCTCACTTGTTTTCAGGTTGCATAGGAAGGTTTCCTTCCCAGTGAGGTGAGCGCTTCGTAAGGATTAGAGCCCAAAACCCAACTTGTGGCTGCCTTGTGTATCGCCTGGATTTCCGAAGTATTGGCGCTACTATCGTACGTAGTCGAGTAGGACTTGGTCGCCATTGGTGACTCTCTATTGTGAGAGCACCGACCTTGTCCGAAGTACAGAGCTTAGGCCACGCCTTCACGGGTGTGTCTGTCTCACCGGCTGCGTCCGAGTAGGACCTTGTACGCTCACGGGTGATTCCGTTGCGAGCGAGGTCCGAAGTATCGGTTTCGCCTATCGGCTTCCTCTCTCTTTTCTTTGCCTGAGTAGGGATCCAGGAAGGGTTACAAGGACCTCAAAAAGCGCAAGTTACAGGTTACACAGGAGGAGGACAAGTACGGGGACACTCTCCTGGCAGTACTCTCTCTCCTATAGGCGTAGCGCTCTAAGGACTCGTGAAAAGATAATTGCCTGAAAAACAAGTTAAAATTGACAAGATAAAAGCCGAACCTTCACGGCTTCACGAGTTGAGTTGGTGAACCTACCCTTGCTTTGTGTTTGATTTCTAGATTTATTAAGGTCAAGATCAAAAACACCGCACAATTGTGCACAATTTTGTTGCATTTCATCTTCTTCTTCTCTTGCATTCCCCCCACTCTTCTCCAATAATCAAGATGATGGGACGGAGGTCTCTTAGGCCGACCTTGTCGGCACCGCTATCCAGCACTCCTCCTTACTCATCTAGGAATAACTCGGAGAGTCCGCTCTCCGAGCCTGAGTTCACATCCACCCTGTTCCCCCTCGACCACCCTTCCCATTCTCCTTCCCTCAGTCCAATCATTTCAGACTTCAGTGCATCACCAAGTTCGGCTCATTCCACAGCACCTGAAATGGCCTCTTTTGCATTTTCAGAGAACCAAGCAATGGCAGACAGAGGCGAGCACCAAGATGATCACGATCACCCGCCGTTCATTATTGATCAAGCGGCCATCAACAATTCCCTGCTAGCGTCCCTGGAAAATATGCAGAGACAGATCCGTGACCAGGGTACATTTATGGGTGATCTGATGAGAGAGATAGCACAGCTGAGAGAAAACCGACCTGGGGGCGGTGGCGGTGGAGGAGGAGGAGGACCCGATGCAGGAGGGGGTGACCCAGACGGTGAGCGACCGCCACAGACCATCATGAGGGAGCTGCACAACCCAGCTTCATCCCTCACTCACCGGTGGATCAGACTCCCGCCAATCCATGGAGACTTCGAGCTTCGGCACAACACAATTCAGATGCTACCCAAGTTCCATGGGTTGCCGACCGAAGAGCCGCACCTCCATCTCCAAGAGTTCGAAATGATATGCAGCACCATCCACGATCGGCTGTTGACCGAGGATACTATCAAGATGATCGCCTTCCCGTTCTCATTGGTTGATCGAGCCGCATATTGGCTCAAGCATCTAGGGCGATTTGTCGACACCTGGGCAGATCTCCGGTCCGTGTATTTGAAGAAATACTATCCTCTCGGCCGGACAAATGCAGCGCGAGCCATGATCAGCAATTTCGTCATGATCCCAAATGAACAGTTCCATGAAGCATGGGATCGATTCAGAGAGCTCATAGACCGGTGTCCACATCACGATATCTCTAAGCCCCATCTGGTGCAGAGTTTCTTCTGTGGGCTGACACCGGAGCTGCAGGGGCTTGTGAACGCCTCTTGCGGTGGATCATATTTTTCCAAAGGTGAAGACGATGTCTGGGCCATATACGAAGGTATGGCAGAAAATTCTACAGTGATGACCCAAGCCAGAGTCTACACCCAGCAGAAACCCCCGTAGGGAGCGGGATCATTTCAGAGGATCGCCCGCATCGATGCCGGTCCTAGCACAACGTCGGTAGCCGCGGCCCAAGCCGAATCAGCAGCAGCCGACATGGGTATTATCAGTGAAAAGCTGGACCGCATGGAGATCCTTGAGAAAAAGCAGAATCAAGGTCTAGCCCAGATGGACCTTCTCACAAAGACAATGAGTGACCTGAAAACTCAGATTCTCTGTATTCAGGAGGCACAGGCCCATTCACAACAGCCTCCCAGGTCACAGGTTGCTTCCAGCAGCAACAATCCCAACCAGGCCTCCACCTCATACCGCCAGGTGAACCATATCCAGGCGGAGCCGGTTCCATTGTTGCAGTACCATCCAGAGCAACCGCCATCTCAGGAGACTCAGATGGTGGTTTATCAGCCGGAGCAGCCACTGGCAGTTCTTCCTCCACCCTCCTTCGAGCAGGAACCGTTGATGGAAGTCAACGGGATTTGGTATGACCGATACCCTCAGCCCGCAATTCGTAGGGATCACCCCGGATTCCGTTGGGGTAATGGTGGATCCTCATCCCAACAGCATCATCCTGCTCAAGGACAGCAGAGCGGCCAGCCACAACAACAACACCAGCAGCCCCAGTACAACCAACCCCAGCAGTACCACAGTGGTCCTCGTCCCGCCTACCAGGGACAGCAGTGGAGGCCGCGACAGCCGCCTCAGCATTCTTATCACCAGCCTCCCCCTCAATTTCAGCAACAACACCAGCAGCAGCCCCATTTCCAGCAAGGACAGTCATCCGGTTCTCAGGGTCCAGCCTACGAGAACCCAGCCCTTGATGATCTTGCCCACTTGCTATCTGAACAGCGAGCATCTTTCAGGCAAGAAATGGATGAGTTCCGGCAGGAGATGCGGGACATTATCAAAGGCAAGGCCGCCATACCAGCTCAGATCGAACCAAACCCTAATAATTTCAAAAGAAAATCTGAGCAGGTAGAGTTCATAGAGGGTGCCTCTCCTAGTGACAATTTGAATGATATGTCTTCTTTTGTGAATGATGCTGATTTTGTGACTACTAGGAGCGGTAGGATACCAGCCGGCGGCGTCTCTTCTGAGCGACAACCCGATGCCGAACCAGGAGCGCCAAAGGAGCAGAAGAGCGGTACTGATACCGCTGCAGATGATATTGAAGACGGTGGTGCTGATGCCACCAATGATGGAGTCCAGGATGACGGTGCTGATGCCGTCGTGATACCAGATGCAGACGGTGGTGCTGAAGCCACCATTTTGGGAGATGAACCAGAGCGCGGTGCTGATGCCGCGAAGACAGGTGCTAGTGGTGGTACTGAGGCCACCACATCTACTTTTGTTGAGCCATCTTCTGTGACGCCACCACATTTTGTATCTAGTCACTATGGGAAGAAAAACAAAAGCAAAAATATGAATAAAGGAAAGGTTTCTGTTCAAATTGCGGATCCATATGTGGTAAATGATGATTTTTGTATGGATTCTCCGTCTTCACAGGCACAGGGACCGATTCCTAGTCCTCCATCTGAGGAGGCCCCTACCATCCCCTTCCCTGAGGCACTCCGCCGAGCGAAGGGGAATAAAAAAGAAAATCCCAAAAAGAACCAACAGGTAGAGTTCGGCAACGAGATGATTGACAGATTTCATATTCAGCTGACTCTACGAGAAGCATTTGAGCATATCCCCTTCTTCAAGAAGAACTTGAAAGAAACAACTACTGTTCGAAGAAGGAAGAGGCACAGAGATCAAATCCATATGCTCACCCATGACACTTGCTGCGCCATTCAGAGAACATTGCCAGCCAAGCGACCAGACGCAGGAGCTCCCTATGTCAGATGCGAGATTCAGGAGCAGCAGTTTGATCGTACTCTATTAGACAGCGGCTCTTCAATTAACCTCCTTCCGGCAGCCCTACTCAAGCAGTTCGAGTTTGGCCCTCTTCTTCGAAGCAGAACCGTCCTTCAGTTTGCTGACAGGTCGAATAAGAGGCCGAAGGGGTTATTGAAAGACGTGGTCGTTACCATTCAGGGCCTGCAATTCCCCGTGGACTTCGTTGTGTTGGACATGGAGATCCCGGAATCGGTAACTGATGCCCCCATCATTCTCGGACGTCCATTCTTGGCCACAGCCAAGGCGGTGACCGACCATGACAGTGGGAAGGTATGCTTTCGCGTAGAGGGCGAAACCATACAAATAGAGACGATCGAAGAGATCAGAGCCAGAGAGGCAGAATGCTCATAACAGTCCAGCGAAACAGAGCAGATGACCGAAGAGGAGCTAGACATCCACCAGGTTTGTGATTTTGAAATGACTGATGATGAATCCAACTGGAAAGATCCTGTAGCACCGACCCTCGCCTTGCCTACAGATTCACTGTATCTCAAGTTCATGGCAGTCGAGAGCCGGGAGAGCACATCCCTGGATGAGGATATCTCTGAGGCTGACAGTGTTGTAATGAGTGGTGCTGAAGAGTTTCAATCTTGCTCATCGTCTTCTGATCCCTCTGATTCAGACATAGACTGGGATGACTTTGATGATTATTTGCCTTGTCTGACTCCTACTGAGCCAACAACCATGACAGAGTGCGAGCCAGTGCAGTTTATTGATGATCCATCAGGCCGCCCTTCGTCAGCACTTCATGCAGAGCGAGAGTTCTCCCATGCAGATTTGGTCGCCTTTACACAGACATATCAGAAGCCAGATCTGCCGCCTCCCAGTTGTCCAGAAAGGAAACCTCTGCCGCAGTCGATGAAGTACAGATTCCTTGCTGGAGAGCCAGAAATGCACCCAGTCATTATCTCAGCAGATTTGACTGGAGAACAAGAATCTCGTCTGATGGAGGTTCTTGAAAGAAACCGCAAGGCAATCGGTTGGAGTATAGCTGATCTCCAGGGGCTGAGCCCAAATCTTTGCTCTCACCACATCTATCTCGAAGATAACGCTAAGTCGTCGCGTGAGTTTCAACGACGGCTGAACCCGAATCTTCGAGACGTAGTCATGAAAGAAATTTCTAAGTGGTGGAGCGCCGATTTTATCTATCCCATCTCCGACTCCAAATGGGTAAGTCCGTTACATGTGGTACCCAAGAAGATGGGTATCACTACAGTTGTCAATGAGTCTGGAGAGGAGATCGCTACCAGAGTACCAACTTCTTGGAGGGTCTGTGTGGACTACAGACGATTGAATGAGGCCACCAAGAATGATCACTTCCCGCTACCATTCATTGATCAGATTATCGAGCGGTTAGCTGGGAAGAGCCATTACTATTTTCTCGATGGGTACTCTGGATATAATCAGGTGGCCATTGCGCCCGAAGACCAGGAGAAAACGACATTCACCTGTCCGTTTGGGACTTATGCTTTCAGACGGATGCCCTTTGGTCTATGTAACGCTCCGGCGACATTCCAAAGGTGCATGTTGTCCATCTTCTCGGACATGGTGGGTGACTGTTTAGAGGTCTTCATGGATGACTTCTCGGTCTATGGCGACGGGTTCGATGCTTGTCTTGACTGCCTAGACTATCTTGCAGAAAGTTGTCCGCCCAGACCGAAAGGATTGGTCACAGCTTTTGGACTCGGTCCTGTGGGCCTATCGGACATCTTTCAAGAATTCATTAGGGACATCTCCCTTTCGTCTCGTCTATGGCAAGCCGTGCCATTTGCCAGTGGAAATCAAGCACAAATCTTTTTGGGCAGTTACTGAGTTGCTTTTAGATCCCGAGAGTATAGGAGACCAGAGAAGAGCAGAATTGGCAGCCCTGGAGGAATTGAGAGACACAGCCTTCTCCAACAGCCTACAGTACAAAGAAAAAGTGAAGACATGGCATGATTCGCATATCAGCCATAAACAGTTTGAGCCAGATCAGAGAGTATGGTTGTTTGATTCCAGGCTGAAATTATTCCCAGGGAAATTACAGAGCAAGTGGAAAGGATCGTATGTGGTCAGGAAGGTACATGACAATGGCAGCATCGACATATCCGAACCGTCATCTTCCTCTACCTTCCGCGTCAATGGTCAACGCCTGAAACTATATCTTGATCATGATCCGCCGACCATTGACGTTGCCCCCATTCTTCTGGTATGAGATGTGTCCTTTGACTCTCATCATCTACATCTCATACATGGTGATCAAAGTCTATCTTCCGCTGTACAGATCCATCTGTTTATATCACTCTGTTGTCTGTTGACTTATTTTCTTCTTTTCTTCTTTTCTTCTTTTCCTCTTCTATCTTCTTTATCTATCAAAAAGGTGCCGCCCTTGTAGACAGTTTTCCATACTTAGGACGTACTTTGTCCTAAGTATAGGGGGGTTGGCACCCCGAGTGATTCTACTCTTTTCGATCCTCTCCATTGTCTCCTCATCTTGTCTATACTTAGGGATATCTTACCCTAAGTATAGGGGGAGACAATCTGAGTACGATCTGTTCATTCCCACCCTTGACCCTCCCTACGTTGTGTACAGTCTGCTATACTTAGGATTACTTGATCCTAAGTATAGGGGGGACGGTCAACTTCTCATTCGTTCATTCATCTCTGTATTCCTTTATTTTTTAGATTTTCCTATACTCAGTACGAGTTATGTCTTCTCTTTTCTCTCTGATCTATGAGGACATAGCTCAAGCTAAGTATAGGGGGGTCGTATATACTACGTATATACTTTAGCCATAACTCGTACTTTCGTATTTTCTTAATAATATGGCTAATCATTCTTTAAAAATTCATTAAAAATCCTTAATAAAAAGATGTGGTTATTCCTCAAATTCTTTTTGTATTTACTGATTAATAAATCAGGTGAAAATGTTTTTTTTGCAAAATGTTTGAAAAATAGTTTGAAAATCTTTGTGAACATCTATTGAAAACTATTTTGAAAATATTTTGTTTCATGTTTTCAACCTGTGTAAAAATGTGTGGTTTGTAAAATTTCTTTTCTTTGTGTGAAATAAAAATGTTTGAAAAATGATTTGCAAATGGTTTGAAAAATGGTTGCAAAAATGATTTGAAAAACCTATATATACTGTTTTGAAAGCCTTTGCAAAATGATTTTCAAATGTGTGTAAAATGTTTGTAAAATTATTTTGGACTATAGTTTTCAAAAATTGTGTGTAAATTGTTTTCAAATAAGTTTGAGGAATAGTCACATCACACCAAAATCCACTATATGCATATATATGTATAAAATTGACCACTTACCCTTGTAAATTCTAAAGTCCACTTCTTGTATATATAAGAAGCACTCCCGTGTACATATTTTCACCTAGTTTTCAGCCAAAACTTTTTGTTTTCAAAAATCCCCAAAAACATTTGCAAAATTAAAATCCAAAAACATTTGAAAAATCTCTTTGAAAAACACAAAAAATGCATCTGCATGCATCATATTTTCAAAAATCCATAAAAAGTTCAAAATCTTTGAAAATTGCATCACAAAAATATTTTCTGCATAGCATAGCATGAGCATTTTTCGGATCGAGTTTGACAATTGAACAAGTCTAAGTAAAATCCGGAGATTGGAGCTTGATTGGACCTTATAATCTACCTAATAACAGAAACCTTATAGGAACTGGGTTTGAGGTACTTCAGGTCTAGTTGACTTAATTATTTGAGGATCACGGGACTTAGTTCAATGGATTCTTGACTGCCTAAGTAGAGTATTTCGGAGCACACGCACGACTCTTGTTGATAATGACCTTACTTGGACACCTGCACCTTTCACATGGCTCAACTCAGTTGGAGTGGTGAGGGGATTGGATTTGCCGGTATGAGACGCACACAAGTGGAAACATTTGTCCTCCTCTAGGGAGGGAAGTGCACCCCAACCCGTCCAGTGATTAGGAAGTCTAAAGACAGGAGGCTGTGGGTTGCGATAAAGCTTCAAAAGAGGGATAGTCTACTGGCTCAAGAGGAAAAACTCCTTATGTAAATGCTGCTGTATATAGTATTCAAAAAAAAAATGTTCAGGCATGTACAAAAATAAAAAGCCTGCAAGTATGTACAAAGTCAATAAGCAAGCTTGAGTTCCAAAGTCATATCATGTGAGCCTGCAGCAGGATGACTTGACTACACTGGTCTTGCATCCAAGGATAGGTAGCTACACTGGCTACCGTCCATTCTTCTCTTCACCCCCTCCTCTTGAGCTGGTTGCCACTTGAACTTAGAAGGGAATACCCCGCTCCCCGAGGATGGAGTTGCTGGATTGGGGAATCATTGGGTTGTCATACTGGAGAAGTCAGTTTCTTTGTCATTCTAGTTGGGGAAAGCCACCATCACTTACACTGTACAAGTCAGATTCATAGTCGTAACGGTTTGCGTATGAGTTGAAGTATTTCTGACCTGGCTATTGAGGAGACTTGAGCAGAGTTTTGGGATTCTCAGGGACTGTTGGATTTCAAACACGGTTCTCACTAAGGTTCCGCCCGCACTAAATTTCTAAAGGTCCGATTTAAGCTCCAAACTTTGATTTTGCGAAGACAAGTTTGATAATCAAATAAAATCCAAGTTCTTCTTTTTCTTTTCTTTCTTTCTCTTTTTGCACTTATTGCATAAGTGTTTGCTAGGGACTAGCAAAGGTAAAGTATAGGGGGATGATGAATCCACATTTCATCATCTTTATTCTATCATTTTGGCACCTAAAACCCTAGCAAATGCCTGTAAATAGCCTTAAATCAAGCATCTTAGCATTCATGCATGTGCATCTCAACAGTGTGTAAATTACTGTAATTAAGGCCAAAATTATAGAATAAATAAAGAAAAGAAAAAGAATAAAATATTGTAAATATTTTATGACCCAAAACCCCCGAGACCTAGGCATCTTGATGAATAGGTCGACAAGGAATAAAGTAGGGGGAGATAAGGTCAGAAACACAGATAAAACACCTATACTTTTTATTCATTCCTTATTCATTTAGGGACCTATTTCTGGTTCCACTTTTTGTACATCAAATAAAGAAACTTTGTACATAAAAGTTGTAGATAATTTCATAAAGAAAAAGACAAAATTGATTTCACAGAAAAGTCATGTACAGACAAAAAGATATGGTCTGAATAAGAATCCAAAATCCCAACTTCCCAGACCCGTATCTCACAAACGACAACTCCAAATGCAGTGTACTCACCTTTAATTGTATATAGAGTAAAATAATCTATCCAATGGCGGTGGTTTCGCATTTGGCGGAGCTACGGTTTGAAAGTTGACTTTTGGACCCTCATTGTATACTTGTACTGAATAAAATATTCACTTTATTCTTAATTCATTATTTATTCATTTTTTATATTTTTATAATTTTGTAAATATTACTTATAATAATTATGTGCATTAAAATCAGAATAAAAATGTAAATAAAAATCAAAATAAAAATACTTGTATATACATTACCAGGTATAATACCTATACACATACCTATAATGTTACTACTTGTATTTTATTAAATATACAAAACATATCAGAAAAATAAAATAAAAATATAATTATGTATATAAAAGTATGTTATAATTTTACAAAATCATAAATAAAAATAATAAGATTAAAGATACATAAAATAAAATAAAATACTAAAACACATAGGTATTATACCTATATAGGGTTAAAAAGGCAACTTGTAAAAATAAAAGTCATAAAAATAAATAAAAATCAGAATAAAATACTACATAAAATTTTGAACATTTTTTATTTTATAACTTTTATTTAATTCGACCATTCACTATTTTTAATTGAATTAACAAACATTTTTCCAGGGTTTTTCCTGGTTGGTCCACGTGGACCAACCAGGTGCAAACCCTAGTTGACCTCGGTCAACTAGGTACCCTACCCCCCTATAGCCTCTGTCAGAACCGACGTTTGACCCATCTTCTCCATTTTTTTCGAGGCATGAACTTGCACCCTTTGAGCTCGATTCCTTCTGCAAAAATCTTCACCTACCATCCCTCTTGCTCGCACAAGGATCATCTTGGGCTGAGAGCTTCTGAATCGGGCCAGCCACCTCGTTCTTTCCACCCTCGTCACCTCGGGTCAAACCCAATAAAACCAACCCCCCATTTTCAAATCGATTTCGAGTCCCCTTGGTCCACCCCTCTCCGCCTCTCTTGTGCTCCAGGTCTTGCCGGAGGTGACAGCTCCGCCGCGAGCCTCTCAGCCAGGGCGTCCGAGGTCGAGGGAGCCTCCAGCACCTCCGCCAACCGCCGGCGTCGAGGTAGTCTTTTTCCTCTGGCTCCGGCCATCGAGGGCTTCCACTCCACCATTTCTTTATTGCATTTCGTTCCTGTTAGCTTAGGCTTTAAAAACCCCCAAAAAAATCAAAGATCCATCGCTTAAATCACCCGATCACACGTCCTCGCCGGAGCGCAACTCCGGCCACCAACGTCCATTCCACCTCGCGCTTCGTTTAGGTCCACCAAAGGTCCAGACACTTTGCCCTGGACCTTCTAACTCTTTTTGCAGGGTCAACGCACGTTGAATCGCGCCTGGGAGCGATTTTGAGGCTCGCCGGACCTCAGCCGAGCTCTCCAGCTCCGCCACCTTCGCCTGAGCACCTTGGCCGTCGCCGAGGCATTTTGAAGCCCCCAGGAGGTAGCCGACGACCCCAGGAGTCTCCACGGCCATTTTGAAGCACATTCATCGCCGGAGATGCGAGATCGGAGTCGGGGATGTTCGCCTTCGCCGGCCTTCTTCCCCGTTCTTCCTCCTTGCTTCTCCGCCGTCCGATCGAGCCGCAGCTCCAGATCAAGCAGCGGCCGTTGGATCTTCCTCAGCCTCGACCGTCAGATCAACTCAGGAGGATCTAATCTCAGTCGCACGTGCCGAACCGTCATCGCGCGCCCAGGACACGCCACGTGGATAAGTGGAGCGCTCCCAGCCGCTGGATCGCGCCTCGTCGTCCAGCCGTTGGATGCGCGCCACGCATCATCATCGGAGCGCAGGAGCGAGGGTATTTTGCATCTACACCCTCGCCATTTTTGTATTTAATATTTAGTCTATAAACTTTCGTTTGTAGTTTAAAATATTTTGTAATATTTGCAAAACAACCCCTAGGCTTTGTTTATTTGCGTTTGGGTCCCTCGCCACGTCACCTCACGTGACCTGTACACGTGAGGTGGTGGGCATTTTGCAGAGGAGCCCCCGTGCGTTTGTGTATTTCGTTTTAGCCCGAAAACTTTCATAGCACGTGTAATATTTCTGGGTATTTTGCATGTTAACCCCCAGACTTTTGTGATATTGCACTCCAGTCCCTCCCAGGCGCGTGCAAGTCACGCGCCCTGGTGGGTAATTTGTAGGCGTGCCCCAGCGGATTTTGTATTTACATTTTGGTTCCAGAAATTGAATATTAAGTTCAATATTTTTGTGGAAATTGCATGTATGCCCCTGGAAGTTTTGAATATTGCATTTCTACCCCTGCCAGGACTGTTTAATGTTTGGATGTTTGTTGGATTTATTTGATTGATCATTTTAACTCCAAAAATCCCACAAAAATAGACTTAAGTTCCTGGATAGGTGCACTTTAACGCTATCTAATTAGTTTTTGATTTTATTTGATTTTCCTATTTATTAAAAATAAAAAACTCTCATTTTGTGCACTGTCTAGCTTAGAAAATACCAAAAAAATATTAAAACACCTCCAAAAATTCCAAAAAAATCACCTAGTGTCTCTTTTATTGTCTTTTAATGTCAGTCCAAAAATCCTTAAAAATCTCAAAACAAAAACACTAAAAAATTAAAAACTCTCAAAAACTTCAAAAAAATATATAAAATAGTAGAAAAATCAAAAAAATACAAACTTAGCTTCTGTTTATCCCTTATTTTGTCCTTCTTATTTGAAAAATAGTGTGAAATATTTTTGCTACTGGTTGGTATTTTTAGATTCCATTTTACTCACAGCCAGCCTTGTTTGCACTGTTTTCTCTTATTTCAGCTTTTAAAAATATCAAAAACACTTTGAAAAATCCCTAAAAATCACAAAAACAGTAAAAAACCTTAAAAAGACCAAAAACATTTTATTCCTGAATTTTTGATTATTTTTGCACCATTTTATAAATATTCTACCTTGCCTTTTATTATATTGCCTTTACTTTCCAATATTGAAAAAGAAAAATAAAAAAAATATAAAATATAAAATATAAAAATCAGAAAATTAAAAATCAAATACAAAATTAAAAATTAAAAAAAATTAAAAAATTAAAAATTAAAAACCCACAAAACTTCCTTTGCTTGCTTAGTGTAGACACTCACACACTCACACACTTTAGCATTCATTTGCTTGGACTACACTGTTTGCTCCCTGTGTTCGAACTCTCTGCATACTTGCCCTTTACATCATTTGTGCAGAGTTAAAAATAAATTTTAACTCCACATTGTTTCTAATTTATTGATCTTAGTGTGGGTTAATTGTTGATTAATCACGGTTTATTGTGGGTCGCACAGCGACGTATTTAGACCCTCGATAAATCGCGGTTATCAATGACTTAAACCACCATTCAATTCATCATTACATATTCTATTGTATATGCAGGCAATATAACCCAATACAGATTGGTTACTTACATTTGTACATGCTCTAATACTTGAGGACACAGATTCCATTATTGTATATTAATGTAATAATCTCGCATATTAATGTAATAATGTCCTCAGTCTACGCTAACGGATATGATTATTAATGAGTCTAAGTATTTATTCTAAACTCAAAATAAGGATATGAAAGTTAGAGCTTGGAATGTGGAGCAAACGTGAATATACTGGGTATAATTATATCGTATAGGTCGGGCTATCGGGTTTGCGGGTTGGAACCTCCTCAGGATCGAACCTGGCCCGATAATCAATATGGGCACATTTGGAGGCACACGACCTGCCCACTAAATTTTCGGTTCGAGTTTGGATCGGGTTATGTGGATCGGATTTTAGGCCAGGTCGAGTTGGCCCAGCCCAATGCACAACCCTAGTTATAGTACATAAATATAGCTGTAGGAGTATTTATGCTAATATAAAAATATCCACGCTTATATGCGATGGATATTATATTAATAAATGCATTTAATATATGATATTGTCTATAAGCCATCAAAGACATACACACACACTAGTGCACGCCCTGTGCAAAGCACGAGGGGAGAATATGGTTTTGTTGATAACATCTACAATCATCTAACTATTATTTGTTGTTAAATCATTTAATAAAACTGTTGATCAATTAGTGTAGTATTTTTGTTTGTAAAAAAATTATACAATCATATTTGTCTCTAATCCATATCTATACCTGCGAACAAATAAAATCTCCTAATAATAGCCTTATATGTTGCAACCAAACTTATAGAAAACATTCGCATTCGTTTAAAAGTGAATACATTTAATAGATGAACATGAATATATCGGGTGAAGCTCTACCTATATGCTATTTAACATATAAAGAAGATCATCTTGAGTGCTTGAGGAAAGAACGACTTGTCAAATATATTGTATCAATTGATTTCGATAATATATTTGAAAAACAAAAGAATGACAATAGTAGAAAAAAATAAAACGAGAAATCCGACGATGTTATGAAATTTTTAGTGGTTACTTATCAATATTATTCGTCAAATAATAGTGTAGGCATGCACATGATGCGGGACCTGTAAGGGTTAAGAAATTTCTCATATTAGTATATGCATACATATCGGAAAAAAAAACATAGGATGTGATGCAGGAGGAGCATAATCCTTGAGCACATCTGGTACATGCGCTAGGACTTCGCTCGCATGGTCGACGTCACCGATCTCCCATGATGTGATGCATCTAGCAGATGATGAGGCTCAATCAGAAGGTGGAGCAGGAGGGATTGGGGTCTTCGTCGATGATGAGGAGTTCTACTCGAGCGAAAGTGGAGGATTAGGACATCAAGGCCGTCACGGGCAACAACTGCGGCTTCCGATTGAGGAGGAGGGAGCATCGACAGTGGGAGAGAAGGGAGGGGGTGATATGAGTAATTCCTTTGACACCCGAGGGCAAAGATGAAATGAGGCGATTGAAATTTGATTTGTGATATAGTAATAATCGGTATTTACGAGCATCATTTTTTAGAAGGGGACAATTCAGAGGATAAATTCGGAATTTTCGGAACAAAATTTATTCCAATGTCGGCGGAAGATGTCCTGCTTGTAATATAGTAATGGATAAGCTAATTTGTAGTCATTTCTTCTATTATCTATATCTGGTGTATATTCATTCAATATCCACATTTATGTCACTTTGGACACATTTGAGTTACCTTTATGTCAGATCCTAAAGCCCAAGTATGTAATAAACAGTTTGGTCCGCCTCAATAGTCCAATAAATGGGTATGTTTTGAATATAGAGCAAATAGGAGAATGGGTCGAACTAAGATCGGATATAAAATTGTTCGTTTAAAGATAAATACAAATTTACATGGAATTAATATCAAGGATGAAGTGCTATAAAAGAGCGCATTAGAGTAATAAATGTACCCTGATAAAAATGTTCAGCAATAAATGTACCCTGATAAAAATGTTCAGCAGACAAAACTATAATTGCAAAGGGGTTGCTCTGTAGATACAACCGTCGAGAAGTTGTGGTCTACGTCGTATACTATTACAACTCCTATGAAGTTGCCAAGGAAAAAAATATAGTGGATGTCAACAATTGAAGGGACACATGGATTAAAATTATTTTTATCTGCTAAACAAAATAGGTTACATTCTAACATATATAGTTACATTAATATTTGGTATTTGAATATTCAAATACAGATCCTTTTGTTTTACCATGTCCATATCTATATTCAATTATCTTTTACGATTACTATCCATATTCAATTACTATTTGAATATGGATATCCGTATTTAGTAATTTTTCGAACATGATAAGTGGTTTCTAACTGATCTTACTGAAACATAGAGTTATTGAGCAACAAGTTCAGGAAGTATGTTAAATAAACATAATTGGATTCACACTTAAATATTTTTTTTCCTTTTTTCCCTATCCATGACCACAATGCCCTTGATAATTAAATCCGATTCTTTAAGCTTTTCCTAATACATCGACTGTCTAAAGAAAAAATGTCATATTCCAAATAATCATAATCTGAAAATGAAATCGTTAGAGATTCTACTTCCAACATAAGTAGTCACGGACTCAACCACTATTGTAGATTGATATAACACGACAACTACTAAGCAATTGCTGATGCATATATCTCAGAGGTAGACGAATACTTGGACCTTGAGATTTCAAGTAAAAAAATCATTACTCAGATACTATAGAACTATATAGTAGATTTTGATATAGAATACCAATCTTATTACTTTCTGCATACAACTTAAATATTAAAAGGATGCATGGCAAAGTTTCAGTCAGAGTTCAACATATTATATGCACTATCATTGTGTGGGAAAAAATCAACGAAGAAATTTGTATTAACCAGAAAAGAATTTCCATCCTTCTAACCTTTATGATTACTCAGTAGCATTCTTTCAATAAAAATATGCAAGTATTTGCCTGCATGAGATACCACTCAAAGAACTAAAATAGTCACATTAGGAGTAATGCATATAAGCACTTTCTGTTTGTGTGGTAAATACCAATATGCATATTGTACAATTCCTCATTATCCTTTAAACATGACTAATTTACATCTCTTATCCATTCTTTTGCAACCGAACAAAGAATAACAAATAACTACCACTTATCCCTTCTTATCTCTTTACATCATATTCCTCCAACTGAATAGAAAAGAGGGATAGACCATCCTTATCCCTTCTATCCCTTTAGGAACGAGCACAAAGTAATTGGGAGCTATGATAGCCGAGAGCCTTTTGTATAATTATTTTTTAGAATTTAAGTCATAATTAATTAAAATAAACTAAAAATTTTAACCGGTGCATTTCAATACTAAGATTGCATGTGATCTACGGTTAAAAAAACTTAATTTACTTAAGTAAATGTCTTATTTTTAGTTGTATAAATTATCCACTCTATATCATTTAAAAGCTTGGAATAGTCATATTATAATATTTTCCATCTTCTTTGATAATTCTCCTTTCTAAAATCAATATATTTCCCTTTTACACTCATTTCAAAAATTTGTTCACGAATTTTTTTCGTATTGAATATCTTAAAATATGTAAGTGGATTATGAAAGGTATGACTACAAAAATAAAATTGATGAGGACAATTTATTATCTAACAGGTTATCATTTTGTTCCTTGACAATGATATATAAGTTTTAACTTTTTCACGATATATGATATTTTGCTTATCGGTAGCCTTCAGTCTAAATTTTATTTCTTAACAAGTTGTCTCTTCCATGCTTTGCACGGGTGTGCACACATGTATAATACATAATCTATCGAAACTTACTTTAATTATATCCAAAATGGCAAGCAAAATAATAGCCATTAAAGTTGGAAAAATTGAATATCTTAATGACAGTATTTATGAACTATGGAGTAAAAATTCTATTTTGAAATGACACGCTATAATATGCACTTTGTAGTCGCTAAGTCCTTCGGCATCACAATATTTTTTTATTTTTGTGCTTCTAGATGATTTGAGCATGCGCAAATAACATGGAACCGTAGATCATGTGTGCGAGAAATGTCCATTACCTATTATTTTCCATCCTGACCATTAGAACGATATTGACGAAACAATGTTTGATTTTTTTTCAATTATTATATTCGATATCTATTGGTTTCTAAATACACTATGTAGTTATATTTTCGTGTACATTGTAATCTTCGACGCCTCCCCGTGCATTGCACGGGGCGAGCACTAGTTTTCAGAAAAGAAAATAACGTAGTTGACCTTTTTCTAAACCCCGTCATTTGATAATCGATCCTTATTTCCTAACATTGCCAACTTTGTTAGATTTTACATATGGTGTTGTTTATCATCTTTTACATACGACCTCGTGATTTTTATTTTGACGAATCCATATTCTTTCATCTAAATTTAGGGTTTTTTACACCATGAACATTTGAATCTTGTTCAACTACACCACAACTCATATAATCTTTGCGATGTAGTTGGACAAGATTTTAGCGGTCATGGTGTCAAAAACCCTTTATTTCCTTCTCAAAGTATGTCCTTTTGTGCGTATAAGATAATATAGGAGACTATATTTGCAATTTGACGATGTAAGTACATGAGACTTCCTCTTGGTAGATAGAGAGATGGATATTTACACTCATAATCCTATGCAATCTCGTATTTATGTACACAACCCTCAGAGTTATGGATGCAAGACAGAGTGACTATTTGAAGTTTCTTGTGTACGTAGATACAAAACTACCCGAGGTTATGGATTAAATATTCCATAGAAGCTAATTGTCGGTGGCAACTAATTAATTTCTATCAAACATTTCAATTCCCATTGATGTTTATGGCCCACCCACTACTCTTCTTCCAAAAGCTTAAGGATTCTTCAAAAAATCGAAATTGTGCAAAATGTGACGGCCCTCTTAACACACACTAGAATCGGAAGGAATTTTTGCTCTCAGCCCCCTACAAACCTTTTCAATTGGATGCAACTCATAATATTTGTGATTATAATATTGCCCCTGGGATTTAACCAACTCCTACACCATAATACTTGTGGGTTAACTGATGTCTTCATTACCACTAAATCTATTGGAATTGTTTGAAAAATATCAAGTTTACCCTTAAATTTTGCATCTGACTTTGAAAATGTTGCATTGCCTTCTTTATCTTCCTCTTTCTCCTCCTCCTCCACCTCCAGTCAGCCTCTGCCCCCATGATGATCTCGAAACCCATGCTACTTCGATGGTGATGAGCTTACCCCTCCATTCCCCATCACGATCTTTAAAAATTTTGTCCAATAACACCGTAACCCTCGTAGTATTTGTAATTACTCTACGACCTCTATAATCTTTAACGCTTATATAATGTTTGTAAGATTACAAGGGTCATAGTGTAATTACAATGATGATATCACTTAATTTGTAAAAAAAACCCGTTTATAAATAGGAAAAAATGGGCTGCCCTGCTCTATTTTTTGGTTTTTTTGTAAAATATCACAATATATATTCATCTATATATCCCTCCATCATGTCATTCGAATTTCATCTGAAACAGAGGCTTTTATGTCCTCCATCTAGACCATGTAATTTTAACGATCTAAACATTGTTGTAATCGACGTGTTGTAGATGGAGGGCATATGAGTCTTCGTTTCTGACGAAATTCGAATTGCACATTATATATATATAGGGAAAAATGGGGCTACCCCCTAGGGGCAGCCAACATGGCTGCCCCCACCCCATTATTCGCAATTTTTTTTTGTTTTTTGGAAAAAAATCAACATGAATATTCATCTCTATATCCCTCCTATATGACATTCGAATTTCGTCAGAAACAGAGACTCCTACGGCCTCCATCCAGACGTCATTTTTTTAAAGGTCGTAGGATTTTTAAATTAAAGGAGTCTCTGTTTCTGATGAAATTCGAATGGCATATAGGAGGGATATATAGGTGAATATACATGGCGATATTTTTCAAAAAAAATAAAAAAAATTATCCAAAAATGGGGTGGGACAGCCCCATCAACCCCATATATATATATATAGGGGGAACTTCAAATGAGGTGGGATCTCACCAATATTGTGGTGAGCCATCGAGCAGATTCGTCAGATCTCAATCTGATGGTTGAATAAAAAACCTCATCCAAAAGGGCATTTTCGTCAAAGTGATTTCATTAATTTCGAGTTTCATTTATTGGTTTCAATTTGCTATTCTAAACTTTTCTCGATTTGGTATTCTCACAAATGCCTTTATTGATTAATTTCCAATTTTGTTTCAAACGATCTGAAATCAACCACAACTTTGTAAATTACAACAGAGTTTTTGTAAATTATATTTTACTCTTTGTAAAATATCATTAATGAATTCATTTTATTACTGTAATTTCATTTTGTAAATGGTTGTATCAGTTTTGTAAATGTGTACATACATTTTGTAATTCCAACGAGTTTTTTTAAGAGTATTTTTCCTCTTTGTAAACTTCAACTTTTTTGTAATTGTGTATCTTTGTTTTGTAAAAAATCCGTAAATCTTTGTAATTGAATCTCCCTCCTTTGTAAAATTCACGCATGTTTTCCATTTGCGTTAAAGTTCAATTGCCATACATGTTTTCCAGTCCTGCAAAATAGAGAAAAAACGTTGAGATTTGTAAAAAAAGGTACATAAATATGTAAATCTGAATATCAGTTAAGTAAAATTGTTATACGATAATGTAACTGAATCTACCTTCTTTGTAAAAGTATCTGATCACTTTGTAAATTTTAGGCGCTCTTTTGTAAGATGATCTGATCACTTTGTAATATTTCTGTAGAGTTCTGCGACAAATAAGTACACCGTTAGATATTGAAAATATTTAAAAAATTGACATGATATTGTAAAAAAATTTCAATTTTTGCATAAATCATTCCCAACTTTTAAAAAAAACCACGATTTGTAAAAAAAAAGCTAAGGGCCCTCCTCCGCGCACATCTCGACGCTTCGGAGTCGACGACGAGGTGCCGCGTTGGAGGAAGCGCAGACGAAGCGCGGCCTGACGGAGAGCGAGACCGAGGGGAGCCACCATCATCCGCGTGCGCCATCCAGCCGTCAAATCCGCTCCAGCCACCCCGAGCCCGCAGCACCTCAAGGCGGAGCGACCGCCCGCGTGTCCTCCTCGCCCAGCGTAACCCCGACGCCCTCCTCCAGGCCAGCCGCGCCCCGCGCGTGCGCCGCTGCGCGCGCCGTGCGCGCTCCTCCCATCCGACGCCTGAGCCCGCGAGGCATCCTCCTAACCCAGCGCAGCCCCGACGCCCTCCTCCAGTCCCACCGCGCCGCCTAGCGACCGATCCAGAACCGCCCAGAGCCGGCCGCTGCTGCCCCTCCTTCACCGCCTCCCCTCCGCTGCGGGCGGAGCCTCCGAGCGCCGCCTCTGACGTCCACGCGCGCCGCACCCAGCACCCTCCACCGATTGGCAACGGCGGCCCCCTGTTTGGCCTCTTTGCTGTGAAGAACGCATGATGAGAAGGAACGAAATTGAATTAGGTTATGAAAATATGGAAGGTAATTGATGGAGATAAATATGGGTTGTCACATTCTATATTTAGAATGTGACAAAAGACTAAAATAGGTTTTCACAAGTTTAAAAAATATTATTAATGAGTCATTAATTGCATCCGCACGATTAAAAATAAAAGGATGAGATTGAAGGCTCACCGCAATATTGGTGACTCATTTGAAGTTTCTCCATATATATATATATATATATATATAGAGAGAGAGAGAGAGAGAAGGGAAGCTGTTCTAACAGCCAAGTTGGCTATTACACAGAGCAGTTTCCCCAATTTTTTATTTTTTTCAAAAAACTTTTCATGTAAATTCATCTATATATCCCTCCTACATGTCATTCGAATTTCGTGAGAAATGGAGACTCATAAGCCCTCCATCTAGACCGGATAAATTTTAACGGTTTGAATTTTGCTATAATCAACATGTTCTAGATGGAGGGCTTAGGAGTCTCCGTTTCTCACGAAATTTGAATGACATGTAGGAGGGATACATAGATGAATATACATGAAAAATTTTTTAAAAAAATAAAAAATGAGGGAAAACTGCTCCATGTAACAGCCAACTTGGCTGTTACACATAACAACCAACTTGGCTGTTACACATAACAGCCTCACCGGCCTCATATATATATATATAGGGTTGAATGGGGTTGCTCTCTAGGAGTAGCCAACTTCGCTACTTCCACATCTATTTTTCTCTCATTTTTTTTATTTCTTTGGAAAATAAAAATTTATAAATTCATCATTATATCCCTCTAATATTCTATTAAAATTTCGTCAGAAATAGAGACTCCTACGGCCTCCATCCAAACAGGGTCGATTTAAAAAAATCCTGCGACCGTTAAAAAAATGATATCTGGATGGAGGGCCTAGGAGTCTCCGTTTCTGACAAAATTTTAATAGAATGTTAGAGGGATATAGTGATGAATATAAAAATTTTTATTTTCCAAAGAAATAAAAAAATGAGGGGAAAATAGGGGTGAGAGTAGCCAAGTTGGCTACTCCAAGGGGACAACCCCATTTTACCCATATATATATATATATATATATATGAATGTACATGATGACGTTAAAAAAATATAAAAATATGGAAAAATAGCACGGGAGGTGACCGCCACTTAACTGTTTTATATTGACCTTTTTGCACAAAACCCCCCGAAAAACTGCAGAAAGAAGCATGACCCTCCCTTGAGATTAGGATGCGTTGGATTTTAGAAGACCACTAGGAAGCATGCCCGCGCTTCGCGGCGGAGAAGAAATTGAAGCAAACATCTACTATATTTAGTAATTTTATAATTATCTTATGATATGCATTAGGAAGTATAATGTTAGATTTGTATATATTATTTATTTGATATTTTTTAGTCATTGTGTTATGAAATATATATATACATACAAACGTATAGTTTCATGGTAGTATGAGAACATATAATCGTATAATGAAATTTTAGTAAATATAAAAACAACAGAAAGTTTATATTAAAGTGGATGTAAATATGTGACATCAAGTAAGGTGAGGTATATATGAAGTACATAGAAGATAATTTTTTCTATAAATGTAAAATAATGTAAAATTTGTAAAGATGTAATATATGCAAATGGAGAGAAATATGTACTGAATGTAAATAATCAGTTTATGATTTGTAAATCAGACAAACGTATTAGGGGAAAAAAGAATACAAAGATCAATAGTTTAATTAAATATATAAAGAAATTTTAATAAGTTTTATGAATTTAGAGAGGAAATATTTTAAATATTGTTGCTGAAGTTAGCATAGAGAACAGGTTATTTATCTCTCTACCAATGAAGATGTTATATATAAATAGAGAAAGAATTGCATAGTAGTATTTATTCAAAGCAGAAAACAGATAATAGTAATAATCAAGAACTGTCAATTTAGAATAGGAGATTATGATCCATAAACCTCACAAATATATAGGACCATGGTAGAATAGAAGCAACAGTAGTTGAGGTAGATAGTCAAACAAATTCTAAGAAGTAAAAATTGAAAATACTGAATGTTGTAATATTATATGAATGTGTTGTAACTTGAATAGCAGAAATTATTAGAATAAACAGACACGCAGAAGAAATAATATTATGATAAAGAAAAGATATAATAGACAGTGTAACCTACCTTGTTGACGACAACCTGTGAGTTTACATATAAAGTTTGGAATTTTAGAGAACAAAATAGAAGAGACATACGAAGATAAGTAACTGTTGAATAGTTTACATTAAAAAAACATTTGCAAACATTTAAGGAACATGACGAAAGAACGTTTTGGAATTTAGACGTTGGCTGATTTGAAGTTCACAAATACCTGAATAATGAACAAAATGAAATATCAATAGAAGAACGGGTATTCAAAAATTTTGTAACAGTAGACATTAAATAAATGAAAATGGTTTATATTGATAATATTAAATGTAAAACTACAATTGTTCATATGGATATTATTGTTATATGGAAAAAACATATAGTAATAAGTTTATGACAATAAATATTTTTTAAGGTAAATTATGGAAAAATGGGAATGTAAAATTCTTACCTATTTCACTGTAAACTATTTGAGTCACATTCGGATGTCCTTGAAGTCACCGGACACTGTAAGTCTCCCTACTTTGGCAAACCCCATGCTTGTTCTGCAATGATTACATTCAACTCTTATTAGAGTTCTAATACAAATCAAAGTGGTTATCGATGTTACTCTATCTTAATAATCGAATCGTTCATTGTATTCAATGCTCCATTGAGTGTAACTATTTAGATACTCTAAAGGTTATATATAAAAACAAACAATAAATGAAGCCCCTTATTGATGTCAAAATCTGTTCAACTACAAAATGTTGCTCTAATATGCTCAATCCAATCCGTAGCATGTTCATGTAACATCTCTATATTACCAAGCAACCAATAATTGAGACTCAAAATGTAAAGGATTAAACTCTTGATGACACCTGCAACAATATATCATGAATGTCTGATTAGAGTAAATGCATCTTAACCTGATGAAATCCGCATCATAAATCCAATAATAGTATAACTTGTATTATAATCGACCTATGGAAGAAGATCATCAGAGGCCTACTCCTCCACACACGATCTTCATGCAATAATGAAGGAAATGGGAGTGGGATCTTAGGAGAGTGACCGTGGCAAAGTTCAAGGGAAAAATCAATTTAAGCTCTCAAATCTATTAGACAAAAATGGATGGACTATAAATAAATAACCTCCCATCCAGAAACCAAATGTTATCAGTGTGTAAGTTAGAGAAAGAGGTCACACATGTATCACCATCGAGAAGAGTTGCAAGGCGCATTCTTTTGAAATGGGCATCATCACTGAGCATCTTAGAATCAATGGTACTTTTTATAGACATAGATATCACCATATCAGCCAAGCCATAGGGTAGTTCTGCGACCTCTTCCTCTTCTTTCATAAATAAACCATTTGCCTGAACCATGGAAAAAATACAAGATCAAAAATCATAGTTACTTATTATTAAAAATAATAAAGTATTGAACCGTTCTTTAATCTTCTACTGCCTAAATTCCGCGGACATTGACCATCTCATTGTGCTGGGACATCACTGCACTTTCTCTCTCTGTTAAGCATTAGAGAAGGTGAATCTTGCATGGAAAGAAATAAAAGCAACTTGCATAGAGGAGACAATATTTACACAAACAAAAAAGTGGCACTTAGCATGATGTGCACCTCAATCACATAAAAATAATGTACTAACTACATCTAACAAAAAAAACGAAAATCCAAAGAAAGGAGCATAACTTATTTAAATAACTCACTGATATGTGCTCTCTGGCATTTTGTCGAACACGTGCTGAGCGTCTTTAGTTGTTCACACCAAATGACCCACACACAACCCTTCACCAGCAGGTTAGGGGCAAGGCCCCCAAATGTGGCGAACCACCCAAGAGCCACCGCACTAAGAGAAGCTCCATATCAGGTCTCCTACAACAAAAACAATCCCAATGGCTCCACCAGATATGCTCCAAACTCCCTTGCTCCTCAAGAGAGACAAAAGATTTCTTTCGCAGAGCTTGAGCCGAAGCTGAAATGGAAATCACCAACTCTGCAGTAAGACAAAGGAAGAAGACCACACAACACCAAGGAGAAGGAATAGAATTGGCCATCGGGACAACATGTTGTTTAACCATCAGCACCAATCACGTTCATCTTCTCCTCTCCTTTCTAATCACGACATTGTTCTTGTAACCATCACACATCATACATATGTGCCCTAAATGCCTATAAAAGAAGGAAACATGATCAGATCTGGAAGGAGGAGAAAAAGAGAGATATTTTCTATGGGAGAGGTAGGAGAAAATAACCAAGAAGAGAAGGGGATGATGGAGTGGTGGGGTGCAGAGAGATGGACGGAACTGGAGACAAAAAGAAGCGGTGGAAGAAGAAACCCACGAGGTAATAGGCGTATAGAATAGCCAACTGTAAGGCAACTCGATAGGGAAACCCTCCATACGCCAGCTGGGAGAAAAACCTCGAAAAGGGAAATTTCCTTTCGGCAGCTAGCAGTAGGGAGAGACCAAAAATAGGCACGCATTAGGGAGGATAAACGGGAAAGAGGCGACGCGACTTTGAACATGGGGGGAGAACCATAAGGAAGCTATGAGGACACGTGGCAAAGGGATGGGAAAACCCACTAATAGTAGTAGTATAGATCCTTTCTTGTACTCCAATTAATTATCAAGAAATAAAATAATAGGCTATATTTGTTGTACATGTCACAATTTTATTTCTGTAGTATGTGGTCGAGTTTACCTTTTTGTTTCAAAGGATTTTTTGCAATTAGACATTTCCGAGTTTTCCCAAAAAGACCTATTATGATCCTCCTACATTTTGTTGCAGTGACACTTGCACCCTTATATTCTTATAATATTAACAATACGTTTCTTTCGTTAATTTAGAATAAGTGTAAATTTTGCAAAGATATAGAGACACAAGTATAATTGCAAAAAAAAAAGAAACATAAGCTATTGAGGCTTCTTCATATGCTTTTGTGACCTCTAAAGCTCAATCTTGGGTTCTCCAAGACCATATTTTATGAGATAGTGAGATACATGGTATGGATTCTGATTTTCTAGATACTTCGGAGGGATTACATGTCACACTTTCATCTCTCGATCTTACAAGTTTTGCTAACAAGGAAATCGTCTCCCCCTAAAGCTCAGAATGCTTTGGTGATTTCCCTTTTTAGCAAAATCGTAAAAGAATTAGAAGTTGAGTTTGACATTACTGCTAGATTTCCTACTTGCTATTCCTATTGATGGCTTTGGATGCATATGTCACCTATTGAGTATCGCACTATTCTCGGATATCATCTTATGACTCTTATATTCTCATATGATGAGGCATGTCTACTATGCTACAAATCTTGCCTAAATGCTTTTGTGGAGCATGCAGTTCATTGTCATGAACTCTCAGGTTCTAATATAAACATGATCTTGTCAGGATTGTCCTTTATCGTATACTCAGTAGGGTTGTAAATGAACCGAACCTAAGCAAACCTATATTTTTTTAGGTTCGGTTCATTTATTAATAAACCTAAACTTGTGTTCAGGTTCAGTTCGTTTATTTAATCGAGCATAAACTTGTGTCTAGGTTCGGTTCGTTTTTTTTCGAACCGAATTTGAATCGAGCTTATTTTTAATCAATTAATAAAAATAGAAATTTCATAAATGAAAATGAATGAATTTAGATTCTAAATTCATTTCCAAAAATTTGAAGTCAAATTAACGAGTTTTTTGCTATCGAATATCCAGTTGACCTATTATTTTTTTATAACGTACTTTATTTTTCTTTGCCAAATAAGCCCACAATCGTTTTTGTTTTTCCAGAATTATTCGAAGACCCTTCCGAGATTAAAAAAATCTTTTTTGTGCAATTCTAGATGTAAATTAAGTTTCGATATCTTATTAGTGAAGTTGAATACTAGAAATTCGACGGATCCCCTGTTTTCTTCTTTTTCTTGTGGAAGAACTGAATGAATGAATTTTTTATCATAAAATAAAGAAATTCTTATATATATCTCTTTCCTATTTACCGATAAGGAATAATAAATGTAATAATAATTGATTTAATATAATAATACTAGTCGTTTTAGTTAGGTTTACAGACAATTTTATATTTATTTTTTATCCAAATCAAATTTAATCGAACTTAAGTGAATACCGAACTTGATAATTCTCTACTAAGAGGGAGTGAAAAAAAATGGAAATATATATGTGGGTCAATAATTTGAAAAAAAATATTTATTAGGTTTTTTATTTATCTAACACTTCTTCATCTTTTGAAAAAATTAAATTATTAAGGATTCGTCTCTTTGAAAAAAGTATAATTATAATATTTTTTATCCGTTCAGATGAGGATAAGGAATAATGTGGCGATATACGATTTTTTTTATTTGAGGATAAAGAAGGGAAAAGTATTAGATACATAGATGATGTATGTTGCAACCATGATGTGACTATTTATTTTGAGATAATTTATTCCGGGATAAAATATATTTATCTCATAAATATTCACTAATCTCCAAACAAAAATTTTCACTTATCATGGGACAAAATCCACTTATCTCAAAATGAGGTCCACTTATGCATATAAGGATTTCTAAATATGTATGTGTATGTGTTTATCGAGCTTTTAATGAATCGGACCTGAGCTAATATATGATTTTTAGGTTCGATTCGTTTATTTAATCGAGCCTAAACTTGTGTTCAGGTTAGGTTAGTTTATTCTCGAATCGAATCTGAATCAAACTTTTAAGGAGCCACACCTGAGTAAATATCGAACATGAGAATTTTTGAGACCCATGGTACTCAGGCATGCTGGGGTTGTTTCCAAGAAGGAAGCACTTGTGATTTTTTTACTAATACATAAGAAGGGAGATAGACACTCATATCAGCAGATGCCTTAATATTTGGATGGGTTGGAGGGAAACAAGCATGTGTTGATTTGACTGGAGTTTCTCCATTGATGGCTCCGATAAGGAGCGATTTTATTACATGATACAGTGCATAGAAAGCGGTCTTAATTAAAGTTGTTAAGCATGAGAATGCTTGTATTGACAATCAACATGTTTTCATCCCTTTTGATTTTGATACATTTGGGTTCTTGACAACTGAAACGGTAGAGCTCCTCAAGAGGGTCCAAAAAACTAAGCATAGCGGTGTTATGATTCCCGGATCTGTGGATGTTGTGTTTCGAAGATTTGGATCTACCATCCAAAAGATATTAGCGGCGCAGCTTGTTGCCCGTCTCCTATAAATCTCTCCGTATTACTATATATTATTGAGATACTAAAATTGCATTGAAAAAAGTCTCGTAGAAAAATCTGCAAGGACGTAGGTATAAACTCTCCCTTTTTAAAAATAAGGTCAATTGAATTGAAGTGATTAGCTATATCAAAAATGAGGATGGAGAGCAAGCTGCATGGAATTTCAAATAATATATTTTCATAAATCGAGACAATCTCTCCTTTCAAAAGCAGGAAATGTCAAAGGATTTGCTCCGGTGGTCAATATATAATAATTTGGATTTTTTTAACGAATGCATTTGATAGTATGATTTTCTTTTTAAAAAAAAAAATCGGTGACGTCCTATTGACATGTCCTTTTGGAATTTAACCCCAAAAAATCTCACTTAACTAAACTATACGTATCTATGTATGACACGTTTACATTAATGTAAGTATTTAATCATACGTTGTTAGACATTCAATGTTTCATCTATTTATACTAGTAATTGTATTACTATTTTTAGCAATATATAGTAGTGATGTGCATTTCATGGATTTCTAGAACAAAGTTCATTTAAATGCAAAAAAAACAGTAATTGATTTTTTGCAATAATTTTTTTGTATGTAGGATTCTCAATGGAGTACTCGAATATAGGGAGTCGGTATACAAGTGAAGACCTTAATAAGGAAGACAAAATATGTTCGTAATCGAGACTCCCGACCTTATACTGCTTAATATGCACACATCATATGTTGCAACGCTAGCACTTAGCGACTACGATGACCGAGTTTATTATTGAAGATGAAAGCGATAATTACCAATATCCAGTGTCGTCCCTCACATTTCGTGGACCCTAGGCAAAAGAAAAGAATATGTCCTTAACAATTTTTCGGGAAACAATGTACCCATATGGAATCCCATTAAATTTTGAGCTTTCACATTTAGTTGTTCACCTTCGATTCTATAAGGGTCCATTTTTCGGTGAGTTGTTTCATCAAAATTTTGATTTTACAAGGGCCCATTTTTTGTGAGTTCATTCACCAAAAATTCGATTATGCAAGAGTCTAATATGACATATACTATTTTTCCCCTAAACTAAAGATTAAAGATCATGTAAAATTGGACCCCTAAAATTGATGGGTCATAGGCCATTGCACTCAAAACTACCCTTAGGGACGGCCCTGCCAATATTTACCAAGATTGAATGCATCAAGATTCAAGAGTCCAAGTAAACCTTAAGATTTGGAATCAAAATAATATAACATGAGCACAATTACACTTTTAAAACTAGAGTTGGAAATAGTTTGAAATCACTTGACTAGATATCAAAGCATATGCACAAGTTGGGTGGAGCATTGGGTCGGGCCAGACCCGTCCTTGACCCAACCCGCAAAAGCTTGGGTCCGGCCCCAACCTGATGTACAAATGGGCCGGGTGAGACCCTCATATTTCAAAAATATCACACTTGAACCGGGCCCGACTCGAACCTGATGTACAAATGGAACATCATATTTCAAAAATATCATGCTCGGGCCATATGCTATCATCTTTAAGTAGTCTATAGTCTTAAACTTTTGACATATGCTATTACTAAATTAAATTCCACAACGATTCGATCACATGGAAAAGAATTATGTAAAATCTTTCCAGATTTCAACAATCCACGTACAACAATCCATAGGTAAATCATATTAGAACCAAATTGGAGGGATATAAATTTATAGTCACAATACGTTCCATCCATGAATAGTAATATTATACCATAACAATACATCCAATATTCATGTATTATGGATGAATTATATCATAACAATAAATTAGAATCAAAGTGCAACTTCATGAAATCAAAATAGGTGTGGGATGAGTCCGACCCGAACCCGAGCCCGATCCCTCGAGCCTTGGGTCGAGTCCGAAACCTTGATTTGCTAAAAAAAGTGAGCCTTGACCTGGTACAAGGTCCACTGAATTAACGGGCTCGGACTGAACTTTCCCGGGTTGAGCCGAGTCGAGCCCAATGCTCCACCCTATGTAGGAGCAGTTCAAGATAACTCATCATTACCTATACATGGCATGTCTGGTAAAATATTTGTAGGGTTTCATATTTGTGCACTATACGCGAGGATATAAATATAGGCTAGCTTGGAAGAAAATATTTGGCAAATTAGAGGGATTACAAAAACTCCTTAAACATCACATATATATGAGTCAAAGAATCATATATTATCAAAATAGAGAATGATGATGTTTTTTTCTTGTATTCAAAGCATGTAGGTATGGATTTATGTTGTTTATAGATCATTCATTGGTCTAAACAATTGTGATTTAAATGGCAAGTATCGTGGTAAATTACCTAGATCACATCACTAAACAAAGGGAATGGGTTAGTCGTAGTACAATTTGCGATTGTTGAAAGTAAGATAGTGGATACATAGCAACGGTCGATGAGTTGCTTGAATAATTCCATCGAATATGAACATGGCAAGGGATTGACAACTATCTCCAATTTACAAAAAGGCCTGTAGACTCAACAGTTAAACGATGTTCCAAAGGCTGTGCATAACACATCAACATAGCCCTACATTGGAAACTCACAAAGTGTAAGAGGCGGTTGTGAGAGTGTGGGACTGCTACTTGATTACTTGAGCTTAAACATCGGGTGGTTGTCAATGAGTCCAATCAAACCCGCACCCAACAAGTTGTCAAGATCAGTTTCCCTCGATAACAATACATGAGTCTAAGCTCGAGATGTTGCACTTGTACATGTCCTCTTGTACATTTTTTTTAAAAAAAGCCCCTCGTGAAGAGCTACAAAGCACAACCTAGTTGGTTGCATCATTTAATTCGAAGTAACTGATACCAATGTGTACCAACAGGTTTGCCTATATCAATATATATAAGTGATATATATGGGTAAAATGGGGTTGTCCACTCCCATCCCTATTTTCCCTCATTTTTTTATTTCTTTGGAAAAAAAATTTGTATATTCATCACTATATCCCCCTAACATTCTATTAAAATTTCGTCAGAAACAGAGACTCCTAGGCCCTCCATCCAGACGTCCTTTTTTAATGGTTGCAGGATTTTTTAAATCGACCATGTTTGGATGGAGGTTGTAGGAGTCTCTGTTTATGACGAAATTTTAATAGAATGTTAGAGGGATATGATGAATTTACAAATTTCATTTTCCAAAGAAATAAAAAATGAGGGAAAATAAGGGTGAGAGTAGCCAAGTCTGGGGGCAGCCCCATTTAACCCTATATATATATATATATATATATATATATATATATATATATATATATATATATATATATATATAAGTGATTAACTCAACATGAACATTTTAGAGAAGCTTTGAAATGCTCTTTTTAGAGAAGTAAAATAATGTACTCTTTTTATAGACACTATCAAATCAGGGTAACGTGTGAAGTAACTACACGTATTCCATATATGGCTTGCTTTTATAATTATCTTCTTCTTGTTATTTTACTCAATAAAAATACACATTTTCCAATCTACATTTCTATAAAATTAAATAGAAGGATTAGCATATTTTGGAGTATAAAATTTTCCAATTATACAGAAAGTTAGTATATTTTCATTTGACTTAAAACTAACGTTCAACATTGAATTGTGCATGTAAAAAATAATAACATTAAAAAGCTCGGGGGCATGCATTTAAGTTTGCTTTTTTTCGTTGACTGTTTAACATGTAGAATTCACAACACACAACAAATGATAAGAGGAGCAAATGAAGATGTTTTCCATCAAAGGCAAGAACAAAAATGATTTTATATATGTAGATAAATCATTAAAATTGTTATGTTTACCAATCATGACTGGTTGCAAATACAACACAAGATTGTTCACATGCTCTTTAAGAGCTTAAAGTTCTAATTATATGTCACATTTATTTAAGATTGCAATTTTCTTTGCTTGCGACTTTCATTAGAAGCTATTTGAAAATTTTCGATCCTGCCGCAAATTGTTACCTCAATGAAGCTCGTGTTCGGGGATGGTCACTCCTTCCACTTTTGACGGGATGATTAGGTATGAGCATTGGACCGGTCCGGCCCAGCCTAAAAAGCTCGGCCCAGCTCAGGCTCAAATGAACATCGGGTCAGGCTTGGGTCCAATACTTAGGCTCATTTTTTTGGGTCGGGCTCAGGCCTGGCTCGGCCCGACCCAGCCCAAGGGCCCGACCCGAAGAGGGTCTGAACACTTTCCCATATCATACACGCATGAAAACTACCACCTACTTCATGTACACTCTCTTCTTGTATCCTATCTTCATATAATGTTTATAAATCAAAAAAGTCAGGCATGTAACATATGAGTTGATGATCATTGCATTTCAATTCAGAAATTATTTTTTCTTATTAGTCTTTGATTTAGATTCTGTTGGTTATTTTTGAATTTGTTAGTACTTATTTTTTCAGTCAGAACGTTTCTATTATTGAACATTTGCCCAATATGGACCTTATGCCTATTTTTCAACATGTAGGCCATGGTGCACCTGTTGTTGTTAAATGGGTAAGTTTGTTTCACTCTTTCAATTTCTATATATAAGAGACATTCATGGTATCTAGCATTGAGTGCACGTGTGTAAAATGAGAAATCCTGAATTTGGTAGAATTGGATTTTACTTTTCTCACAAGTATTATGGTACATATTTTAAACAATTTTGGCTTGTGTAACTTGAGTTGAGATTAACTTGAAACAAAAGACTCAAAGTTAATAACCTCTAATGGGTGGAGATGGACCAGCCCGACCCAATGGAGTTGGGTTGGGCCTGGGCTTGAGCCGAACAAAAAAAATTTACGGGCCTAAGCCCGGCCCAAGGCCCGAATTATTTCAACGGCTTGGACATGGACCCTTCAGGGCCCGGTCCATGCTCATTTGTAGGGACGACTGAGGGGACCTTGTGCCCTAGTTCCCACAACTTTTTGCATTCGCGACAAACAGAAACTTACTGGGGATCGAAGCTTAGTCTGATGGGACTTGGTCTTCAAAATTTTCTTTGAGCTCTCAGATCAACGGGTGGTGGATCTCTTGGATCTCACTGGGCCTGAGGGTGGAAGTGACCATTAGATTGATGTGATGATCATTTTCGATGAGGAAGCCCTAAAAGAAGTTGCATATTATACTTGTTTTCAACCCAGGTGTCGTCATGACTTCATTGGGACTTATCTGGGGGTTGAGGATCCCTCAGAGAGTCAAGATCTTTCTTTGGTTGTTTGGATGAGATCGATTGATAATAGGGGTCGGACAAGCTCGTTTTTTCAGAAGGGTGGATGGCATATGTCTGAGATGTGAGGTGGATCTTGAGACTGGGATTCCAAATGTTGCCACTATGGATATTGGGCAACTCTGATCATCGCTAGGGTTTTCTGAAAATGTGGGAATGGAGGACAAGATTCATGCGATGTCTATCCTTTGGGCTTTGTGGCTTGCTGGAAATGGTGTCATGTTCAGATGGGAGAGACTCTATGTAGAAAATATTTTGGTTCATGTTAGAATCCTTCAGGATTCTTGGTCCTTGTAATTTTGTTTCAAACATGTGAATACACAGTTTTTTTTTCTCGGGTGTATGTCTCTACGATGTGGCACCTTTTTTTGCTTTAAAAATTTGTTGGAGATTTTGGGAGGGCTGATGTGTAAACTTCACGAGGGGTGTGGATGCAACTATTCTAACCCAAAAAAACAAAGGAGAGTTTTGATAAATTTCACATTATTTTAATCTATTTTTTGGGTGGTAGTAAGAACATAATTATCGATTAGGTCCGTGGTAGGCATCAACATTTACTGTCACTGTACATATCGCCACCCCCATCACTTTCACTCCCACAATAGAAACACACAGCCTTCGAGAACCCACCGACACCTCCGCCATAGATAGCACCACAACCACCCTCGAAGAACATCCCCCGTGCTACGCCATAATCCCCCCTCGCTTGCGGCGATCGATCTGGGTTCAATGGGCAGCAACAAGGCTCTGCCGCTGGTGGCGGCGGTGGTGATGGTGGCCCTCCTGGCGGCGGCGGCAGAGGGGAAGAAGCCCAAGGAGAAGGTCTGCGACAAGGGGTGGGAGTGCAAGAACAGCATCTACTGCTGCAACGATACCATCACGGACTTCTTCCAGGTCTACCAGTTCGAGAACCTCTTCGCCAAGCGCAACTCCCCAATCGCCCACGCCGTCGGCTTCTGGGATTACCAGTCCTTCATCACCGCCGCCTCCCTCTACGAACCCCTAGGGTTCGGCACCACGGGGGGCAAGCAGATGCAGATGAGGGAGGTCGCCGCATTCCTCGGCCACGTCGGCAGCAAGACCTCCTGTGAGCGGTTTTCTCTCAAAAGGATTGCTTTTTCTGAAATGAAATATTGTTATTTTGTGGTATGATGTCTGTGGAATGTGGATCTGGCGTTTTGGCGTGGGAAAGATGCGATCTTGTGGTTAATGGGGGTGGTTCTCTTCGATTCAGTTGGTAGATCTGGGAGTTGGGGTGGTGGGTGGAACAATATATTTATTGGATTTTGACTTGTGTGTAGCTAGTTATTGGGTATGCGGATCTGGTGAGAATTGGAGAATTAGCAGCTGAATTCGGATGTATGTTTCTTATTCATATCCTGGATTAGCGTTGTCTAATGATATTCTGTTCAAGTAGGGAAATATGAGAAAGAGGAAGAAAGATTTGGTTGGACGTGGTTTGGGTGGGGATGTCTTGGTTTATGGAAATGTACTTGGAGCTTAAGTATGTAAGGCGAATGCATTGATTTCTTTTACTTGTTTTGTAGATTTGGAATTTTGACAGTGAACGGGGATTTTTTTATTGGATTTAAAGATGGAGTTTTGACCGAATGAGATGTGAGTGGTTGTGCATTTAAGGGATGGGAGAAGGATAAACCTATGCTTCCTCCTTTATATAGAACTGCTAGCGTTCCTTTATATTGGACGAACTGGGTTTTGAGGGAAAATAAATTCCCTTGTGATGCCTGCTTAGAAAAGGAAACAAAAGGAGCACTTTTCCCATGATTTTCCTTTCTATTTCACTCAAACATCTTCATTTTTTTAGCAATAAAGAATTAGAATTGAAATGAAGATCAATTTGTTAACTTTTCACCCTGCCTTACCTTGCTTTTAGGATAGTAAATGGACAAACTCCACTGTACTTCTTTGCTATGAGGAAGCCATATGGATATTTGTACTTTAAAACGTGTTCTGAGAAGCCATTTCTTTGCTGGAAATTTCTCCACCTGAAGTATAAAAGTTGAGATTATCAAGTAATTAGATCATGATAATAATCATAAAATGTTTCACCCCTGCCCTATCCTGATTTTTGACATGGTAAATAGGCTTAGATATAGTGGTTATTTTAGTTATTAATCAGCATGGTAGCTAAGTGGTTGCTTTTAGATGAATTCTCTTCTGAGAAAGCTATTCATGTGCTTGAGGTTTTTCCTCCTGCGAGGAATAAATCAAAACCAGTGTTATGGGCATCCTCCTCCTCCTCCTCCTTTTAAAAGTGGTATCAGGAACATCATAACTTCACTATGTGAAGTTACCTTTGTAAACCATAGAGCATCTTGTTTGTCAGCTACCTTTTGGCCAAGGCCTTAAATGTTGGATTTCGATTTCCTTTCGGTAAAGCCAAGAAAGAGAAATTCCGTGGAATTTTCGTGAAATGCCAGGAAATTGGGAAAATTACTTGAAAAAATATTTTTCTAGAATTGAGATTTCTAATATTCTTTAACTCAATAAATAAGATAGAAATACAGTGTTTTTTTTGTTAATGGTAAGATATTAACTTGATATGTTACATTAAATTTTCATCCATTGGTTTCAACAGTTTAAAAAGTAGTATGTTGCTTAGAACCAGAACCGGATCTGGAACCAAAATTAGAAGCCATTACTTTTACCTCTTGAACGTGAAGAGAATGGTGACATGTAGAATAAAACAAAGAAAAATATAGTCCAAGAAAGAGCACCTCTTCTATAAAAATGAGGTGACATATAAAATAACTACTAATCGGAACATATATATCAAAATAAAGAAAGAACAAAAGATATAAAGCTCTTCAATTAAAACTTGAATTTAACTATTAAATCTTGTACCTAACATATTTGGTTTGGATTTAGATCTAAAATTTAGAAACTAACTAAAGAAACACATTTAAACAATATAAAGCACTCTAACAACTCAACACATCAGCGAATAAATAAGTGAAAATTCATTAATACATGCAAATTTCGATGAAAGCGAAGGGTATATTCTCTTATTTTTGTTGTTTTGCCAAAACATTCTATTTCAATAAAATTCAGTTGAAATTTCGTTGAATTCTTTGGAAAAGGAAATAAGACAACGTTTCGATTTCAGTGACCTATAGAAATAGAATTTGAAGCCATGCTTTTGGCTGTCATGCAGCATCCTGTGTGCAAGCAGCCTTTGTGGTACCACTGAATAAGTGTGGATGTCATTCAGAGGGCAGTTAGCTCCCGCAATCTATTTGCATGTCCTAGTTTTTTTTTCACCGACGACTGATCACCATAATTATAAGGCCACTTAATTACTGGCCCATATGATTGTCTTAGCTTATATTGAGCGCTGTCTTCATTTTGTTGAAGGTTTGGGGTCATTTGTGGGTCGGCAGAAGGTGCTTGGTCTTAATTGTTATATTTTCAGAGCCGGAAATATGGGTCTCCTGAAATTTGTTCTCTGGAAAGCGAGTACTTATCTTTAAGTTGTCAATGTGATAATTGATGGATTAACATGGCCTCGGAATTTCGATATATTGCAGGTGGATATGGAGTTGCTACTGGTGGTCCGACAGCCTGGGGCTTGTGCTATAACCGTGAGATGAGTCCAAGCCAAGATTACTGTAATGAAGGTGTCCTTGATTATCCATGCACTCCTGGAGTTCAGTACTATGGCCGTGGTGCTATTCCCGTTTACTGGTATGCCAATAACATGTTACTGTATTTGCCGTTTACTGGTATGCCAATAACATGTTACTGTATTTGTTTTGTATGCTCCCTTCATTGTCGCTGCTCTTGTTTACAAAGCTGTATCGGACAAATGGTAGTTCAAGGAAACATTGACATGTATTTGATATCATCAATTTGGCTGTTGTGTCATTGGCAGGAACTACAACTATGGGCTGCTTGGTGATTCCCTCAAACTTGACCTTCTAAACCATCCCGAGTACCTCGAGCAAAACGCCACAATTGCCTTCATGGCTGCCATGTATCAGTGGATGTCAGCACCCAAGAAGAAGCAGCCATCTCCCCATGATGCATTTGTGGGTAACTGGAAGCCGTCAAAGAACGATACCCTGAACAAAAGGCTTCCAGGCTTCGGGATGACCATGAACCTTCTCTATGGAGACTCCATCTGCGGTAAAGGCTATTTGGACTCCATGAACACTATCATCTCCCACTACCAGTATTACCTCGACCTCATGGGTGTCAGCCGTGATAACTCGGGGGACAATCTGGACTGTGCAGAGCAGGTGGTGTTCAATCCGTCAGTCAAGTCTGATACCGATGCCTCTTCCTAAGATTGTGTAGAGCTCCCCGAGCTTATTCATGCCATACAACCACGGGGAATGGTACGAATAAATGGTCTACTGTCTGTTATTCCCCATCATGGTATTCTTTTGGTTTGTGTACTGTCTCAGATATTCGAGTCAATGTGGCCGGGAGTGAAGAAACCCAGTGTGAATAATAAGTGTGATATTATCCGTTCCTGAAACAGGTATGTTAGTTACCGATCCTTTTACGTTGTTGGCAGTCGTATATGTATTATGAATCTGTAAATGGTTTCGGAGTATTTACCAGTAATGTCAGGGTTTGCGAAAACAACATCCTTGTTTTATCGTGTGATTAGCTGAAGATACGGTTATTATATGATGGTTTTCGTACATTTGTCCGTGGAGTTCTTCTGATCTGTTTTTAAATTTTGTCTGCGTATTCTAATGATATACTGAAACTTGTATTGGCCAAGTTACCTGCTTCGGTATCGGCATTTGCTTTATCTGAATGATTAGGAAAAGAAAAACAAATTGTTCGAGAAGCAGTGGAGAATCTCCGAAGGAGATTATAGTTTATAAACATGTGGTTCCAGGCTACACAATTTACCAACTCCTTGTGGTTAACTTTGAGACAATCGAGTTAAGTGGAAATGGCCACTATTCTTTTTAGAGTAAATTATAGAAAAGTCCCTGAACTATACACTTGATATCATTGTCGTTCCTGAACTTTAAATGGTAACAATATGGTACATGATCTTTAATATTTGTCTCAATGTGGTTTGAGTTGTGATTTAAGTTCAAAAAGATCAAATGATCAATTAATCAAGTGTATAGTTTAGAGACTTTTGTGTAATTTACTCTTCTTTTTAAACCGGTTGTTGGCCAAGAAAACGACGTTTGAACAAATTTAAAAATGAGCAACGGAATGCTCAGGATTTGCCAAGGTCATTTTCTTTTGGTCTATGTGCAGCCCTCAGTGTCGGCATCATTTTGATGTATAATTTGCAACAACAGACGATGGGAACTCAACAACCAAGTTGGTTTGAAAATTGAAGTAAAGGGACGTGTGTGGAAATAAAAGAGATTTATAGTATGAACCCCTAAAATTGGGTCCAGTTACAGTATAACCTTTATAAACTTCATAATTACATTAAACCTCCCTTATAATCTTACTCTATAACCCGAACCCTGCCCATGGGTTATGATGCAAGAGTTAATAGGACTAGGGGATTTGTGGTGTAATTTTATAAAGGTGTAATTGCAAATAGTTCGTGTTATGTTGTAACTAGGCAAGAATTTAGGGGTCGTGGTGGGAAAATCTCTGGATATAACTGCAAAAAGGCCCCGCATTTATAGGGTAAAGTTGGATTGATTTCTGTTCTAATTTGTCATGCCATTCTTATACGCCAACCTTATCAACTGCCATTCTTTAAGTCCGTCAAATTAATCAATTATAAGACGATTTTACCCGTGAAAATTCTTTGTTAATCCATCTTAATTATCCCCCATGTCTTTTAACCTTAAATCCAGATATTCAGAGAGTAAACTCAAGCCCCGGTGGATATGAATGATTGACCCACGCACTGTTCGCTCTCACCATTCAGCATATGGCCTCCATGGCACTTGAAACTGGAGGGGAAATCCAGGCCGTTGGTGTGTCATCCAACGATCCACAGCTTTGTGCGGCAGGCAATAAGGAGTTGGAAAAACAACGGCACTGTGTATTTAAAGACTTCCGTGGATGGTGATATAGATGTGGACGTTGATTTCATGTCATCAACCTTCCCTCTGAAATCTGCATCGGCTCATACACTAAAGGGGCAAAATTATTTAGATTTTTCATATGCACAAGTGGTGGAAAATCCAATGTATACAATGATGTGCACTCAATCTGCCTTCGCTTATCCAGTTAGCCTAGTTAGTAGATACCAAAATAATCTCGAACCATCACATTGGAAAGCTATAAAGATGAATTTTCCATATTTGAAAGGAATTGTACATTTGAAACTGATATCTCAAGTTGAATCACTTGAGATGATAGGTTACTCCGATTCAAACTTCGGAGGGGATATGGATGATAGGAAATATATATCAGATTAACTTTTCACGTTTAATTAGCAAGAAACAAGCATGTGGATCTACACATATACATGAGGCAAAGTACATTGCATTTAGCATGGCCACCACTCATAACGATTTGGTTAAACGCTTTCTAGAAACTTAAACCTTATATTGGTCAAAGGTGCAATTGAAATGTAATGTGATAATCAAGTTGCAATAAGTTTGAATCCCTCCCTCCCTCCCTCTCTCTCTGGGAGGTAACGACGACGTACCTTGGTTCTTCGTTAGGCTATTTCAGATGTGAGGGTGGTGATGGCGAAAAAGGTAAGGGGGCATGGAGATGATGATGTCGAGCATAGTTCAAAATATTGATATCATATTGGTCTGCCTGGAAGATATATCGAGTATATATCAAGATATATTGACGATATTGGTGGAACTCTCGGAAATGACTCAAAAAATCATTTTTTTGTTGTTTTCTCGCAAATTAAGATCATCCAAGTTCTTAAAACAATAAATAACTTACAAATATACACTTATATCACACATATCATTCATCCATACACCCTATATCGCACATATCGTTGTTGTTAATGATGATTACTGAGTACTGATGGATATTGGAAATGAAATAACTAAGTTAACACCTAGAACACATATTTTATTTATAAAAATAGATGACGGATGCTGATTGATAACGATTAACGAATGACACAATGTTTCGTTCATAAAAATAAACTTTGTGAACCTCCAAAACCGCTTTAAATGCGACCTGCATCATAGAAGTTGCTTCGTGCACCATGAAGATCTCGCCTCTCGAACTCACTCCTCAGATATTATCCCATGTTATATAGAAGTACATAGCTTTGTAATTCATCACTTGTGAGGATAAGAAACAAAAATATTAGAGCTGGAAATGGTATCATCGGTGGCACAATAAGAAAATGAAAGAGCTTAGTACGTTGTGATGATGATGATGAAGTAGGAGATAATATCCACGGTTGGGGTACTCATTTAGGAGGAACGCGGGCATCTAAGATTTGATCTTATGACGTTTAAGAGAAATAAAAAATCTAGAATAATCGTGAACAAATATATAGAAAACTCTAAAAACCTCCTCCCCAAGATTTTTAATAAATACAAGAAATCGTACTCTCATAAGAGAAAAAAACTCAAGAACAACTAATAAAGCACGAAATATATAAAGCCCATAAGAAATCCACCTCTAAATGCATTTAAATTGATGAAAATCACCTTAGGGAAGCCTATCTAAGGAGAAGAAGAAATTGCAGGTAATAACAGCTCGAAATGGAGAGATAAAAAATCGATATCGAAGATATCAATCGATATGAGGAATTACATTCAAAACTTCAGATTTTGATCGAAACCCATTGATATCCCGATAACGTAGTAATATCGATATCTATCAATATCCGATACCGACGTATCATCAATATATCGACGAGATATCTCCATATTTGAATCAGCGATGTCAAGGGGGATGCAGGAGCCTAGCTACTTGAGGACCAATGCAAAATTATTCTTTGGTTCGCGTGGGCAGTGGAGATCCAGTAAGGAATTCGGCGACAATCGTTGGAACGGCGATCAAGCACAAACACAGTCTAGTGGCAGCTAGACTAGCTAATAGAGTTTTACCGTAAAGTGGCAACTTTCTAGCAATTTCTACATTATAAATTAAATCAAATTAAAAGTAGCAAATGCAAAAGGGGGAAATGGTCATCCAGTAGGAACCCCTGATGGTCCGGTGGTAGAAGCAATGGCTCTCACTTTAAAAAGATCAGGGTTCGAATCGCCTCTAGCCCCCCATTCTACCAGTAAAAAAAATTAAAAATGGTCATCCAGCATTACTGTCTAATCTCCAAGTGACTTCTTAAATTTAAGAGAATTATTTTATGTATAATTTGTGAAAGCTGTGCCAGAACAATTTCATCATGTAGAGATAACCTACAGCAAAACATCGTAATTTATTCACAGGAGAAGCCGGTATTTAGTAACCTGATGGCTTCGAAATTTTAAAAAAGAAAAAGAAACCATCTCTATAACCAACAGGAAAAACTGTAAAATTGACTGGAAACCTGGCAGACACGTCTATGGATGCGCTGTGCTGCTTATTGAGATCGCCGCAATTCACATCTGCCGATCCAGGTAAGGGTCCTTGAACGATTTCGATCCAACACCCAGATAATCAGCAACACTTCCAGAAACTTCAGAAGCCCAACTGCTAAACATTGAGGTGCTACGAGTAAGCCAACCCGGTTGTGCATGTGTCTTTGCCTCGAGTTCTCTCCTCCTTTCTTCCTCGAGAATTTCGATTATCCTCTTGTTCATGAAGTCAACAACTGCCTTGGCCCCTCTGTTCACAACTTCCTGGGGTGGAAGTTCTATCGGGTTCTGGTCCAAGTTCAGCTTGACCAGATTCTCCAGCAGGCCAAACGAATCAGGAAGTGTGTGGATTTGGTTGTTGCTAAGATTGAGCTCTGTGAGATTGGACAACTCACCGAACGATTCTGGAAGTTCGGTAAGGTCGCTGAAGTTGCTACTCAGATCAAGAATTCTGAGATTGGTCAATTTTCCGAAAGCATGTGGCAGACCACGGAGTTCGTTGAAATGGGCATCAAGATACTCGAGAGATCTCATTTCGCAGATAGATGACGGGAGTGACCTGAGTTTGTTAAGCTGGACCATGAGCTTCCGCAGATTCACCAACTCATAGCCAATATTAGTTGGCAAATATGTCAACCCATTATAGCTAGCATCCAGCTCAACTAATGACCTGAATGTGAAAATAAGACAAGGATCATGTTGATATCCTCGAAACATACTTTTAAAATAAAAACTCAATAAATTTCTTCGTTCGAAAAATCGTTTTCACTACTTGGGTAATTAGTGGATAGAGATAAGATTTACCTGCATTGCGAGATGCTATCTGGCAGTGATGTGAGCTTGTTTCCAGAAACATCAAGGATCTTTAGATTCAGAAGCAACCCAATGGAATCAGGAAGTTGAGTTAGCACATTTGAAGCGAGCCGAAGTTCCTCCAAACATTCCAATCCTGCTATTGCGTCAGGGAGTACCTGTTTAGACACCAGTACTTCATCAGGAGTCGTGATATCCAAGGTCAAGAAAATTACCAAAGTACTGGGCATCAGCTTAGCTGCATCTGATGACTGCGGACGGCTACTTGGATTTCAAGGAAAAACAAAGCATGAAACTTGATATTTCTATTGATACTAAATCTTAGTGACTTCCAAATAAAATAAATACTACACTTTATCGGATGTGACGTATTTTAAATATCACACAAAATCATGACCCCTGGATCCAAGCTAATAAAAAAAGTCCAAAAGGGGAAAACTATCATTTAGCTCATTTTATACATTACATTAGCAAATCATATGATGGCTACTGTCATGAAACTATAACATACCTCAATAATTACACTTCACCACAACATGAGGAGAAAGGTAGGTAATTAGACATTACGAAACAAGCAAACCCACCGGTTCAGTTACTGTGTAAGACTACGAAGCTGACCAGAGGACACCGCTTAGTAATGGGCATGCCCAAGAGCCTAGGAAGCTGTCTACAGGAGTGCTTGTTCTTAAAATATGGTTGAAATTGAAATGAACTGTGTCTGGAAATGCAGATATTATTCATTACTGCAACATTGATATAGTTTCATGGTTGAGCTCGGGCCTTGTAAGATTTACACGTGTGCATGCCTACTAATAAGACAGCATCAGCTGCATCACTGCGACATTACATAAGTGCATGTTTCCTCCTCTCTTACCTTCTCTAATGGTGAACCAGGAAGAGTCTGGCAAAGTCAGGTCCAGCAACAGGATGGTGAGTTTTCTCTCAAACCTCTCTAAAAAGGACACTAAAATAACATGTGATTCGCGTCCTCCTCCCTGATGGTACGAAAAGGGCATAAGATATAGGATAGAGGGTTCATTAGCACCTACAAAGTTTGGCGACAAGTCACTTCTTTACAAGTGGCTAGATAAGAATATTGACCTTAATCAAAACTCTTGCCTTCCAAATGCATCTGCAAGTCCGGAGAATTGAAAGATCAAGCAAAGTGAGACTTTGGTCTAGTTATCTAATAGACTACAGAAACTGAGACCTTATTCCCAACCCCATTCAGTAATCATAAACACCTTCTTGCAAAATCAGTTTCAGCCAGAACAGTAAAAACAAAAAAGTGGATAGCATGCATCTGAAAAGGAACAGTCAAAGAGGGAGCCCAGGCACCACGGTAATTAATTGAGCATGATCAGCAACCAATCACTGATTTCTAAAAACCAACCGCAAGATGCATATCTAGGGAAGATTCCTCCAAGCCACCCAGTCAACGATCAATAATCTTGCCATAATAAGAAATGGACACCATCCTCATATTTCACTCAAGAAAGTCAAAACTTGAGGAATCACATTCACCACGTCTTTCATGAATAGTGGTCATGGTGGAAGTCTCCTTAACAGAAATCATGATAATTTAAAAACTTTATGCAAAACTCCAAAGCACACTTGGTAATTACGGTAATATGAGCATCTAACCAGATTTATTTGAAAGTTGAAGGATGGTTATTATAGTTCAGTAATCATCTAGTTTATTTAAAGATAAAAATAGGCATGTACAAATAATGACCGCATGGACACACCTAAAGAGTATCTTAATACTAGACATCACTACTACCCTCTGGCTGGGGCCCGCACCATCACAGATGTTTACATAAAGCCTACAAGTTCTCAAAGTACAGCCTTTCACACCTACACACTGTATCATTCTGGTGTAGCCAAAGTACCCAGATTACCATTAGAGCCTTGCGTCTCTCATTCCTGTGTTGGATTCCAGTGGGACATCCCAAGGACATGCCCTCCGTAAAGAACCTCCAGAAAGTCCGCCACGATCAGCAAATTAACCCCCATCAATCATGCCCATGGCCTCAAATTTCAACGAAATTCCACCGAAATTCTCCGAAATTTCCATTTCTTTAGGTCACCGAAATCGAAACGCACCCTTATTTCTTTTTCCAGGATTTCAACGAAATATCACCGAAATGTCAATGCAATTTCATCGAAATTACATGTCATTTCGGCAAAACAATAAAACTAAGGGAATCTACCCTTCACTTTCATCGAAATTTGCATATATTAATGAATTTTCACTTGTTTATTCGCTAATATGTTGAGTTAGAGTGCTTAACATTGTTTAAAGAAGTTTCTTTAGTTACTTTCTATATTTTATATCTAAATCTAAACCAAATCAGTTAGACACAAGATTTAATAGTAAAATTAAAGTTTTAATTGAAGATATCTATATTTTTTGTTTTTTTATTTCGATATATATGTTTTAATTAATAGTTATCATATTTGTCACCTCATTCTGGTTGAAGAGGTGCTCACATGTCACCATTCTCCTCATGTTCAAGAGGAGAAACCAATGACTTCTAATTACTGTTCAAAATATGGTTCTAGTTCTAAGCAACATACTACTTTTTTGACAGTAGGGACGATTGGATGGAAATTTAATGTAACATACCATATTAATATCTTACTATTAGAAAAAAACTATCCTTCTATCTCATTTATTGAGTTAAAGAATATTAAAATTTTTTATTAAAAATGAGTTTTCAAGTAATTTCCACAATTTCCAGCCATTTCAGCGAAATTTCATCGAAATTCCACTGAATTTCTCTTTCCAGGCTTACCGAAATGAAATCGAAATTCGACATTTAAGGCCTTGATCATGCCTCCTCCCACACTTTAACCACGAACTGGCATATGAAAACAAATGATCAACATCTTCCTGGTCCAAGTTATATGGAAGACTTCTCGTGTAAGAATTCGGAGCCCACTTACTATTGTACACTTCCATCACCAACCTACGATGCCTGGAAAGCCACACCATGATCTTCAGTTTATACAGTATCTTGAGTTTCTGCAGCAGTTACTGGGTAGAATATGGTCATCACTGCCATGAGGTTCTTTATGGATTCATATGCACACGACACCCAAAATTGCCATTACTCCAGTACAAGGTCTTTATTACTTCCGGCTGCGGGAAGCATCCCACAACCAGACTTGTAGCTCCGCCAATACCCGATGTTGATCCACCAATAATGAGGCAAAACATCGGATGTTAAAAAGAAAAGCCTAAAGCATGAGATCCTGAAGAAAACTAAACTCTGACCACGATGTTCCCTATGGTCAAATGGAAAGACAATAGCTTATCACTGGGCTTTAAAAAAATGAAAGGCAAACGATGTGATTTCCTATAAGTGAAACAAAGGCATAAGCCTCAAAGCAAAAACCTCTTATATGTTTATATAGGTATATAGTTAAAAACAAAAAATATTTCCATGCCTTTTCATTTCGTTAAGGGTTGGAAGTCTAGCTATTTTGTTGACTTAGTCATTCTCATATTATAAGAGACTTTGGATAAAAGTATCAATTACACAATTAAACCAATTATTTCTAATATTATAATAATGATTTGGTTTGCATGTAGAACTAGAAGTTCACCATTAACTTGGAGGATTAAGTAGTTTATCTGAAAAGGTAATGATTTAACATTGTTCTAACAAGGAGATTTTGGAAAAAGTTTATAGCTATATAAAATTACCAATGAAATGATTCTTTAAGTATCTCGCAATCAAGCAACAGAAATTCTCATTGTAAATAGTATATTTAACGTGGGAGAAGAAAATTGTAAAAAATGTTCCTCGAAGAATACAATAATTACAACAAAAGCACAAAAAAATCAAATTTTAACCAATAACCAAAGAATGATACAATAAGTATCTGACCCAAGTCCACTTAATGCCCATCAATATCTACTACCCGCATACACATAAGGTCCGCTTTCTCCTCTTACAGCAAATTCAGGTTAATCTCCCCCCCCCCCCCTCCCCCCAGCCCCCATAACAGCATCGGTCTTCTCATTTTATGATGGTTTTTTTAAGAGAAATAGGTGGGAGCTCGAGATGAGCCACCCTAAGATTGTATGATGGTTGTTGTTGAGAGTTATCTATATATTTTTCCTATTTCTTATGTATTTTTCTATTTTTTTATCTGTATTATGTATTTTGCCTCTAGGATTTCTCCTCTCTATATAAGAGAGCTTCATGTCCCCCTTTCATAATCAATTTATTATTTTCTCTCCACATGGTATCACAGCGACTATCCTTGACTGTGAGCCCTGCACGCCCCCACCCACCATCACGGCCTGACGCCTCTCTTCCTCGTGTGACGGCCCTTCGTGTAGCCTTCTGTGTGCCAGGGGCAACCCCCCTCTTCTTCCCGACGATGCCTTTCACATCGCCGCCCAGTCCTAGCACAGGTCTAGGGGTCTGTAAGGCTCCAGCCAGTCCCACTACCGACATTCCGAGCAGGTCTAGCAGTCCCTTGGTCATCTACCATTGCCCTCGTAGGCACTAGTTGACCATCATACCTTTAAGCTTCTCTCCTCGACATTTCTTTCACCTCTGAGGCCCGTGTAGGGTCTGATTTTGCAGCGAAAAGAGTGATTTCAGACCATAAATCACACCACCGGCACTAGCGTGCACCCGAAGTTGATGGGAATGGTTGTGGCATGAGTCTATACACGCGACATGTTCCCATATGATTGTATAGACACTTTCATATCCCTTCACAGCTCCAGTCGCATCCTTTTCTCAGTTTCTTCATCATCATGTTAGAGAATAAAGCATATTTATCCTCCTTCGGTACATTCAAAGGCTCGCACCATTGTCAAGATGGATGAGACCAGCTATAAGTTATGGTCAATGCAGTTTATGACCATTATGCAGTGCAATAACAAGGAGCACATCTGAAGCAATCAGAACCGTCCGACAAGACCGGGGTGACTGCCTCGTAGAAGCAAGATAACATGTATGCGCGTATATGCTATCTGGTACTCTAACCATGGAGATATTCAATGACATCGTTCACCAACCCACTGCTAAGGTAATGTGGGACATCCTCACATCCACTTACTCTCAAGAGAGGAATGAAAAAAGACCATGCAGCTTCAATGTGACATATTTACAGCCACGCAGAATGGTCGTCATCTTCATGTTTTCTACCCATGGCTCATAGGCACGTTTGAGAAGCTTCACGGCTTCATGCCTTTGAATGCTTTCACAGAGAAGCAATAGGAATACAAGAACGCCACTATGGTCGGCGTGTTTTGGTGGCAATTGACTAGCAGTACAATGTTGTACACACCAATTTCTTACAGGTGTTGTTAGAGGAAATAAGAATTGTATTTATTCCAGAGAACCCTAGGGTCTCTTATATAGAGAAAATCCTATGGGTAAATTACATAAGGCAGAACATAGAAAAACAAAAAGACCAAACGGTACATAGATATATAATTCTTTCAACACTCCCCCTCAAGATGGAGCATAGATATCAATCATGCTCAGCTTGGAAGTGCATTTCTGAAATGGTCCTCTGAGAAGCGGTTTGGTGAAGATGTCGGCAGCCTGCTCCCCAGAACTAACATGTGAAGTAGAAATCAATCCCTTTTTGATCATGTCTCTGGTGTAATGACAATCTACTTCAATATGCTTGGTTCTCTCGTGAAAGGCAGGACTATTGGCAATGAACAATGCAGCTTGATTATCACACTGTAGTTGCATGGGTAGAGGTACATCTACATGCAAATCTTCTAGTACAGCTCGAACCCACATCATTTCTGTACTTGCCTGTGCCATAGCCCTATATTCAGATTCTGCACTGGATCTAGCCACAACGGTTTATTTCTTGCTTTTCCAAGAAACTAGAGAGCTACCAAAAAACACAACAAAGCCTGAGGTAGACTTTCGATCCTTAGGGCATCCTGCATAGTCAGCATCCGCACATGCAGAAACAAATAAATTGGTTTCCTTCTTGAAAAACACTCCCGTGCCTGGAGACGATTTTAGATACCTGAGTATCATATATATAGCATCCATATATATCTGTCTCGGATGTTCCATGAACTGGCTTACCCGGCTGACTGCAAAGGCAATATCAGGTCGGGTTATAGTTATGTAAAGAAGTTTCCATACCATTTCTCTATACCTTCTCTTGTCAACCTCTTCTGTATCATTATCGTACAGTTTCATGCTAGGATCCATAGGAGTAGTAGACGGTCTGCATCCAGTCATGCCAGTCTCAATCAGCATATCTGTAATATCTTTCTTCTGGGTCATTACTAGACCCTGTGCATTCCTGGCGAACTCCAGTCCCAGAAAATATCGTAGTGTGCCAAGATCCTTTGTAACAAATTGACGACCCAACACTGCTTTGGTCATCTCTATTCCCTGGGCACCATCTCATGTGACTAAAATGTCATCAACATACACCATGATGACAACTGTACCTCGAGTAGTCTTCTGGATGAACAATGAGTGATCTGCATTGGATCTCTTGAAGCATTGTTCTTCAATTAACTGGGAAAGCTTCTGAAACCATGCCCTTGGACTTTGTTTAAGGCCATAAATCGCCTTATGAAGTCTGCACACTATATGATTCTCCCCCTCAGCAGCAAACCCCGGAGGATGCTGCATGTATACTTCCTCCTGCAGATCCCCATACAAAAATGCATTTTTAACATCCAGCTGGAACAAAGGCCAATCACGTACCACATCGACAGACAGAAGAATACGAAGAGTGGAGTGACGGGCAACTGGAGAGAAGGTATCCATATAGTCCACTCCATAAGTCTGAGTGAAACCGCGTGCCACTAGCCGTGCCTTGTATCGATCCAAGCTGCCATCTGCATGATACTTGACAGTGAATACCCATTTGCAGCTAACTACAGATGCTCCTGAGGGAGCAGTAACCAGGGTCCATGTGCCCCTCGACTGTAGGGCAGCCATCTCCTCCTCCATCGCAATTCGCCAACAATCAACTTTCAATGCATCCTGATATGTCCGCGGGATCTCCACAGAAGATAAAGCCACTGCAAATCTCTGAAAATCTCCCGTAAGGCGATGAAAGGAAACCTGTGAAGCAAGAGGATACGAAGCACAACTGCGTTTCTGCTTTCTCATCGCAATAGGGACATCCAGATCATCAACTACTGAGCTTGTCGGGCCCGAGTCATCCTGTAATGGCATATCCTGCATAGGCACACTAATTGACCCATCATTAGTAGTAACATATGGACAAACCTGGGGCGTGCTGGATGATTGACGTGTAGCATGAGCAGGACCAGATCGACGGGTATAGAATTTTGGTAGTAGAGAGATTAGTGGTTTTGGTGGAGGTGGTGGTGGTGGAGGCGGATGTAATGGTGGTGCGGACACAATATTAGGAACTGGACTGGACACAGGAAGATTCATATAGGAGGAGGAACATAGACCTCATTAGTAGATGAGTTGGAGGTCAATCTGTCACCTGCAGGTGAAAAGTACACAACCGACTCAAAGAATGTAACATCCGCACTGATGAAATACTTCCCATTTACTGGGTCATAGCAACGGTATCCTTTCTGCGTCCAAGAATAACACACGAAGACACATTTGACAGCTCTAGGTAAGAGCTTGTCTAGACCAGGTGATAGCTGATGAACAAAGGCAACGACCCCAAAAACTCGAGGAGTGAGCGAGAACAAATCTTTATCTGGAAAAACAATAGAGAGAGGAGCTTTCTCACCAAGTACTGTAGATGGCATACGATTTACCAGGTAGCAGGCTGTAAGAACAGCATCTCCCCAGAAAGAGATAGGTGCACAGCTCTGGATAAGAAGAGTTTGAGTAATATCAAGTAGGTGACGATGTTTTCTCTCAGCAACTCCATTCTGTTGGGAGGTGTAGGCACATGTAGTTTGGTGTATAATGCCTTTTGACCAAAAATATTGGGAGAGAAATCGAGAACAGAACTCCAATGCATTATCAGTACGAACATATTTGACTTTGGAGGAGAAAACATTGTTTACTTCACTTATAAGATTTTTGATGACGTCACCAGCTTCAGATTTATTTTTCAGAAGAAAGACCCACGACAAACGAGAAAAATCATCGATCACGACAAGATAAAATATGTTCCCTTGGTGATCAGGGACACGACTAGGACCCCAGATATCAACATGAAGTAACTCAAAAGGGGAGCTACTGCTCCGACTCTGACGACTTGGGAAGCTAGCTCTACGGTGCTTCCCTAATTGACACGCTTCACACCGGAAGGACGAACTGGGAGATATCTGAGGCAAAATGTGACGCATCTTCTGGAGAGGCAGGTGACCGAAGCGTAGATGCCAGGTATAGGGTGAGACAGATCCAACAGCATGAGAGGAGACTCCAGCATAAGAACTCCGGTTCAGACGGTAAAGGCCATCCTGCTCAGAACCACAGCCAATCACTCTGCCCGTTAGGATGTCCTGAAATATACGAGAGGATGGGTCAAATATAGCGCGACAATGCAAATCTTTTGTAATCTGACTAATAGAGAGCAAGTTCATCAAAAATTCAGGAGAATGTAAGACATTCTTCAGACGCATGGAAGAGGATAACATAACCTCCCCCTGTCCTATAATGGGAGAATGAGTCCCATTTGCAATCATCATCAACCGCCCTGAAGGAATCTCCCTGTATGAAATAAGTCTGTCTCTATCTCGACAGAGATGGCGCGTCGCACCAGAGTCTATGATCCAATCGGAGATGTCTGGACTAGAACATGTGGTAAAAGCACTACCTGAGGTGCTAGTTGTGGCAGAAGTACTGGCAGAAGCAGATGCAGCGATATCCGAAGAGCCTCCAGAAGAATATGTAGGAACAGTAGGCATTATATCCCGTAGCCGAGCAACTAGGTCCTCAAACCGCTGATCCGAAGCAGAAGAGGATGGAGATGCAACATGTTCGACCACCCTTGCAGACGCTGGAAAACCATGCTTAGAATAGCATGTATCTTCTGAGTGACCCGTATGATGACAATAACTGCAAGGTGGATGAGATCTACCACCACGACCTCCATTTCCACGGCCACGGCCACGGCCACGGAATGAAAACGAGGAGCCACCTCGTCCTCTGGAAGCAGCCATCGCAGAGGGAGGTGGTGTAGATGAGCTGGAGGGAACTGAAATACGGCTAAGCCTCCGATAAACCTCCTCCATGGGAGGAATGGTAGCATCTGCGAGAATCTATGATCTGGCCGCATCATATTCTGGATCAAGGGCCGCAAGAAGGACGCCTACCATGGTAGCATTACGGAATGTCTTCTGCTGCTCGGGTGTGGCCGTCAGAGGAATAGTGTTGTATAGTTTCTCGAACATCCCCCTCAGGGATGTATACAAAGAATGAAGAGGTCGCCCATTCTGCTTCATGGTGAATATGTCATGCTGAAGTTGTAGCATCTTGGTTTCATTTCGGACCTGGGAATATGTCGTCGCGAGAATGTCCCACATCGCTTTGGCGGTGGGCTGATGGAGAACATCATTCGCAATCTCCATCGATAAAGTTCCTGAGAGCCAGACTTTGGCATACGAGTCATCAGCCTCCCAAAAGGCATAAATCCATGTCTTCTCTACCGGTTCATCTTCGGTAAGAATGTGCTTCTTACCATTGGACTTCATGAGACTCATGAACTGCATCGCCCAGAGCTCATAGTTCGATCCATCCATCTTGACGATTGGCGCAGGACCTTTGAAAGCGCCTACGGATGGCATATCAACTTTTGATTCTGACATATCGCCGCAAAGAAAGAACTAGTTTTGTAGACAGAGATATAGATGTCTACACAGACTGTATAGGATTCGAGTGCGTATGTAGACTTACGCACCCAAATCCATATAGGAGATGACGGACGCGGCTACGAAGAGGGCCGCAGGAGAGGGGATGCCGGCTAGGTCACGGTCGGCGGTGAGGAGAGGAGGCCGAGGCTGGAGGCGTGCCAGGTGCAGGAGGGTTGGGAGGCACCCGGGAGGGCTGGGCGGCACCCGGGGGGGCACCTGGCTGGTGGGCGGCGGGGCTGAATGCGCCCTGGTCTGGGCTCGAGAAGGGCTGGTGGGCGGCGGGGCTGGGGCCGAGAGGGGCTAGGGCGGCGGGGGTGGGAACCGAGAGGGGCTGGGGCCGAGAAGCTCGAAGACGACGGCGAGCGGCGGGCTCGAGAGAGGGGGGGCGGTGGGTGGAGAGCCTAAACCCTAGGCTCTGATACCATGTTAGAGGAAATAAGAATTGTATTTATTCCAGAGAACCCTAGGGTCTCTTATATAGAGAAAACGCTATGGGTAAATTACATAAGGCAGGACATAGAAAAACAAAAGGACCAAACTGTACATAGATATATAATTCTTTCAACAGGGCATCTACAGACTCCTGTTGAGATATCATTTATATTTTATCTCTTTTATATATTTTATGTTCTTTCCATCTTATTATGTAATTTACCCAACGAGTCTCTCCTCTGTATAAGAGAACCCTAAGGCCTTATGAATAAGCAACTTATTATTTTCTCCCAACATGGTATCAAAGTGACGGTCCACGATCGAAGTTCTTGAACCCCGTATCCCAACCCTACCTGCCGCCCTCTCTCATCCATCCACACCACTGCTGCCTATGCACAGCAGCGACTGCCGCCACTGTTGCATGTGGCCCCTGCGACATCCCAACACAGCTGTTGCTCTTGCGTGGGCCCTTTGTGGCCCTTCGCGTCTCTCGATGTCGTATACAGCCTCCGGGTGGATTTATTCCTTCTCCGACGTCGAATTGCAATATGAAACAGTCTGATTTTGACTGGAATACGTGATTTCAGACCTTTACATCACGTTTTCCGACCCTAACGCGGTTCGGGGATTGAAGAGCATGGTTATATGAGACTATACGTACAACTAATCCTCTATATGGTCATGTAGACATGCACGGATCGATCTTTCTCACTGGACGAGTTCTGTTTTAGCCTTCTTTCTCATCATGTCAGAGAATAAGGGTGATGTTTTCTCTTTGTCATATGTCATCAAGGGCCCGACTCCTATCGTCAAGATGGATGGGACCAACTATGAGTTGTGGTCAATAAATATATGACCCTTATGCAGTGCAATAACAAGGAGCACATTCTGACAAAATCCGAGCCAACGGATAAGGCTAGAGAAAATGCTTCGTGGAAGCAAGATGACGCGTACGCATGTGTTTGGCTCTCAGGGACACTCACCACAGAGATCGCCAACGATATTGTCAACCAACTCACCGCCAAGGCGATGTGGGATATTCTTGCAGCCGCGTATGCCCAGGCAAAGAACAAGGCCAAGATTCTTCAGCTACAGTTTGATATATATATATATACATGGCCAAGCAGAATGGTCATCCTCTATATACGTTCTACTCTTAGCTTCGCGACATGTTTGAGAAGCTTCAAAGCTTCATGCATGTCACCACTTCCACGGAGCAACGGATGACATATAGAAACTCCACGATGGTTGGAGTTTTCTTGGCAGTCCTAGATTCGAAGAATGAGGTCGCACGTGCACAGCTCCTTACAGGCACAATCATATACAATCGCCTCAGCAGGCTTCTTATCCCAACCCGTTGCCACCACACATACCTCCTCAGCGATGGTTGCATCTTGCGACAAGGGAGGTTCTATGCAGTTCAGAGGGCGTGGTTCTCGTGGCAGACACTATAGCTCCTTAGGCAGATCCACGCCTTGATGACATTGTCTCTCGTATATGGGAGATCATGACTTTAGTGGCTGGCACTATTACTACAGGATGACTTCAAAAAAAACTATCACTACAGGATCCACAGATATTGCAGGTGCAGCTAGAGCCTCTCCGAGCTCCTCAGGTATCGCATATGCTTTTACTAGATGTAGCAATGCAGATATGACAGAATGGATCATGGACTCTAGTGCTTCTCACCGTGGAGACAGAGCCCGGTTCATGTCCTACATGTCTATACCCCCTGGTATATGGGTCGTCATTGCCAATGGGTTCACTTACCCATCATGGGACAGGGGGAGTTGCATTTGACCACATCCATGTGCCTGCACAATTTTTATATGCTCCTGATTTTCAGATGAACTTGTTTCTATTAGTCAGATTAAAAAGCATTTACATTGTCATGCCATTCTTGACCCCTCTTGTGTTTCAGGACATACTCACGCACGGGCAGGGTGATTAGATGTGGCCATGAGTAGCGGGGGCTTTACAGACTGGTACAGTCTCCCCATGTTGGTGTCTCTACTATTCCTACTGGACCAGTCTCACTGTACCTATGGCACCTTCAATTTGACCACCTTTCTCTACAGAAGTTGTGTCATGTCCTCCCACAGATCTCAACGTGATCTTTCTTCCAGTGCGAGGCTTGCCAGCTTGGGAAGCATCACCTTCTCCGTTTCCATCTCGTCAGAGTCGGAGTAGTTCTTAATTGTTTGAGCTCCTTCTATTAGATTTTTGGGGTCTGAGTCGTATCCCTGATAACCGGGGACGTTATTTTTATATGATTGTTGTAGATGACTATTCTAGACTTTCTTTAGTTTTCTAGTTAAAGAATAAATCAGAGGCTGAGTATGTCATTAAATCATTTATTCATGAGATAAAGAATATTTTTCCTGCTACTGTCAAGTATTTACGTTCTGATAATGCATTAGAGTTTTGCACTTTACAGCTATCCGAATTTCTCAGGTTTCTTGTCATTGTACATCAGATCTCGTGTGCCTATACATCTAAGCAAAACGATGTTGTCGAGCACAAACATCGTCATTTACTCAATGTGACCAGAACCCTTCTGATTTAGAGTCGTGATCCTCGCTTTTATTAGGGTGATGCGGTTCTCATTGCCTGCTACTTAGTGAACCATATGCTATCTTCTGTTTTGGAGAAAATGTTACTTTCTCTATTGTGTTTTTCGAGAAGGAGATGTTCTCCCTTACACCCCGTGTGTTTGGATATGTGGTCTTTGTTCACAATCTTTCGTCTGGTCATGACAAGCTCTCCGCCAGAGATATCAAGTGTGTCTTCGTTGGCTACTCTCGTACTCAGAAAGGGTACCGTTGCTTTGATCCGTCGGTGGAAATACTTTGTCAATGCCGATGTTACATTCTCTGAATCGGTTATGTATTTCTCTCCTACAGGTTGCAGACTGACCCCATTTGACTCTGATGAGGTCAACATGCCTCCATCTCCTACAGCTCTACTACCTCCTGCACCTGCTCTACCACTTCCTTCACCACCACCACCATCGCCACCTCCACCACCACCTTCAGTACCTGCACCTGCTCCTATGGTTGTCCGTGGACCACCACCACCATGACTTAGTTTTGGTCACGTGTGTTTGCTAGCAGGTATCTCTCTTTTGCCCCTGCTCACAAGTCTTCCCCATCATCCAATACGCCTCGGGTGTGTAACGAGCACATTGTTTCTACTGATGGCACTACTGAGTTGTCTATGCAGCAGGATTCCCTACAGGATGAGAAGGTACCCTTTCAAGACGGAAACTTAGAGGTTCAGGAGATGGCAGATGATCTTGATGTGCATATTGCTCTGCGAAAGCAGAGACGTATTTGTGCTTCATATCCTCTTGCAGCCCAAGTTTCTTTGAGCAAACTTTCAAATGATTTCAAAAGATTTATCATGGCACCTATCAGCCGTGGAGATACCACAAGCATATCAGGAGGCCATCCAAGACAGTCAGTGGCATCTTGCATGGAGGAGGAGATGTCCGCGCTACAGTCACGTGGCACTACAGCTCCAATTGGCGCATCAATTGTTGGGTGCAAGTGGGTGTTCATGGTGAAGCACCGAGCAGATGGCAGTGTAGATCGCTACAAGGCGAGACTTTTTTTTAATAAAAGAAGGGGGAGCCCTCCCAAGGCGGGAGTCACCACACCAAAATATTCATTAATAACAAAAGGTTACATTAGTTGGATATCCAGAAATTGTACAAAGCATTACAGTGTGCTAATACATTTTCACAGTAAAACCGCTGCCCCTTGAAAGTGCAATCATTCCTGCCAAGCCAAATAGCCCAAAGGACGGCAAAGGGTCCGGATACATCACCTGAGGACCTAAGCCCCACCGATCGAATAGATCTCCAAAATTATTCCAAGCCGGATGCCAGGAAGTAACGTAGGATACCAGATGCATCCTAATAGTCCACCCAGATGTCTGGGTGAACCCACGTGCCAGATGTCTGGGTGAACCCACGTGCTACAAGCCTCGCGAAGGGAGATCCAGGCAGCGGAGAAGTTGTCTAGTGGAGGCGGTGCAACGGCGGAGCAGCCACCAGTGGAGCGGCCTCGGTTCTCGGAGAAGACACAGCCATCCGATGGGGGGCGGTGTCCGAGGGTGGCGTGTTCTCCAAAGGAGACGATTCAGTTCGGCGAGAAATCCGCATTGGGGCCTTCGAGGTTGATGTCTCTTCCTCTGCCTTGGCGTGTAGCGGTCGGTGCAGTTGGTGATTCGAGGGGTGGCGGGGCCCTGTCGGGTAAGCCTCGAGAGGTGATGCATTCTTTCGGGTCGAGTCCTGGACAGATGCAGGCCGAAGGGGTTGGCTGCTGCTCGGGTTGCCGGGTCGGGCCTACCGCTTCTCATCCGGCTAGTGATGTTGGGGTCCGGTTGGGCGTTGCTCGGACCCTATTGCGGCTACGGATACGGGCGGTTGCTTCTCGGGTTTCCAGGCGATACATGCGGTTCCTGCGGTGGATGAGGTGGATGGGGATGGGGCCGGAGGGGCTTCGAGTCTCGATCAGCTGGAAGGTTTTGCGATGGGAGGGACTGCGCTCGATTCGCGGCTGGAAGACTCTGGTGGGGGGGGTGTTCGTTGAACCTGAGGCAAGGGTCGACCTGCTGCGGGGGGAGGTGGTGGTGTCTGCTGCAGTGGTGGTGCGGAGGAGCTCGGCCGGTGGTGGGGCCGATTTGTCTGGAGCGGAGGTCGATGGGGGATATTGTCCTCCTGTGTTGGGAGCTGCTGGGTTGGGTGAGGGGGTGGACTCTGGGCAGCCGATTCTGGAGGGGGTGGGGTCGTGGCAGCGGCGGTTTGGTTTGGCGTATGAGAGGGGGGGAGGGGGCGGAGGAGGTCGGGGAAGGTGATGAGGGCTTCGTTGAGGGCCTCTTTGGCATCGGTGTCACCAGCGGAGAATGTGCATCAGGTCGTTGCCAGCCCATTGTCGGTGCGGAACCGATTTGCAGCACTGGATAGGGATATTGTGCGGCGCTTGGGGGTCATTCCCCCGAAGAAAAGGGAAAGTTCATATTGTTAAATGAAGATGTTGTCTCTGAATGTGAGGAGCCTGGGCTGCCCCGATAAAAGGCTTGGGGTGCAGAATCGGGTGAGAGAGGATGGTGCAGATATCTTCTTGATTTAGGAGACGAAGCTGCAGTCCCTGGACGACCAATTGCGGCGTGAGCTGAATAGGGGGGAGGTTTTCGCGTTGGCGGAGAAAGGGGTCGCAGGTGCTTCGGGGGGACTTGTATCTGGCTGGCGGTCCGATTCCTTTGACCTGTTGGGGGCTTTCGTCTCCTTGTTCTCCTTGACGGTGAAGCTGCTGCGGAGAGTGGATGGAGTTTGCTTGTGCGTCACTAATGTCTACGGCCCGTGTCGGCGAGAGGATGGTAGCTTGGCTGCGGACTTGGCGAGTGTTGCGCCTGAGGTTGGAGCTGGAGTTTGGATCATCGGTGGGGACTTGAATGTCACTTTGTTTCCGGATGACAGGCCAAAGGGGGGGCGGTGGTAGAGATTCGGGGTCTGACAATTTCAGACAGGCGTCTAGTTCTCTGGGGCTGTCTGTCGTTGATGCGGCAGGTTGCAAATTCACTTGGAGGAATGTGAGATCGAGGTCCAAGCTTGACAGAATCCTGATGTCGGTTGAGGCAGGGGAGACTTTCCCGTTGGCGAGGGCTTGGGCTCTTCCGAGGACGCTCTCTGATCACACTCCTATTCTTTGATACTCTGGGGAGGAGCGGACGGGCCGGTTTTCCTTTCATTTCGAGAAGAAGTGGTTGTTGGAGGAGGGTTTCCGGGACCTGGTGATTGACCATTGGTGGGGGTTTGTGGTAACGGGTTCTGCAGTGTCGCGATTTGCGGCTAAACTGGGTTCCCTAGGCGGTTGTTGTTGTCATATGGGAAGGATGTCGCCAGGAGGCAGAGGGTCGTCAAGACCGAGGCAGAGGCTGGGGATAAACAGGTTGGATGGGCTGGATGATGAGTGGGGGTTGTCTCCGGAGGAGGTGGAGGAGAGGGCAGCGTGGTTGGAGGTGGTGTATCTGGAAGACAGGAAAGAAGAGGTACACTGGCGGCAGAGATCGAGGCAGAAATGGCTAAGGGAAGGCGATGCGAACACGCGCTTCTTCCATTCCGTGCGTCCGGGAGAAGGAGAAGGAGTTTCTTGCACGAGGTGGAGGTAGGAGGGGTGAGAGTGTCGGGTGAGAGGAACATTGGTAGCGCCTTGCGGGAGCACTTTGTGAGGGCTTCGAGGAAAGTGAGGGAGGAGAGTGGCTGGAGCTGGACGGGTCTGGGTGCTGGTTCTTTGAGTGGACCCCAGGCAGATTCGTTAGTGGCCGTGTTTTCGGAGGAGGAGGTACGCAGGGCTGTTTGGGATCTGAATGTGGACGGGGCTCCTGGCCCTGATGGCTTCTCTATATCTTTTTACCGGGAGTTCTGGGAGCTGTTGAAGAGTGACATTTTGGAGGTTTTGGATGAATTCAGGTGTGGCAACAGGGGTTTTGAGAAAGTTAACAGGGCCTTGATTTTTCTTCTGCCGAAGAAAGAGACACCCATGGGGGTTGGGGATTTCAGGCCTATATCTATCTCTAATGCCATCTATCTCATTGTCGCCAAGGTGCTTGCGAGTAGGCTTAAAGCTGTGTTGAGCTTGGTGGTCTTACCTGCACAATCTGCGTTCATTCCAGGCCGATGTATGGCGGATGGGGTCGTCACTGTTTCATAAGTTTGTCTTGAGTGGAAGAGGTCTAGAAACAAAGGAGCTGTTTGGAAGATTGACTACGCCAAGGCCTACGATTGTGTCAGTTGGAAGTTCATGTGGATATCGCTGCAGAAAAGGGGGTTTCCGGAAGAGTAGATTCGTTGGATCAAGAGATGCATCACTACTAGCTCGTGCTCTGTGTTGGTCAACGGAAGGCCGGAGGGAGGTTGGTTCCAACCGCAGAGGGGGTGCGTCAGGGTTGCCCTCTGGCTCCCCTGCTTTTTGTGTTGGTGGCAGACTGTCTTGTGGTTTTGTTTCAGCGGGCGGTTGGAGAGAGGTGGTGTGAGGGCTTCCGGATGGGGGACATCTCCGATCCTGTGTTGCAATATGCGGACGACACGCTGATCTTTCTGGGGGGGACGGAGGAGCAGAACCACAATGCGGCTATTTTGGTGGACATATTTGGGTTTCTGTCGGGTTTGCATATTAACAGGCAGAAGTCGATTCTGGTTCCAATGTGGATGGACGATGCGGAGGGAAACAGGCTCGCAGAGTGGACAGGATGCCCTCTGGGGCGTTTACCGATCACCTATCTGAGGTTGCCTCTGGTTGACGGCTGATTGAGGAGGTCCGATTGGGATTGTGTTCTGCGGAGAATGGAGGAGCGGCTGGAGGGCTGGAAGGCTACCACTCTGTCCAAGGGTGGGAAGCTTACCCTGCTGAAGCACGTTCTTTCAGCCATTCCGGTTTTTTCTACTCGACGAGATTGATGCTTGTTGGGGTTAGAAGAAAGGTGGAGGATGTGATGAGATTTTTTCTAGTCAAATGGGAGGCAAGCAGCGAGGGGCTTACACTTGGTTGCTTGGAAGGATTTTGTTGTACCTATTTCGGAGGGGGGTCTAGGTGTCTGGGATGTAGAATTGATGAACAAAGCTTTGATTGCCAAATGAGTGGTGCAGATTTGGGGTTCATCCGACTCGTTGGTTTCAAGGCTGTTGACGAAGATCTATGGTGTCACAGGGGAGTTGGCGGCTGCAAGGAAGCGTCATGAGTCTCCGTTGTGGATGGGGATCCGTGTCGTGCTTTCGGAGCTCGGGCATTTCCTACGGCCGAGGTTGGGGAATGGTCAGCTTTTCCGGTTTTGGCAGGATGACTGGACGGGGGAGGGGGCGCTGACCCACCGCTTTCCTAAGCTGATGGCTTTAGCAGGGAACAGGGGGTGCGGGTGGCGGAGATGGCCAACTCTGGGTCGTGGACCCCGAGGTTCATTTCTGTTCTCTCCGATCAGCGAATGGAGGAGTTTATGCGACTGCTATCTGAGATTCCCTCTATTGGGGAGATGTCTGGTGAGCCGGATCATTTTGGTTGGGCGGATGGAAAGTTCTCGGTAAAGATTGCATATCGGAAGCTGTGTGGTGGAGGAATGGAGCGCGATGAAGACCTATGTGCGGACGTAAAAGTGATTTGGGCGGACAAGATTCCTACTCGGGTTAAGGTGTTCCTTTGGTGTCTAAGGAGAGACCGTCTGTGCGACAAAGTAAGAAGGAGGAGACTGTTGGGTGTGACGGATTTGAAGTGTGACAGATGCGAGGAGGACGTGGAGGATGCGGACTACATTTTCTTCGGTTACAGGTTTTCGGCACATGTCTGGATTCTTTGGGGCTGACTTGGGTCCAGGCATCCGGCTTGGAACAATTTTGGAGCCCCAGACATCTGGGGTGGACTATTTGGATGCATTCTCTCTAGTGGCCACGCATTCTACTCTGTGTATACTCCTATCAGTTGTAATGACACGGGATTGGCCCTCTATCAGCTTGATGTGAAGAATGCATTTCTCTATGGTGACCTACATGAAGAGGTTTGCATGCAACAGCCACCCAGGTTCGCTGCTGAAGGGGAGTGCCAGAAGGTTTGCAAACTCCATGAGGACATCTATGGCCTTAAGCAAAGTCCAAGAGCATGGTTCCAGAAGATTTCGGACTTGATAGAGCAACAGGGGTTCGTGAAATTGACTGTCGATCATTCACTGTTTGTTCAAAGAACTCAGAGAGGTATTGTTGTCATATTTGTTTATGTTGATGAGATTATTGTTACAGGGGATGAATAACAGGGTATTTGCTAACGATTTTCTTGGTAAGCAGTTTGTGATCAAGGACCTTGGTATCCTACGTTACTTCCTTGGACTGGAGTTTTCCAGGAACTAGCGAGATCTCGTGATGATCTAGAGGAAGTATGTTACAGATCTTCTCTCTCAGATAGGCATGGCAGATTGTCGGCCTGCCACTACTCCTATAGACATGAGCATGAAGCTCTATGATGATGACACTGAGGAAGTTAACAAGAGGATGTACATGGAACTTGTTGGGAAGCTTCTTTATGTGATTATCACCATACCAGATGTATCCTTTGCAATGAGCAAAGTGAGTCAATTTATGGAGCAACCTAGACAAGCACATATGGATGCAGTCCATATGATTCTGAGGTATCTGAAGACCTTACCTGGCACTGGTCTTCTATTTAGCAGATGTACATCCCTTGCTATTACAGCTTGTGCAGATGCAGATTATGCAGGGTATCCCAAAGACAGAAAGTCTACCTCTGGCTTTGCAGTGTTCATAGGGAGTTCCTTGGTGTCATGGAAGAGCAAGAAGCAGACAGTGGTCGTCAGATCCAGCGCAAATTAGAAAACAGAGCCATGGCACAGGCTAGCACGGAAATGATGTGGGTCAGATCTGTTCTTACTGACCTAACTGTTAAGGTGCATCTTCTCATGCACCTCCAATGCGACAACCAGGTTGCTCTCTTCATCACCAACAACCTAGTCTTCCATGAGAGGACCAAGCATATCAAGGTAGATTGTCACTACACTCGAGACATGATACAGAAGGGCATTTTCTCCACTACTCATGTTAGCTTTGGGATCAGACCGCAGATTTACTTACCAAGGCCCTAGCAAGAGGGCCCTACCAGAGATGGTGTTCCAAGCTGAGCGTGATTGATATCCACGCTCCAGTTTGAGGGGGAGTGTTGAAATATCATTTATATTTTATCTCTTTTATGTATTTCCTATTCTTTCCATCTTCATTATATAATTTACCTAACAAGTCTCTCCTCTATATAAGAGAACCCTAGGACCTCATGAATAAGCAACTTGTTATTTTCTTCCAACACTAACTATGAAAGAGTACTACATCAGTCTCAGCATGATCATTGTCCCTCCTATGTCCACCACTCAGATCTCCTTTATGATGGTCATATCTCATGGCAAAGGAGATTCGTCTTTAGTTCAGAGGATGAAGTATCCATGGTAGAGGAGGCGGACACCCGCATCAGCCACGCACCTTGCCACCATTCTGGCCACTCCAAGCCTCCAAGGAGACATGCTATTGAAAGCATGTGTACCCCACATCTGCCCATGTTGCCAAATAGGTTGAGCCTATTGTCCCTTCTACTGATCGAAAGTTTGATGGCATTGTATCCTGTATGAGGGAGATTACGACCCATACTACCAGCTCCACTAGTGCTCCTTTGGGTCCTTCTGACGTCGTTGCCACAACCAGAATATTTACTAGTAGCTCAGGTATAGCTTATGCCCTCACTAGTTTTCACATGATTCATAGTGGATTATGGATTCTGATGCATATAATTATCTCTGCAGTGACAGAGCTCAATTCAAGTCCTATAGATGAATACCTCCTGGCAGATCCATTGTTATGCATATGGGACGTATTCCACTATTACATGACAGGGGGAGATTTGTTTGATATTGTCTATGCGTCTGCAAAATATGCTTCATACATCTGATTATTCTATGAATTTATTATCTATTAATCAGATCACCGTGGATTTGCATCATCGCTCCATATTTGAGTCATCTTCTCTAGTGTTTCAAGATATACTCACGGGTTAGATGTGGTCGTGAGCGATGAGGTCTCTACAGATTGGTCTAGTCTCCTTATGTCGGTGCTTCTTCCATTCTCGCTGGGCCAATCTCTCCGTACATGTGGCACCTTTAATGCACACCTTCCTTTGCAAAAATTGTGTAGAGTGCTCCTGCAAATTCTATCTCAAGCTACATTTCAGTGCGAGCCTTGCCAGCTTGGGAACCATCACCACTCTAATTATCCTGGTCGCCAGAATCGTAGTAGCAGTACATTATTTAAATCGGTTCATTTGATATTCAGGGTCTCGGTCGTATCCTAATCATCAGGGACACATGTCATATCTTGTGGCTGACAATAATTATTTTAGACTTTCTTGTATTTTCCTTTTGATAAAAAAGTATGATGTTGGGTATATCATTCAAACTTTTATAAATAAAGAATATTTTCTGCTACTATTAAATATGTTCGCTCTCGCAATGCCTTGGGATTTTGTACCATTTGGCTTTCATAATTCTTCAAGCCCCTTGACATTACACATCAAACCTCTTGTGTGTATACTTCTCAACAGAATAATGTGGTTGAACACAAATACTATCAACTTTTTGATGTAAGCCCTTCTTACCCAAAGTCATGCTCCTACTCTTTCGGAGATGATGTGATCCTCATTGCCTACGTTCTGGTCAACTGTATGTCGTCTCCCATGTCATTTTTCGATTATGTTTCCCGATAAGGATTTTTCTCTCTACCGCCCTGTGTCTTTGGCTCTGCGAAGTCTGTTCATCATCTGACTCCAAGTCGTGACAAGCTCTCTCCCAGAGCTACCAAGTGTATTTTTGTATGCTACTCTCGGATCTAGAAAGGGTATCGGTGCTTTGATATGGTCAGATAAAAGTACTATGTTAGTGATGATGTCACAATCTTTGAGTTTGTCATATAAATTTCTCCTACGGTGACAGGATGACCATGTCTGAGTCTGGTGAGTAGATTTACAAACCTCATCCTCTTACACTACCACCACCACCTTCTCCTATGGTTCCATCGTCGCCTATTATGGTTCCTCTTGTGGCTCGAACTTCGTCTTATTTTTATATTCATAAGCTAACAACCAGTGTTCGTGAAATCGGCCGCACGGGCCACATATGCCCGTGCGGCATGCAGACCGGACCGATTTCATGAATCGGTGCATTATGCGCCCTCCCTGCATATGCGGCCCGCATATGCCCCGCATACTGGTCCAACATATCCATCTTTCCAATCCTCTCATTCAGGCGCTTAATTTTGTAGATCTACCTCTTCCTCCATTCAATTGTAAGAATATGGCATGCATTTGTATACAATTGCAATGCATTGTACCATTATATATATGCAATGTTTTATGTTTATCTCATGTATTGTTTTCATGAGTATAATGCAATGTTTCATCAAATATTTTAATATATGTCGATTGAGATTTTGCTCATGTAGTGTGTGTATGTGTAATGAAGTTTTGTTATTATGAATCATCTAATATGTGAAGTTTTTATGGCTAAATGTTTGTTTGTGATTAAATGTTAGGTAACTAAAAGCATGTACTCAACATCTAATATGAACTATTTTTCTTTGATATTCTTTAACTCCATTTAGACACAGAAATTCAGTATTAATGTTATTCATAGATATTTATTTATTTTTAAATTAAAAATTATAAAACCGCATAGAACCGCATATGCCCCGCATATGCACCAGCATACACCTTATTCAGTAGTTGGTAGCATGTTCAAACGCATATCGCTTTCCTGAACCTTGCTAACAACTGTACACCCTGCTCATATGCCTTCCATATCATCCAACACATCCCATGTAAATTCTGAGCACTTGGTTTCTACTGATGGCACTGGTGATTAGTCTGTATCGTAGGATACTTTATAGGTTGAGTAGGTAACTCCTCAAGAGGCTACTTTATAGGACATATATTGTCCAGAGGAGCTTAATCTACCCATTGCTCTTCGAAAGCGAAGGGGTATGTATGTTATGTATCCCCTTGTTGCCATGTTTCTTTGGAGCGTCTTTAAGAGGATTTCCAGAGGTTTGTGGTGGGAATGTTAACACTAGAGATCCCACACACATATCAGGAGGCTATGAGAGACAGTCAATGATGTCTTGCTATAAAGGATGAGATGGCGACGCTCTAGTCTTGTGGCACATGGAGCTTGGTTACTGCCCCAACAATGGCATCCATAGTTGGCAGAAAATGGGTCTTTGCAACGAAGCTTCATGCAGATGGCGGTGTTGATCGCTATAATTCTAGACTCACGACCCGTGGATTCACCCTGACATGTGAGGTGGCCTATCATGACACATTCTCTTTGATAGCTCGTCATTCGACTCTTAAGATCCTCCTCTCAATTGTTATGGCATGGAGCCAGTTTTTCCCCAACTAGATGTGAAGAATACTTTTATAGTGACATGCAAAAGGAAGTCTATATGCAGCAGACACCTGGGTTTGATGTTGAGGAGTGTTTGAATGTATGGAAATTTCATAAGGCTATCTATGGCCTTAAGCAGAGTCCGAAAGCATGATTCCAAAAGCTCTTGGACTTGATAGAGCAGCATAACTTCATGAGATCGACTGTAGATCATTCACTATTTGTACAGAGGATACAAAGAGGTATTGATGACATTATTGTTACAAGAGATGACTTACAAGGCATTAGTGAGGGTAAAGAGTTTCTTGGACAACAGTTTGTCACCAAGAACCTTGGCGAATTATGTTACTTCCTTGGGCTTGTGTTTGCCCGGAGCTAGCGGGGTCTTGTGATGACACAGAAAGTATGTTACAGATCTCCTTTTAAAGACAGAGATGGTAAACTGTAGACCTTCCACTACTTCCATGGATCCCAGCATGAAGTTATATGATGATAATACATAGGTGGACAAGAGGAGACATGCGAAGTTTGTTTGGAAGATCCTCTATGTGACTATTATCAGACCAGATATCTCATTCGTTGTAAGCAAAGTCAGCTAGTTTATGAAGAAGTGGTGACAAGCTCACATGTATGTGTTCTACATGATCTTGAGGTCTCCAAGTACAGAATTGCTATTTAGCTGAGGGGTATCCCTTACCATCACAGCATGTGCAGATGCTGACTATGCAAGATACCATAATGATAGGAAATCTACCTCGAGCTTTGCAGTTTTCATGAGGAGCTTTTTCATCTCATTGAAAAGCAAAAGGCAGATCGTGGTTGCTATATTTAGTGATGAATCTGAGTACTGCGCTATGGTGTCAGGAAGCGCTGATATGATGTGGGTCAGATCCATTCTGACAGATTTAACAGTTGACACGTCTCTTCCCATGCATTGCAATGCGATAACCAAGCTGCATTGTTGCAATACTCGATTGAATGGATCGAACATTCAGTCAAATATTCTTATTCGAGGGGTGGCAGAATAGACTATTGCTATTCAATCAATATTCAGTCTAACTCAAATATTCCTTAATATTCGATCGACTACCGGAACATGCTACTGATTTTTTTTATTTTTTAAAGGTTCTCATTTATCCCAGTATCACCATAAATGTTAAAGCTCCATATATGTAACTTGTTAATTGGTACTTTTATCTTGAACTCTTATTGCTTGATGATCATATATGTAGAAATATGTAAGAATATATATATATAATTAAAAATAATTAAAAAAATAAATTACTAGATAATTCTAAATCTTTTATATCCAGTGACCCCTCCGACTGAATATCGAATACCAACTTCTGCAACACTGCTAGGTCGTTCTTTTCATTGTCAACAATCCAGCTTTCCATGAGAGAACCAAACACATTGAGGTAGACTACCATTATACACAAGACATGATTCAGAAAGGTTTTATCTCTACTTCTCACGTCAATTCAAGACTTCAGAGGAACAAACTGGCATATATTTTCACCAAGGTCCTAGCCAAAGGGCCATTCCAGAGGTGAGTGCTGAAAGGTATCAATGTATTTTCCTATTTCATCCATCCCAATGAAGCTCTCGCACAATACCCTCTTTTTCCTTTATGAATCATTTGGTTCATTGTAATACTCGTGATGTTTATTCGCCCTCATTGTTCCATTATCAACATAGGTACTTCCAATAACTATTTTTTATTATCCAGCTCCAACCTTAAAAGTATTAATTGGGCATGCCAAGCCCCAACATGAACCTAAACGTATATTAATTTGATTGGGTCAGCCATGAGTCAACTACAACAACAAAGCATTTTTCCACAATTAAGTAGGGTCGGTTACATGGATTTTCTGCCTCCATTCAGATCTATTTTGGGTCATTCTCAGGTTTAAATCCAAAAAACTAAGATTCCTTCAGATAGAGTCTTATTCCAACATTTCTTGTGCCTCCCTCGCCCTCTCTTAACCAGCTCAGCATCTTCAATCTTGCATCTCCTAACGGTGCATCAACCAGCCTCCTTTGCAAATGGTCAAACCATCTTACGCTGTTTTCTCTCATCTTATCCTCTATCGGAGCTACACCAACTTTCCTTCTGATCATATGGTTCCGAATCCGATATTTTGGTGTATTGACCAAACATCCACCTTAGCATTTTCGTTTCTGTTACCGTCATTTTCTGCACATATCTAAGGTTATAATGAGCCAACTGGGACAAGAAATCGTGAGTCATGGCCCAACCCGTGACCTATCAAACTCCGATTTGTATTTATCACATAAAAATATGTGATCATGTCCGAACAATGTCCATTTTTCATAATATCTAATTGATTCCTTGGTTTGGACTGAGGAGACAATGTCACTCAATTGTTATCAAAGTGCTAGTAGTGTTTCACAAGAGATGTGTACCTCAAAAATAGAGGCCAAAACCTTAATCACCAAAGATGCCTACCTCACAAACTTCCCAACTTTAACCACAAAAGATGTGTGCATTAAAAAAAAGACAAGCCAAAACCTTAATCCCAAGATATGTGTACTTCAAAAACACATTTTAAAGCATAATCATGGGAGATGGGTATCTCCAATATACATGCCAAAACCTCTTCCATGTACGATCATTCATTTAGAAGCCAAAGGACGATATCTATTATATGTGCCCATCGGCATATCACTAATAACTTATTATCACAACATCGTCAACCATTACATAGCCATCCCAAAGGAATATAACTACTATGCATAGTGGATGAGACTCGTCATATAACATCCTTCCCTTTTGAACATTTTCTCATTTCTTTGCAACCATAAAGCCCACAACTTGCAAAAGAAAGTACGAAATCATGCCTACTTTCATGCCAATCGAAACCCATTTGTTGCCCCTAAAATGAAACACCTTGAAAAATACAAAATTCAATAATCCAACTACTTCATATCAATCACAATCAGATTCATCTCACAAAAAGATACAAGAAAAACAAGTGACAAACATTTTCCCTATACAAAATCCCATCTCACAACCATGGCACGAAAATCGAAGACGTCACTCCTTTCAAAAAGAGAAGCTTGTATGGGAAAACAAAAGCGACAAATCTTAAAAATCATGAACATATAAGATAAAAGGTCATGAGGCATGTCGGTTAACAATCAATTTTCCCAAAGAACTAAAGGTGTCAAATTCTACATTAATTGCAATACATTACGAAGATGTAAGAAGAAATGAACAAACATGTGTGAGGCATCTATGTAGAAATGTAAATAACAAAAGAGTGGCCTCCCTCTGAAAAAGATTATTCAGAGCAAGGATGACCAAGAGTAGTTGAATTTCTCACAAGCATCGAGGGTTGTTTGGTAACAAGGTTGGGTTGGAGTAACCTCCTGTGAATAGTAGTTGTTTGAATGGCTAGGAGGGTTAATAGTAGTTGTTTGGATGGTTATGAGGGTTGGAGAGGGTTGGAACGATAACTGCGGTGTGATGTCACATTGATTATGTGTTATATTAACTTTTTATGATTATAATGTATTTTTTATGTTAACTTTTTTATTTAAACGTGGTTAAAAAACATTATAACAAAGAAATTGTGGGTTCCATACAACTAATTCCAACCCACGTATGCGGGGTTAGAGCTGGGAGTAAGCCAAGTTACCCGGGGTAACCTGGCATTGGAGAATAAGTGGGTGCCTATATCTTTTTTCCCTACAATTTATGACAATGATTCGGAGGTACATCTTTCTTAGTAAAGCACACTATAGCCAGTGGAACTAGATAGAACTTCATGTTTGCATAACTGTTAGTACGCTCTAAACAGTTCACATCTTCGGTGACGACGTGACGTGGTGAATTCCATTAAGGAAGATACCTAGATCATAGCACGATGATATACATATTAAGAGCAGCAGGTTCCTACCGCCGATGATTATTTCCGTCTCACTTTCTATTCTGTGGTGGTATCTTACTTTGCCCTCAAAAATCCAACATCACGCCATGAATCAGTGACACGAAAATTACAAAAAAACTTGACCATGTATGGTATCCAATAAAGCACGATAAAACTCATAGTCAGCAGTTCGCCATCAATCGTAGAAAAACAGATATCAACGCCATCAAATGTGGCGAATTCCACAAACCTCAAGCTGGTTGTTCGACAGATCAAGCCCGACCAGCCCACGCATCCTCCCGAACGCCTCTGGCAGGAACCTCAGCTGCCTCCCGGACAAATCGACGCTCTCCAGCCCCTTTCCCTTCTCATTCTGCGCCTCCCTCAGTATTCTCTCCACCTCCTCGTCCATCTCGACGTCGCCAGCAGCATCCCCCGCAGCCCCCTTCCCTTTACCCTCCGCCCCATAGATCGTCTCCAGCCTCTCCTCCGCGTCCCTCAGCAGTTTCTCGTAGGCCTCGTGCATCTCATCCAGCTGCACTACCGCCCGGAACGCACATCTCTCCCGCTCCGCTCGCGCCCGCAGCTCCTTCTCCCTCGCCGCGACGTCCTCCATCCCAGTTGCGAGGCCCTCGAGCTCCGCAGCTAGGGAGGCGTCGATCTCAGCGATGCGGGCGCGGGCGGCGTCGACGGTCTCGTGGTCGGGGCGGGCACCGAGGGAACGGAGTACGGAGCGGGTCTGGGCGACGTCGGCGACTGCGCCGGCCATGGTGGCGAGGAGGTCGGGGTGGTTGAGGCGGGGCATCCGCCGCATGAGGTCGGCGTGGTCGGTGGCCCATCGCGGCGAGGAGGCAGCGCCGGCGGCATGAGGGAGGGGCTGTTCGAGGTCGGCAGCGGGGTTAGGGTTAGGACTAGGGTTTGGGCCGTGGGGGAGGCGGGAGAGGACGAAGGAGAGGAGGGGGAACTTGCGGGGGTTGGGATCCATTGGTGGCGGAGGAGAAGTGAGGAGTGGTGCAGGTGCTGTGTGTTTTCCTCGAGTGGGGCTACGAAACGGTAAAGCTCGGAGCTCTCGCCAACGGAAGGGTCGGTTAATCGGTTTATGATATGGGAGTGTTTTTTTTATTGGAAAGGATACGTATGGGTTTTAGATAGGCTCGTTTGGTAACCGGCACGGTTTACCCCTTCTTTTCCTAGAATGGAATTCTATAACAAATTACAGTCATATCACATCACATTCTTTATTTCAATCCTCTCTCGTCTTCATAACCATCCCAAACAGCTACTATCCCAATCAAGTTACCCCAACCCACCTCAACCCAGCAACCAAACAGACCCTTAGTTTTTTTATTGAATGTATATCCCAAACATTTTTTTTATATGTGATAATTGTATTTGTAAAAAATATTTGTGAGAAAATAAGGATGTTCGTTTGATGAGCTTATGAATATCCAATTTCTTATCTCCGGTCAATATTTTGATTTTGGATTTAAAATGAGAGATAAGGCTTACCTTGCTGATCCACCGGCTCTCCCTCAAAAAAGGTACAAATAACTACAATTTCATAACCATTTATTTTCTCTTTCTAATGAACAAATAATAGCAAGTAACTACTACTTATCGCTCATTATCCTCTCTCCTCAATCAAACAGAAATAATGTAGTATTCCCCATCCATTTTCCTTGTTCCTCACTGATGAATCCACATTTCATCATCTTTATTCTATCATTTTGGCACCAAAAACCCTAGCAAATGCCTGTAAATAGCATTAAAATCAAGCATCTTAGCATTCATGCATGTGCATCCAAACAGTGTATAAATTACTGTAATTAAGGCCAAAATTATAGAATAAATAAAGAAAAGAAAAAGAATAAAATATTGTAAATATTTTATGACCCAAAACCCCCGAGACCTAGACATCTTGATGAATAGGTCGACAAGGAATAAAGTAGGGGGAGATAAGGTCAGAAATACAGATAAAATACCTATACATTTTATTCATTCTTTATTCATTTTGGGACCTATTTTTGGTTCCACTTTTTATACATCAAATAAAAAAACTTTGTACATGAAAGTTGTAGATAATTAAATAAAGAAAAATACAAAATTGATTTCACAGAAAAATAATATACAGATAAAAAGTTATGGTCTGAATAAAAATCCAGAATGCCAACTTCCCAGACCCGTATCTCACAAATAAAAACTCTAAATGCAGCGTACTCACCTTTAATTGTATATAGAAGAAAATAAGCTAATTAATGGTGGTGGTTTCGCATTTGGCGGAGCTACGGTTTGAAAGTTGAGTTTTGGACCCCATTGTACCTTGTACATATTAAAATATTCAATTTATTATTTATTTATTATTTTTATAATTTTATATTTTTATAATGTTGTAAATATTACTTATAATAATTATGTGTATTAAAATCAGAATAAAAACATAATTAAAATACAACTAAAAATACTTGTATATATTCAATACATAGGTACATAACCTATACATATACCTATACAAAACATACTTGTATTTTATTAAATATACAAAATAAATCAGAAAAATAAAATAAAAATATATTTACTTGTATAAAAGTATGTTATAATTATATAAAATAATAAACAAAAATAAATAAATTAAAAATACAAAATAAAAATAAAAGAATACAATATATAGAATAATATACCTATAAGGGTATAAATGCAAACTTGTAAAAATATGTCTCATAAAAATAAATAAAAATCATAACAAAATAATTTATAAAATAATAAATATTTTTTATTTAATAACCAAAAATCAATAAAATCATTATCTATTTTTAATTAATTTTCCATTTTTTTTCCTCAGGCCTTTTTCTGGTTGGTCCACGTGGACCAACCAGGGGGCAGCAGCAGTTGACCACAGGTCAACTCTCTGCCTCAGGTCTGGGCTGTGTCAGGAGTGGACGTTGACCCACTTTCATCCAATTATCGAGGCCACTCCGTTACTCCTTTCATGATGGCGTCTTCTTCGAAGTTGTTCCTCGGTCATAGATGAATCACGCCAGAGGATTTTTTCGACCCTTGGGTCGTTCTTTCGCCCGTGACGCCACCTCGAAACTCGCCCTTCACCATGTTTCAAAACCAATTCCATTCCTCCCCTTCTTGCTTGGACCGCATTCTGGCCTTGGTTGAGACATCTGAGGGTTAGCCAGGGATCCCCGGTGACAGGGGGTTGATCCCCGACCTCGTAGAGGTGCAGCGGAGGGCCGAGGCGCGTCCCAGCCATTTCCGGCGGCTGCGCCGCCGTGAGGTATTACACCTCGCCAATCTGGGCTCGAGGTACGTTTTCTTCTCTTTTTCTTTTGGTTACTTTAGTTTCTGGTAGCAATAGGAACGCATCACCGTTCACCAATCGGTCATCCCACCTCCGATCACTTCCGTACTCCACCTCGCTGGAGCAAGCTCCGGCGAGCTTCTCCCTCACCGCCTCCCGCCTTCTTTTACTGCTGGGTGATGCTCGGCATTTTGCCCGAGCTCTCCCTAACCCTTTTTGCAGGACGCTGGAGGCAGAAGACCCCATCTGGGGGGTCGATTTTGAGAACCGTGGTACCTGGGCCCCTTTTCGTCTCCAGCCTCGCGGTGGCATCCTGGTGCTTGCCGCACCTTTTTGGCGCCACCTCCGGGTTAGGGACCCTCCCAGGAACGACATAGGCCGACTGTGGACCTCAGATAGCTCCGGAGAGGGAGGAGAACGCTCGGAGAAGAACCCCCTCGCCGCTGTGCTTCCTTGTTCATCCAACGGGGCTCCCAGCCGTTGATCTGCTTCTGTTCTTCTAGCGACCCAGGGTGTCGTCCGATCATTCGAGTCCAGCTGCCGTTGATCGTCGCCGATGATCTAATCCTGACCGACGGATTGCGAAGCGTCATCGTGAGCCCGGGAGCCGCCACGTGGCAAGTGGGAGAAGGAGAACCCTCGGATCGCCATACTGTTTGGGTATTTTGCATCCTTAGGCCCAGGCGTCTTTGAATTTTAAATTCCGCACTTAAACATTCCTTGGCGGTTCAATTATTTGTGTAATATTTGCATTAACAGCCCTCGCGTTCTTTCATATTCCATCGAGGACCCCGCCGGGTCACGTGCTTCACGCACGTGACTTGGCGATTTTACAAGGGCCTCCACGGGCTTTTCGCATATGTCATTTTAGTGCCAAAACATTCCTCTGCTGTGAATTAATTTCTGTTGTTTTTGCAACTTTCCCCCTTGAGCTCTTGATTATTGCGCTATTGCCCCTCCCAGGCGCGCGTGTAACTCACGTGAGCCTGGGAGTTTTTGCAAGAAAGCCCTTGCGGCTTTGAATATTTGTTTTGGGCCCAGAAATTAGTTGATTCAGTATTAATTTTTGTGTGAAAATTTTGTATGTGCCCCTAGAGATTGGTCTATTTGCAGAAAAGCCCCTGCCAGGCCTGTTAATGTTTGATTGTTTGTTCTAATTAATTAGACACTTTTTTTAAGTCCAAAAATTTCACAAAAATAGACTTAAGTATCTGGACATGCGTATTTTAACGCCACATAGTTAGTTTTTGATTTTATTCTATTTTCATATTTACTAAAAATCAAAAACTTGTTTTTATGCACTGTCTAGCTTAGAAAATGCCAAAAAAATAGTAAAACCCCTCCAAAAATTCCAAAAAAATGACCTAGTGTCTATTTTATCATCTTTTAGTGTCAGTCCAAAAATCATTAAAAATCTCAAAAAAAAACATTAAAAATTTAAAAACACTCCAAAACTTCAAAAAAATATATAAAATAGTAGAAAACTCCAAAAATCATAAACTCAGTTTCTGTTTGTTCCTTATTTTGTCCTTTTTATTTGAAAAATAGTGTGAAAATTTTGAGCTACTGGTTGCTATTTTTAACTTGCATTTTAGTCACAGCCAGCATTATTTCCACTCTTTTGCTTTATTTCAATATTTAAAATATAAAAAACACCTTGAAAAACTCCCAAAAATTACAAAAACAGTAAAAATCCATAAAAATATCAAAGATATTTTATTCCTGTTTTTTTGGTTATTTTTGCACCATTTTATAAATCTTTTAGCTTGCCTTTTATTATATTGTCTTTATTCTCCAATATTGAAAAAGAAATGAAAAAAAATATAAAATATAAAATATAAAAATCAGAAAATAAAAAATCAAAATACAAAAATTAAAAATTAAAATAAAATAAAAAAATATAAAACTAAAAACCCACAAAAATTTCCTTTCTTTGCTTGCTTAGTGTATACACATCACACACACACTTTAGCACTTGCTTGAACTACCCTGCTTGCTCCCTGTGTTCGAACTCTCTGCATACTTGACACTATACACCATTTGTGCAGAGTTAAAAATAAATTTTAACTCCATATTATTTCTAATTTGTTGATCTTTATGGTGGGTTAATTGTTGATTAAATGCGGATTTTGATTGGTCGACACTTCGACTGAGTTCACGCTTTGTGCTGAACTTAAGACCATTGAATTTCGTGTTTATCAAATGGCGCCATTGCCGGGGAGCAACAGCGCGTAGTTCGAGTTTTTGTTTTGTGTTGTGATCATTTGTCTACATTTGCGGCTTTTATTTCTGCTTGTTTTATTTTGCATTATTTTTGATATATCTTTTGAATTGCCTAACCACTCTCCTTGTTTGGATTCCGTGCGAGGTACGTGGATCGAGGGAGGAGCCCCTCTTGGAGCACCTTGGCACCCACGTGAAGCGGCTCTAGCTGAGCACGAAGAAGAACTTGGAGGATTTTGCAGGACAACTTCTTAGCATTTATTTTCTTGCATTGTATTTTGTAATTTAAGTGAGTGAGAGACTCTTAATTTGTAATAATACAGGTACCCCCGGACTTGGACTTTAGAGCCTAATTTCCAAGTGATTGTTCACTTGGGGGCTCTCGCAGTTTTTACGGCTTTTCATCGCATTTTTTTATTTTATTTATTTTGTTTTGTTTTTCGATTTTATTTATTTTGTGTGATTGAGCCCTTAGCTTTTAGGATTGCTTGCGATAGACTAAGGCCAAACACCTAATACCTTGCATGCTCCTATAGTATCGTTTGGACTTAGTCAAATTTAAACAGTTGATCATCACCTTCAATCCGTCGCGCCGCGAGCTCTCCCCGCAAAGCGCTTTCTCCTACCCTCAATTTGTTGAGCAGAGGAGGGGTGAGCCTAGACCGGACCCTAGGGTTGAGGATTGGTGGTCAACTTGTGGTTCTTCCCGCTAATAGCAATTTCTGAAACTTAGGGCGATTTCATCGGCTTTTGCATTTGCATATAGTTAGGTTTCAATTCTGTTGAGCATCCTTGCATGTAGAGTGCTGGAGGCAAGGTGAGCATTTACGTTTTAGCATCCATCATCGTTTTGATCGCTTGCATTGCTTTCCCGCCTCTCTACCTCTGATTTTGCCAACCTAGGATCTTAAAGGAATTGAATCCCCGATAGGATCGTGCATTTCTTACTAAAAATCCAACAAAAAGTGATAACCAATAAAATTGGGACTGCTAATATTACTTGACCCTAAAACCGATCAAAAAGAAAAATCTTGTCTTGGGGCGAGTAATCCCCTCATTGTCTTCGCTTTTATTTGCTCGCGCACACCTTAAGGATTAGTGCCCAAATCCCATCAAGCCCCTAAGTGTGTGTGAAATTCTTTGACTTCTCACCTAACTCTAAAACCGACAAGATAAAAAGACCGCTCTTTGCGGTCTCTACCGAGTTGAGTAGGTGAATTGAGGGATTGATTTGTTTCATTTTTGTTTGTGATTGTTTCGTGTGTGTCCTAGATCATCTCTGCGCATTTGTGCCTTTTTCTTCACTCTTTTGACCTGACCTTCGCGCTCCCCCGAATCACTTCCTTTTGTTTTCGAGATGGATCCCTGGAGTGTATTTTATCCGGACTTTGCGGATTCCTCGCTCGCTCCAGCCGATCCACCTCCCTTTTATCAGGAGGATCCTCCTCTTATTTTTTCTGATTTTTGTACATACCCGCCTCATCCACAGTATCAGACTTCGGACTTCTTCCCACCCCCATCCCCATCTGTGTATTATCCACCTCCACCTTCACATCCACCCGAGTTTGACCTGATGGAGTCACCTCCCTCGATCTCTATGAGTGATATATTGAATCGGATGACAAAGCGCATTGATTTGATGAATGATGATATTGCTTTCTTGAGGAAGAATCAGATTAATGCTCCTTTCGTCGGGAATACGGCTTCACTTGTAGGTGATCATGGGAGCTTGCAATCGCCCAAAATACAAAAAAAAATGAGAAAAATTTAAAAATCCAAAAAGATTTCGGGAGACACTTGGTTGATCAAGATTTTGAGGAGAGAGCCCACTTGCCAGAACCCTGGACCACACACCCATTCACACCTAGTCCCACCTTTGACCCCGAGGATGCCGCTGTACAGACTGCTCTTGGCATGCCTCGTGTATATGCTGATTCCGACTTCCTCCCTTGTATGGATGAAGTCCAAAAATTCAAAAAAATGTTATCTGAACCCGAAGTGGTGGCTACTATTCATGAGATTATCCGTGCCCCACTTCAGCAGGCCATGACCCAATTATCTGCTCCTCTTCCCAAGAAGAGAAAGCGGAGGAGCAGATCTGAGCGTCACATTCTGACCATGGCCACTGCCCTCGCCATCACACACCGTCCCATTCCCAAGAAAAAGAACACAGCTACACCTTTCATCACTTGCACCATCTATGACTATACATGTGATCGCACTCTCCTAGACGGCGGTGCTTCGATTAGCATATTACCCTTCTCGCTGGTACAGTCTCTTCAATTAGGGCCTCTCAAGAAGACCAGGATGATCGTTCAGTTTGCTGATGGATCTATCAAGAGGCCGAAGGGTATCCTTGAAAACGCCGTCATTTCTATTCAGGGCACGAGCCACCATGTTGATTTTGTCGTGTTGCCCATGGAGAACTCCACGGGGGAGCCATCTCCAATCATCCTGGGGCGACCATTTCTCGCCTCTGCGAGGGTCGTTATTGACTATGGATCAGGAGAGGTTCGCTTCCGTCCTGTTGACGGGAACGAAGTGTCGATCACCGCACCCACAGTTGACCAGAGACCTGCACCTGATGCACCTTCACCGATCATAGCTGACTCTGAGGCCCGTGACCGATCTGATGCTACTAGAGATACTTCCTTAGCGATCCCTGATGAGCCCCGACGGATCCCCCGAAAGGGGAGGAAGTCGGAAAGCATGGACCTCACTAATCCTCCTCCTGGTGTGTGGCGATGTGTTGATGAGATCCAGAGTATTTATGTGATTGAACCATTAGATCAGGGGGCAGATACCAAGATAATTGAGGATGCTTATGATGTTGCCCATTACTTTGAGAGACCTCATAAGGCAACAAATGACCCAGGTAAGACTAGACAGGACGGACCTAGTTTGACTACTTCCACTAATAAATCCGTTCCTGGCCCTTCACAGGTCAAGATGATTGAGGTCGGTTATGATGCTGCTATTTATTTTGATAAATTCAGACCTCTTGTTGAAGACAAGGATTCGGGTGAGAGTCTTGAGGATGATCTGAGTTCGTATACTTCCACTGATGATTTCGTTCCTTTTGATTTTGACCTGGACGAGGACTCGCAGGACGACTCTAATTACACTTCTTCCGAGGATGATGAGTTTGTCCCATTTCACTTTGACATCTGCGAGACTTCCAAGGACGGACCTAGTCGTACTTCTTCCAACCACCCGTACGTGCCTTCACACCATAGGACCACTAAGGGAGAACCGAGCCATACTGCTTCCATCGATCAGTTCGTCCCTTTCCGTTTTGATTCCACTGAGGGCCTTCACCGTGTCGACCCTGATCGGCTTCCGTCCACTGTGGACCCCGATGTCGACATACACCACACCAGATCTATCCCTCAGCGGTCTCGCAAGAAGGTTTGCTTTCCACCTTCTGATGATCACCCTTTTATGTTGTAGATTCTCTCTTGTGACTCTTTCCATCTCCCGTTTTTGCTCGTCTACCCATTTCTCGTGTTTGCCTTGCTTAGGACGTACTCTGTCCTACGTATAGGAGGGGTAGATGAGTTGAGTGTTCTTTCTTCGTCCGTCTGATCACTCCTGTTGTTGCCTATACTTAGGGCTTCTTTTACCCTAAGTATAGGGGGAGTGACGTGTACATCCTCACGATCTCTTCTTCCATCTTCATCTCTTTTCTTCTTTTCTTCTTTTCTTCTTTTCCTCTTCTATCCTCTTCATCTACCGAAAAGGTGCCGCCCTTGTAGACAGTCTTCTATACTTAGGACGTACTTTGTCCTAAGTATAGGGGGGTGCGCACCCCGAGTTTCCTTCATTCTTTTCGATCCTCTCCATTGTATCCTCTTCTTGTCTATACTTAGGGATATCTTACCCTAAGTATAGGGGGAGACAATCTGAGTATGATCTGTTCATTCCCACCCTTGACCCTCCCTGCTTTGTGTACAGTCTGCTATACTTAGGATTATTTGATCCTAAGTATAGGGGGGACGGTCAACTTCTCATTTATTGATTCATTCATTTATTTCTTTATTCTTTAGGCTTGTCTATACTTAGTACGAGTTATGTCTTCTCTTTTCTCTCCGATCTATGAGGACATAGCTCAAGCTAAGTATAGGGGGGTCGTATATACTACGTATATACTTGACGAATCGCTGAATACGTTATTTAATTCGGTCACGTTGTAACACGTGTACGTAGCGAGTCGGTCAGAACCGAGAGCCGTGAAGAGTGTCTCGGCTTTAATTTATATCCCGGGCAAGTCCGGGGTCGAACACAGGGAGGCAAAGGAACAACTTGGGTTTTAATTCAAAAACTTAGGTCTAGATTTCCAAGTGGTATTTTTCTAGATTTTTTAATGCAAAAAGAGAAGCAAAAAAAAAACAAAATACGGGTGAATCAAGACGCTAAGAAAGCATACGACAAGGCCAAATTAACTTTAATGTCAAATTAATCCAATTCAGCCAAATTATATTTTTCCTATAATCCTAATCCAGTGATGAACACAAAACATATTTTTTTAGAATTTTAGGGGTTAAAATGCAATAAATAAAAATTCACACTTTTTATGGGTTTTTTTCGCAATTTATCACACAAACAGTAATCAAAAATTATGAAAAAAATACTGGAATGAAAACATGATGCAAGGAAGTTACAGTAATTTTTTTGAAATTTTTTGACAAAATGTGAATTTTTTATGTATTTTTTAGTGGAAACAGAGTGACAGTGAGTAATTAATTCCTAATTAATCCACATTATCAAATTAGTCAGAGATCAAATTATCTCAAATAGATATTTAGATGAGCAATCCAGAAGACTTGAAATTTCGTGAAAAGGATGTCTGTGGATTTAATTAAAAATCAAATACGAAAATCACTCAATAATTTATTGTAGGCACAAAACAAATCCAATAGATGTGAAATTTGGATAGCAATTACATCACATATCAAGGCACCACATATAATTTTTGTGGAATTTTTAAAGCAACCGTTTGTGAGATATAATTTTAAGAGTCGAGAATGGGTAAACTATACAAAATTTCAGTTAATCATTTTTAATTAATTACTCAACTACCATAAAAATCCAAATAAATACTCAGACTGTAGACAATTAGTTGCTCTTCACAAAGGTATTTTTCATTGAATAAAATGATGCATATCAGATGTCCAAACTTAAAGTCAAACACAGGGGTGTCTTGGCAAATTCAGAAAATGAAATTACAATATAAAGCATGAACAAGGACTAACCTGTAATTACGAAAACTATACAAATAAGTTCTGCAATTTTTACAATAATAATAAAAAAAGAAAGGAAAGTTGGACCTTCTTCTTCCTTGGCACGATGGGGATGAACCCAACGCGGGGGTGGTCGGCGGCGGCTGGGCGCGGCCGCAAGGAGGAGACGGCGGCCGACGGGGGTGCCCGGCGGTGGCGCGCCGCGAGGCCGCGGCGGCGAGCGGAGGCCGCGGCGGCTGGAAGGTGGCGAGGGCGCTGGGGGTGGCCGCTGGGAGGTAGCCGCTGGTGGCTGCTGCGGGAGAGTCGGGACCGCCGGCTGTCGCGGCAGGAGGAGGCGCGGCGGCTCGCGCTGGGGGCGCGCGGTGAAGCCGAGGGGGCGGCGGCCGGCGCCGCCTTCCCTTGGAGGAAGGAGGGGGGGCGGCGGGCTGCTGCTCCTCCGTTACTCTTTTTTTTTATTTTTTTTTATTTTTTTTCTTTTACTGCTGTAATAAAACGGACTTTTTTTTTGTTTATAAATTTTTTATTTTTTTTAGATTTTGTTAAGACAGGGAATGCATATGATAAAAAAATGATGTGTTGGTATATGATGAAGATGATGGAGATGAAATAAAATGAGGAAAAAAATGCTATGATGAAGGTGCTTCAATAAAAGGATTTTTTTGTGGTTTTAATTGTTTTATATTTTTTTACTTTTGTTTAAAACAGGGAATGAACATGATGAGAGAAAAAAATGTGATGATAGTGGTGAATGATTAATATAAACAAATGGAGGATGGTTGGTGAATGTGATGTGCTAAAAAAAATGCAAGGATACTAATGATGATAAGATGAAAAGAAAAATTACCTACGATGAACGGATGCCTATGATGTGCTCTCGTGAGCACGGTCTTCGCTCAAATCGCCGGCGTGCGATGAGCTCGAGCAGCGCGCGGTTGCGGCTGCGATGTTGGCCAAAAAGCCAACGGATCACACCGGAGAGAGGGCCGTCGTCGCTCGACCGCGGTTGTGTCGCTGTCACCGATTCAACTCAGGGAACTAGGCTCTCCTCACATAAAGATGGATCAAGGGCAAATTGAGGAGGATGGAATGTATATATAGATGATGAAATGAGAAGTTATTATGTGGGTGGAGTTGAATGGGAAGTTGGATTATTAATGGAGTTGAATGGGAGGTTTAAGAAATGGTGGAGTTGAATGGGAAGTTGGTGGTGGAAGAGAGTTGAATGGTGGTTATTGTAGAGAATGTAAAATAATTAAATAAATAAAATGAAATAAAGTAGGCTACTTTAATTACAACAAAATAAATAAGGAAAAAATAATGATGAATTCACAAGTGAATACAAAACACCATGTACACATTTTTTTACTTTTCTAATATGTAATTTTTTTTGTCTTTTTAATAAGAGATATTTACAACGGAAAAATACAATAAAATACTACAATTAAAATACAACACAAGTATGATTTTTTTGTATTTTTAGTAATTAAGAAAGATAAAATAAAAAATGAACAAAGAATGAATATATACATAATGTACAATGTACATCTAGGTCCCAAAACCCAACTTTTGCAAATGAGCTCCGATTTTAATGAAACCACTTCCGTTGGATAGATAATTTTCTAACTTGAACTTTAAAAGTGAGTTTGGTGAATTTGGAGTTCATATGGAGCGGGAATTTAGCTTGGAAGTTGGTCTTTACGGCTTTTTCCCGTTGGGATCTAGGAGCATTTATTTGAGATGAAATTTGTTTTGTATTTTTGTATTTTTATATACATTTTTACAAACAAGTTAGAGAAAGAATTAGCCAAAAAGGAGTTGAAATGAAATTATTAAAAATATATGAAGTTTTGGGTTATTTACATGTATAAAACTCCTTTATTTTTGTGGCTTTTTAGTGTTATTTATTTGTACAAACTTATATACAATAATTAGTGTATTTTATTTAAAAGAGGTATTTTGTTAATTTATTGATTTTATAGACATTTATTAGGGAATTTACTCGTGGATTTTGCTAAGATCAAGATATTGCAATGATGAATCGCGGATTCATCACCCCCCTATACTTAAACTTTGCTAGTCCTCGAGCAAATAAAGAATGAATAAGTTGGGTTAATCCCTGACTGTGCATGTGAATACAAGACTTGATCCGTTCAAGAACTCTCGGTTTTAGAGATCCTAAAATTCTAAGCTGAACCAAGCTTTAGTCAAAAGGTACCCAATTCCCCTAATCATCAGACTCTCTTTGTATACATATATATATAAGGGATATGACTTTAAGTGTTGACTGCAGTTATAAGAGTAGAGTCACAACGTCACCCAAGGTTCCAGTCCAAGAGACTCTCCTAAGAACCCGATCCTCAACACTAGGGAATAAATCATTTCTTGCATCCAATCCACCGTCTCTTTAGTTGTCAGACTTGAAAGTGTAGATGGAAGGCCAGTTGATGGAGGGTATAGGATTGTGTCATTTCTTCTCTCCCTCTCATTGGAACAAGGATCCTCTCAAGTGCCTTATTACGCAACGCATTTTTTTTGGTGTTGATCAGTGCGTCCGTCAAGAGAAGTTGGAGCCGTCTGCACTTGTTTTCCTGGGAGTACACCGGGGTGTGCCTTTTTTGAGTACCTATCGTACCTTCTACACCCAGACTTGTAGCATTTACGATGCAGAGCCCTTTTTTGGTGCAAGCCCGACTTCTGGTCCTAATAGCGGTGGTCCAAGTGGACACTTTGAAATGGTTGGGAGCGCTCACCTTTGGTGGAAGCTCTTTTGATAATTGACTTTGTGGAATGAGAGCTTTTCTTTGGCATTTCATTGCTTTGTAGTATTTGTGGCTAGCTCCACTGCTTTTACCAAGAGTTGGCGCACACTGATCAACATTTTTTTTATTTTATCACACCCTGGCACATAGGTAAATATCAAGAGATAGTACAAGAACCATGTTCTCATACTGGCTAAATGTGCTGACACTCAGGTTTCATGAAGCCTTCATTGATTTTATCTCATCCTCGAGCATCATTAAATCAAGTCCAAACTCAAATCCCTCATCCCAGTTCCTCAAGTGAAATTATAACTCATCTCATCATAACTGCAGTCGTGTATGTGAGGTGATGATCATATTCTTAAGGTAGAGACTAAGCATGCAATATAGCACACACATCTTTCAAACTAGGGAAATGTGAATAATTAAGTCAAGGACCCTAATGACTAAGGCTGGTTAAATCAAAATCTCAAGACCTCATAAACCAAGTGTTCTTGAACATCACTAGTCTTGTGTGAAAGTGAATTGTGTCAGGGATTAAACCAACTTATTAGTTAGTTTTTTTTTAGTTTTAGTTTTAGTTTTAGTTTTTTTTTAAGTTTTTTTATGAATGTTTTTTTGTTGTTTGTTGTTTTTTTTTAAGTTTTAGAAAAAGTTTTTTTTTCAAAAAGTTTTTTTCACAAATAAAGGCAAAGAAGTTTTTTTTTTAAAGATAGGTAAATAAGAAAATACTTTTTTTTTTGAAAAGTTTTTTTTTGCAAATAAGGAAAAAGAGTTTTTTTTTAGGAAAAAGTTTTTTTTTACTTTTGTTTTGTTGTTTTTTTTACCCACCCCATAATTATTGTATAATATATAAAAAATACGTGAAAGTACGAGGTATGTGTAAAGTATATATGTAATATATACACGCCCCCCTATACTTAGCTTGTGCTATATCCTCATGGCACTAGGTGACAAAAAGACATAGCTCGTACTAAGCGTAGGAAAGCTAAAATAATAGAAATTATAGAAGTCGATCCGCCCCCCCTATACTTAGGCTCTGGACAGCCTAAGTGTAGAAGAAGAGCAAAAATGGGGCGGACGAGGTCAAGAGGAGAAATGATGAGTAAATACACATGGCGGGCATCGGTCCCCCCTATACTTAGGCTTTGGTCAGCCTAAGTATAGGACAAGAGTAAGTGTGAGAACCGACGTGATTTCGAGAATATACAAAGAAGGGAGAATATGTACAAGAGTGATGGAATCTTCTAAGATGTTGAATCTTGATGCTGCATCTTCATGAAGAGTAATAAGATGTATCTGCTCTGTGCTCACTCTGTATGAAGTTGATGACCTCGACTTGGACTAACTGCTCTTTGGAATCAACAAAATGCTTCAACAGTTGTCCATTCACCACATGAGATTGTGCACCATCTGTGAGATCAGCTATCTCTACACTTCCATTCTCGTGCACTTTCTTAACTACAAAGGGACCCGTCCATTTAGATTTGAGCTTCCCATGAAACATCTTCAACCTGGCATTGAACAACCATACCTTTTGTCCAGGGACAAAGTCTTTGCACCTAATGTGCCGATCATGCCATCTCTTTACTTTGTCCTTATAAATCAAACTGTTGTCATATGCCCTGTTTCGGATTTCCACGAGCTCGTTCAAGTTCAAGTCTCGGCAAAGCTTTCCTAGGTGACAACTCCAATTAATCTTCTTAATTGCCCATTCGGATTTATGAATCAACTCTGCGGGCAAATGACATGGCTTTCCATAGATCATTCTAAATGGTGAAGTACCCAATGGTGTCTTGTAGGCTGTCCTATAGGCCCACAGAACTTGGTCCAAGAGTTGAGACCAATTCTTCCTATCGGGACGAACCAATTTCTGCAAAATACTCTTCACCTCTCTGTTCGAAACCTCTGCCATGCCGTTGGACTGTGGGTGGTAAGGACTAGTAACTCTGTGATCAAATCCATAGTCCTTAGCTAAAGATCTCATATCTCGATTCACAAAATGGCTACCCCCATCAGATATCAAAACTTTTGGCACCCCGAACCTAGCAATAATATGGTCTTTCACAAACTTACAGACAGTCTTGCTATCTGCGGTTCGGGTTGGGATAGCCTCCACCCACCTAGATAAATAATCAACCGCCAACAAAATGTACTCATGTCCTTGGCTGTTGGGAAAGGGACCCATAAAATCTATGCCCCATGCATCAAAAACATCACAAATAATCATCGGTTGCATGGGCATCTCATCTCTCTGTCCAACTGTCCCTCCCATCCTTTGACAGATCGAGCACGACCGTACAAAATCAATGGCATCTCTAAACAAGGTCGGCCAATACAATCCACATTGAAGTACCTTGTGAGCGGTTCTCTTTCCCGGATGGTGTCCTCCAGCCTCAAGTGAATGACAATATGTGAGGACACTTTGGTATTCCTCCTGAGGAATACACCTTCTCCAAACACAATCCGGTCCTTCGAAGAAAAGGAAAGGATCGTCCCAGTGGTATCTCCTCGAATCCGACTTCAGTCGATCAATACTGCTCCTAGTCCAACCATGGGGAACCTGCTTGGAGACAAGATAGTTCACCATGTTGGCATACCACGGGAGGGAGTCAATAACACAAATTGACTCATCTGGGAAGGTCTCTCTAATCCGCTCATGATCAGGAGAATCCTTAAGTTCAATCCGAGAAAGGTGATCAGCCACAACATTCTTCACTCCAGGTTTATCTTTTATCTCCAAATCAAATTCCTGGAGGAGTAAAATCCACCTAAGAAGACGCGCCTTCGCGTCTTTCTTTTCCATTAAGTATCGAATGGCTGTATGATCAGTATAAATTGTCACCTTAGAGCCCAAAATATATGATCTGAACTTCTCGAGGGCCCATACTACCGCGAGCATTTCCTTTTCAGTCACTGTATAATTTTTCTGTGTAGGATCTAAAACTTTGCTCGCATAGTGAATCGCAAACGGAATCCCCTCTCGCCGTTGTCCTAACACAGCTCCTATAGCGAAATCTGAAGCGTCAGTCATGATCTCAAAGGGGAGAGACCAGTCAGGAGCTTGTAGGATAGGCGAGGCACAAATCTTCCTTTTCAAGAGCTCAAAGGCCTCCAGACACCTGTGATCTACAACGAACTCTATGTCTTTCCCTAAGAGCCCAGTCAGTGGGCGGGCGATCTTTGAAAAATCTTGAATGAATCTCCTATAGAATCCAACATGCCCTAAGAATGACCGCACTGACTTCACGTTGGTAGGTGGATCGAGTTTCTTGATCACCTCCACCTTGGCAGGGTCAACCTCCATTCCCCTTTTGGAGATGACATGCCCCAACACGATACCCTCCGTCACCATAAAGTGACTCTTCTCCCAGGAGAGTACCAGATTCACCTCTCTACACCTCGTGAGGACTCGGTCCAAGTGCGCTAAACATGTATCAAAAGAATCACCATGGACCGAGAAGTCATCCATGAACACTTCCAGGAAATCTCCCACCATCTCGGCAAATATGGCTATCATGCACCGCTGAAATGTGCCCGGGGCATTGCAAAGCCCGAATGGCATGCGTCTGAAAGCATAAGTGCCGAATGGACATGTGAATGTGGTCTTTTCCTGATCCTCAGGGGCTATGGCCACCTGGTTGTAGCCTGAGTACCCGTCAAGAAAACAGAAGAACTCTTTCCCTGCAAGTCTCTCCAAGATCTGATCAATAAAAGGCAAGGGAAAGTGATCTTTCTTGGTCGCAGCATTCAGGCGCCTGTAGTCGACACAGACGCGCCACGACGTGGGTACTCGTGTCGCGATCTCTACCCCCTCCTCGTTGGTGACCATCTGAATTCCCGACTTCTTCGGGACAACATGAAGTGGGGCCACCCACTTGGAGTCAGAAATAGGGTATATAAACCCTGCTTTGCACCATTTCTCAATTTCTTTCTTCACCACTTCCCGTAGATTGGGGTTAAGTCTCCTCTGAAACTCACGGGAAGGTCTCACATTATCCTCAGTAAAAATGTAGTGCGAGCAGAGAGCGGGGTTGATGCCCACGAGATCCGACACTGTCCAGCCTATTGCTTTGCGGTTCCTCTCTAAGACCTCTAACAACCTAGACTCTTGTTCTAAAGTCAAGTCTGAGCTAATGATGACAGGATATCTCTCTTTGGGTCCCGCAAGAAAGGCATACTTAAGTGTAGAAGGTAGTGATTTCAGTTCTGGCAATGTGGTATCATCAAGCAGATCTGGCTGAACTGAATCTGAATCTGGTTCCGTGCTGCATGAAGGTGGGCTAAGCTGAGTAGTACTCGCCACCAAATCAGAAGTATCAGGAGTCGGATCGTCAAAAGTATCCAAACAATCGGCAAAAGCCACGTCCGACTCGTCATCTATGTCCCATGATTGTTCCGAAGAGGATGGAACTGACAGATCCGGATGGATCTCTAAGTCATCATGAGAATAGGTTGATGCATCTCTAGCAAGATCAGACAACACCTGGCAAACTGCATCATGCACTATATCCTCTCCAGATGAAAGGGTCTCGCTCTGTCCTGAAGGAATCTGTCCCCAAATCCCAACTGTGCTAATCAAACTGCAGTCTGCCTCTGAAGATGAGTACTCTGTGCTACTCTCTGAATCGGGTCGCTGACACTTGGTTTGCTTCATCTCAAGGTTCACTTCTCCGCCTGGAGAACGGAACTTCATCATTCCCGTACCATAATCGAAAGTTGCGCCTGCGGTCCTAAGGAAGGGTCGCCCGAGAATGATCTGAGATTCTCTCCAATGATTGGGGGTCTCCATGTCCAAGACTGTGAAGTCCACCTGATAATTCTGCCCCTCAATCGAGATAACGACGTTCTTCACTTCTCCCTTAGGTCTCTTCATTGAACGATCTGCGAATTGGAGTAAAGCTCTAGATTTGCGAAGTGGTCCCAACTCCAATTTCTGATATAAGGCTAAGGGAAGTAAGTTGATCGAAGAACCGTTATCTAAGAGTGTGCGTGCAAACGCAATGTCGTCAATACGACTCTCCACATAGTGAGCACCCATGTCTCTCTTTTTCTTTGGCAAAGTCTGATTCTTGAGACAATAGGTTGTGGCTACTGATAAGACATGTGTCTTTATATTTCGGTTGTCTTTCTTCCTGCTAACCCTTGTAGGTGTGCATCTCACCTTAAGGTATTTTTGGAAGGCAGGATGGTTAGCCACATATTCATCAAATGGCACCTTAACTGTGATGTTTTCTTTACAAAACCGTGCCATGTCGGGGTCATCTTTCTGAATCTTCTTGATGTGCTTCCCTGCCATAAGAGCACGGGGGAAAGGGATTGAAGCTAAGGAAACAGAGGATGAAGAATCTGAATCATGAACTGAAAGATCATTCTTTGCATTAACGGAAACAGAGTTCTTCATACATGAATCTTTGTGATGCAACATGGACTCAAAATCTAAATTATTTACTACAGGTTGTGGAATAGAAGCTGGAGTGGTATCCGCCACAACCGGAGATGCAAGGTCCAATGTAGACTCAGAAGAATATCCATGCTGACGATGTTGCATACGTGCTCTCCTCCTCCTCTCGGCTCCCTGAGTGGAAATCCTCGAATAGTGCTGATTGGGCTCTGAAATATGATGCCTCTCCTCCTCGTCCTCTGAAGACTCCTCAGGTAGAGCTCCAGAGATGCCCCTCCTCGTGTCCCTCGCCCGGTCAGGTACGACCACGGTCCTTCCGCTCCTGAGTGACATGTGGTTAGCCTCGTCACACGAAAGAATCTCATGTTCAGTTTTAGGAGATGCTGAATAGTATACCTGACCAAAGTGCTGCTGAGAACTAGAACGGTTCAGGCTATTGGGGTTAGCCTGAACTTGGGCTGGGATAGAGGTAGAGGGTGCAGTCTGCTCGTCTCGCCATCTTGACAGGCGGTTGACATCCACCCGTAAGTCCTGAACCTCGTTCCTGTAGGAACGTAGCTCGTCGAGTATCTGCTGTTGAATATCCATGGGACTAGACGATGAAGGAAGTGGATAAGACTGGGAAGAAGAACGGGAAGACTGGCCCTGCTGGCTAGTGTACTGCCTCTGCTGCTGCTGCTGCTGAGGTTGCAGGCCCTGCTGGCCCGTCTGGTAATGGCCCTGTTGGCCATACTGCTGGTACTGCTGCCTCTGCTGCTGGGGTGGATAGAATCCAGGGCTCTGCTGTGAAGGAGGTGGTGCGGAGGTGAATGCGGTGTTGTGAAAGGTCGGGGGACGCTGATAGGTCTGTCGGTCTCCCGTACTTCCCTGCCTGGCAGGGTCCTGAGTATACCATATCCCATTCACCTCCCAAACTGGTGGAGGCTCCTCCTGGACTGTCTCTGCTACTGGAGGTGGTTGCTGGAAAGAGTGGTTGTAGGATTGGTCATGCTCCCACGGCTGGGGTTGCCCTGACACCAACTGCTCCTGAACATGGTGAACTCGGTAAACGGGAGTAGCGGGTGCAGTCACGGCATGTATCCTTATCTTAGATACCTTCTCAGTCAACTCCTCCATCTGTTTTGGAAGTTTGGAGACGCTCCGATCTAACTCATCAATCCTCCTGTCGATCTTCTCGACTACTGTAAGCTTGTCAGCAAGGAGTCCCATGTTAGGGATCACGTCCTGAGAGAGATCGACTACAGCTGCTTTTCCCCCTCCATATGAAAGTGAACTGGGGGATGGTGTATAGGCCCTGCTGGCCATCTGTGAGCGGCTAGTTTCAGCCATCTGCTCGAATACCCTCCAGACGGTATCCGCTCCTCGTGATGTATAGCTGCCTCCACAGGCAGCGCTCACTAAACCCTGCATCTCAGGGTTGAGACCAGTGAAAAATGATTGGACCAAGATGTTATCATTTAGTCCATGACAGGGACACTTCTGCAGGATGTCCTTGAATCTTTCCCAAGCATCACAGAAGGCTTCATTGGGTAATTGGGAAAAACTCGTAATTCGCGTCCTCATCATGTTAGTTCTACTCAACGGGTAGAACTTCTTTAGGAATAGGTCCTTGAACTGGGCATAAGTGGTGACGATGATTCCAAGATTCTTCACCCAGTAATCGGCTTTTCCACCCAAGGCAAATGGAAGGGCTTTGAGCCTAATATAATCCTGGCTAACATTATTATGTTTGAGGTTAGCACAGATGAGCTCAAAGTCCCTTAGGAATGCATATGGCTCCTCAGAAGCATTCCCATCGAAGTGCGGCAACAGGTTCAGAAAATGCGGCTTCAATTCAAAATCAACCTCGGGTTCGGCCGGACTCAAGTAGTTATGAATTTGATATTGTCCGGGGTTATAAGCCGCATCCATTGGTAGTTGGACCCCAACATTTATCTGTCCTAACTGAGCTCTCAGTAATGATTGTTGCTGCTCAGATGCAGCTAATCGGGCTAGTATACTTCTCATCGGGTCTTCATGGTTCTCTTCTTCCTCTTCTTTCCTCTTTGGCATTTTACTCGAATCTTCTTTATGTCCTACGTCAGCAATGTTTTCTTGATTAGAAGAGGATTTATGAATCATGATATTCTCACCAAGGCGATGGTCTTCCTCGGTGAGGTGGGAAGAGAGAAATGGAATGGTTTGAGGGTAACCATCCCAAGAATGAGTGATCCTGGGCTCAAGAGGGTCATGAGTCCAGGTTGATCCAAGTTGCGCTTGGACCTTTGAAGACGTACTTTTTGAAGGGTTCAATGAGAGATTCGCAAAGTCCGAATAAATATCCCCCCAATCAGTCATCTTCGATGTCAAAAGAACCGATTAGATCACGATAATCAATGAGGCGCTAGTTCTACGGTGCACGTAAATGTGCAAAGTGAACTCACACAATTCAAACGCAATTCAAACCCCCAATTTCACCAACTCAACACGTGATGGCCGTAAGAGTTCGGCCGATTTATCTGGTCAATTTTAGTTGGTGAGAATACAATCTTGGAAAGATTAACGAGCTGTTAGGTGCCCGTATTTTCCTACAGACTGGCCCGGTTCTTACGACTAGTTTGACCTACTTTCAGCCAGTATAGGAGTAAGTACGGACCGTAAAAATACGGCTACCCGTTCCTTGAGGACTAATGCGTCCTCTAAACCTCCCACTCTGCTAAGGAAGTCCGGACCGTTTACCGGCTACCCGTAAATCCTCACTGAAAAGTAGCTAATCGCATAAAAATAAAGAACCAGTAGTAAGTAAGAAATCCAGACTTGGATCTATCCTAGGGTCGTCTCTCTCTCACTTGCAATAAAAACAAACAATGAGGGCTTTATGCACCCGAGAACAAGGGTTCTTTTTATTCCAATTAATTAAATCGACCTGCTCAATTCAGTCCCAATTTTAGAGTTAGGTTATCACTTGAATTTTATGTGAACACACAAGCACGTCTACCGTTCAGTCCCAATTTCCTTTTAACCTTAAGTTGTAAAACAAGAGGGGAATCGGAAATCAGAATGCAAACGAGAAACTATGATGCATGCTAAGAAGAAGGTATACTTACAGTGAATCCCAGCACTCTTCATGCGTTATGCAAAACTGAATTTGTAAATATTACACTAAATGCATGCAGATCGAGGAAACCGCACCTAAACAATATACTATTAGCGGGGAAGAATTGATTGAATTTGAGCTAAGTAGTACGTGTCTATGTGCGTCTCATTATGAATCTTATAAGATATGTGAATCTTCTAAGATATGTGTGGCCTAATTTACGATGGGCACAAACAAGTTTGAATCTAAACTACCGTGTGCCTAATCCTTAAGTTCGCCACTCAAGTCAAGCCCCACCCTCGCCGGAGAGTGAAACAGGCTCGACACACCACAAATAAAGTCTAAGTCTTTTTACATGCGCGAGCTCTCAAACAAGAGCCGCTATAAAGAGCAAGCTACCTAAATAATTACAACAATTTACAAAATTCTCTCAAAAATAAATTGCTTTATCCTCGCACTTCAGCAGTCGGCGCTCCTCGCGTCCGTCGACCTCCGATGCACTCCAAGTCCACCGGGCCCTCGCAAGGAAACAAAGATTTATATTAGAGAGATAAACAACAAGATATATACAAAAATATGAAGAGAAATAATTACAAAAAATGGAATAAATACAAGTGGCTCGGGGGTCAGACTACCCGAGTAAATGGAAAACTAAATCCAAATTTTTAAATTAGTCCCTAAGCCGTTTGCCTCCCCGGCAACGGCGCCATCTGACGAATCGCTGAATACGTTATTTAATTCGGTCACGTTGTAGCACGTGTACGTAGCGAGTCGGTCAGAACCGAGAGAAGTATCTCCGTGAAGAGTGTCTCGGCTTTAATTTATATCCCGGGCAAGTCCGGGGTCGAACACAGGGAGGCAAAGGAACAACTTGGGTTTTAATTCAAAAACTTAGGTCTAGATTTCCAAGTGGTATTTTTCTAGATTTTTTAATGCAAAAAGAGAAGCAAAAAAAACAAAATGCGGGTGAATCAAGACGCTAAGAAAGCATACAACAAGGCCAAATTAACTTTAATGTCAAATTAATCCAATTCAGCCAAATTATATTTTTCCTATAATCCTAATCCAGTGATGAACACAAAACATATTTTTTTAGAATTTTAGGGGTTAAAATGCAATAAATAAAAATTCACACTTTTTATGGGTTTTTTTCGCAATTTATCACACAAACAGTAATCAAAAATTATGAAAAAATTACTGGAATGAAAACATGATGCAAGGAAGTTACAGTAATTTTTTGAAATTTTTTGACAAAATGTGAATTTTTTATGTATTTTTTAGTGGAAACAGTGTGACGGTGAGTAATTAATTCCTAATTAATCCACATTATCAAATTAGTCAGAGATCAAATTATCTCAAATAGATATTTAGATGAGCAATCCAGGAGACTTGAAATTTCGTGAAAAGGATGTCTGTGGATTTAATTAAAAATCAAATACGAAAATCACTCAATAATTTATTGTAGGCACAAAACAAATCCAATAGATGTGAAATTTGGACAGCAATTACATCACATATCAAGGCACCACATATAATTTTTGTGGAATTTTTAAAGCAACCGTTTGTGAGATATAATTTTAAGAGTCGAGAATGGGTAAACTATACAAAATTTCAGTTAATCATTTTTAATTAATTACCCAACTACCATAAAAATCCAAATAAATACTCAGACTGTAGACAATTAGTTGCTCTTCACAAAGGTATTTTTCATTGAATAAAATGATGCATATCAGATGTCCAAACTTAAAGTCAAACACAGGGGTGTCTTGGCAAATTCAGAAAATGAAATTACAATATAAAGCATGAACAAGGACTAACCTGTAATTACGAAAACTATACAAATAAGTTCTGCAATTTTTACAATAATAATAAAAAAAAGAAAGGAAAGTTGGACCTTCTTCTTCCTTGGCACGATGGGGATGAACCCAACGCGGGGGTGGTCGGCGGCGGCTGGGCGCGGCCGCAAGGAGGAGACGGCGGCCGACGGGGGCGCCCGGCGGTGGCGCGCCGCGAGGCCGCGGCGGCGAGCGGAGGCCGCGGTGGCTGGAAGGTGGCGAGGGCGCTGGGGGTGGCCGCTGGGAGGTAGCCGCTGGTGGCTGCTGCGGGAGAGTCGGGACCGCCGGCTGTCGCGGTAGGAGGAGGCGCGGCGGCTCGCGCTGGGGGCGCGCGGTGAAGCCGAGGGGGCGGCGGCCGGCGCCGCCTTCCCTTGGAGGAAGGAGGGGGGCGGCGGGCTGCTGCTCCTCCGTTACTCTTTTTTTTTATTTTTTTTATTTTTTTTCTTTTACTGCTGTAATAAAACGGACTTTTTTTTGTTTATAAATTTTTTATTTTTTTTAGATTTTGTTAAGACAGGGAATGCATATGATAAAAAAATGATGTGTTGGTATATGATGAAGATGATGGAGATGAAATAAAATGAGGGAAAAAAATGCTATGATGAAGGTGCTTCAATAAAAGGATTTTTTTGTGGTTTTAATTGTTTTATATTTTTTTACTTTTGTTTAAAACAGGGAATGAACATGATGAGAGAAAAAAATGTGATGATAGTGGTGAATGATTAATATAAACAAATGGAGGATGGTTGGTGAATGTGATGTGCTAAAAAATGCAAGGATACTAATGATGATAAGATGAAAATAAAAATTACCTACGATGAACGGATGCCTATGATGTGCTCTCGTGAGCACGGTCTTCGCTCAAATCGCCGGCGTGCGATGAGCTCGAGCAGCGCGCGGTTGCGGCTGCGATGTTGGCCAAAAAGCCAACGGATCACACCGGAGAGAGGGCCGTCGTCGCTCGACCGCGGTTGTGTCGCTGTCACCGATTCAACTCAGGGAACTAGGCTCTCCTCACATAAAGATGGATCAAGGGCAAATTGAGGAGGATGGAATGTATATATAGATGATGAAATGAGAAGTTATTATGTGGGTGGAGTTGAATGGGAAGTTGGATTATTAATGGAGTTGAATGGGAGGTTTAAGAAATGGTGGAGTTGAATGGGAAGTTGGTGGTGGAAGAGAGTTGAATGGTGGTTATTGTAGAGAATGTAAAATAATTAAATAAATAAAATGAAATAAAGTAGGCTACTTTAATTACAACAAAATAAAGAAGGAAAAAATAATGGTGAATTTACAAGTGAATACAAAACACCATGTACACATTTTTTTACTTTTCTAATATGTAATTTTTTTTGTCTTTTTAATAAGAGATATTTACAACGGAAAAATACAATAAAATACTACAATTAAAATACAACACAAGTATGATTTTTTTGTATTTTTAGTAATTAAGAAAGATAAAATAAAAAATGAACAAAGAATGAATATATACATAATGTACAATGTACATCTAGGTCCCAAAACCCAACTTTTGCAAATGAGCTCCGATTTTAATGAAACCACTTCCGTTGGATAGATAATTTTCTAACTTGAACTTTAAAAGTGAGTTTGGTGAATTTGGAGTTCATACGGAGCGGGAATTTAGCTTGGAAGTTGGTCTTTACGGCTTTTTCCCGTTGGGATCTAGGAGCATTTATTTGAGATGAAATTTGTTTTGTATTTTTGTATTTTTATATACATTTTTACAAACAAGTTAGAGAAAGAATTAGCCAAAAAGGAGTTGAAATGAAATTATTAAAAATATATGAAGTTTTGGGTTATTTACATGTATAAAACTCCTTTATTTTTGCGGCTTTTTAGTGTTATTTATTTGTACAAACTTATATACAATAATTAGTGTATTTTATTTAAAAGAGGTATTTTGTTAATTTATTGATTTTATAGATATTTATTAGGGAATTTACTCGTGGATTTTGCTAAGATCAAGATATTGCGGTGATGAATCGCGGATTCATCAATACTTTAGCCATAACTCGTACTTTCGTATTTTCTTAATAATATGGCTAAAAATTCTTTAAAATCAATTAAAAATCCTTAATAAAAAGATGTGATTATTCCTCAAATTCTTTCTGTATTTACTGATTAATAAATCAGGTGAAAATGTTTTTTGCAAAATGTTTGAAAAATAGTTTGAAGATCTTTGTGAACATCTCTTGAAAACTATTTTGAAAATATTTTGTTTCGTGTTTTCAACCTGTGTAAAATGCGTGGTTTGTAAAATTTCTTTTCTTTGTGTGAAATAAAATGTTTGAAAAATGATTTGCAAAATGGTTTGAAAAATGGTTGCAAAAATGTTTTGAAAAACCTATATATACTGTTTTGAAAGCCTTTGCAAAATGTTTTCAAACGTGTGTAAAATGTTTGTAAAAATTATTTTGGACTATAGTTTTCAAAAATTGTGTGAAAAGCTTGTGTCAAATAAGTTTGAGGAATATACACATAATACCAAAATCCACTATATATATATGTATAAAATTGACCACTTACCCTGTAAATTCTTAAAACCCACTTCTTGTATATAAGAAGCACTCCCGTGTACATTTTTTTTATCCTAGTTTTCAGCCAAAACTTTTTCTTTTCAAAAATCCTAAAAACATTTGCAAAACTAAAAATCCAAAAACATTTGAAAAATCTTTTTGAAAAATACAAAAAAAATGCATATGCATCATCATCATCATCTTTTCAAAAATCCATAAAAAGTTCAAAATCTTTGAAAATTGCATCACAAAAATATTTTCTGCATCACATTGCATAGCATGAGCATTTTTCGGATTGAGTTTGATAGTTGAACAAGTCTAAGTAAATTCCGGAGATTGGAGCTTGATTGGACCTTCAAATCTACCTAATAACAGGAACCTTATAGGAACTGGATTTGAGGTACTTCAGGTCTAGTTGACTTAATTCTTTGAGGATCACGGGACTTGGTTCAATGGATTCTTGACTGCCTAAGTAGAATATTTCGGAGCACACGCACGATTCTTGTTGATAATGACCTAACTTGGACACCTGCACCTTTCACATGGCTCAACTCAGTTGGAGTGGTGAGGGGATTGGATTTGCCGGTATGAGACGCACACAAGTGGAAACACTTGTCCTCCTCTTGGGAGGGAAGTGCACCCCAACCCGTCCAGTGATTAGGAAGTCTAAAGACAGGAGGCTGTGGGTTGCGATAAAGCTTCAAAAGAGGGATAGTCTACTGGCTCAAGAGGAAAAACTCCTTATGTAAATGCTGCTGTATATAGTATTCAAAAAAACAAAAGAGAAAAATGTTCAGGCATGTACAAAAATAAAAAGCCTGCAAGTATGTACAAAGTCAATAAGCAAGCTTGAGTTCCAAAGTCATATCATGTGAGCCTGCAGCAGAATGACTTGACTACACTGGTCTTGCATCCAAGGATAGGTAGTTACACTGGCTACCGTCCATTCTTCTCTTCACCCCCTCCTCTTGAGCTGGTTGCCACTTGAACTTAGAAGGGAATACCCCGCTCCTCGAGGATGGAGTTGCTGGATTGGGGAATCATTGGGTTGTCGTACCGGAGAAGTCAGTTTCTTTGTCATTCTAGTTGGGGAGAGCCACCATCACTTACACTGTACAAGTCAGATTCATAGTCGTAAGAGTTTGCGTATGGGTTGAAGTATTTCTGAACTGGCTATTGAGGAGACTTGGACAGAGTTTTGGGATTCTCAAGGGCTGTTGGATTTCAAACACGGTTCTCACTAAGGTTCCGCCCGCACTAAAATTCCAAAGGTCCTACTTAAGCTCCAAACTTTGATTTTGTGAAGACAAGTTTGATAATTACACTTAATCCACCTTCTTCTTTTTCTTTTCTTTGTTTTTCTTTTTGCACTTATTGCATAAGTGTTTGCTAGGGACTAGAAAAGGTAAAGTATAGGGGGATGATGAATCCACATTTCATCATCTTTATTCTATCATTTTGGCACCAAAAACCCTAGCAAATGCCTGTAAATAGCATTAAAATCAAGCATCTTAGCATTCATGCATGTGCATCCAAACAGTGTATAAATTATTGTAATTAAGGCCAAAATTATAGAATAAATAAAGAAAAGAAAAAGAATAAAATATTGTAAATATTTTATGACCCAAAACCCCCGAGACCTAGGCATCTTGATGAATAGGTCGACAAGGAATAAAGTAAGGGGAGATAAGGTCAGAAATACAGATAAAATACCTATACATTTTATTCATTCTTTATTCATTTTGGGACCTATTTTTGGTTCCACTTTTTATACATCAAATAAAGAAACTTTGTACATGAAAGTTGTAGATAATTAAATAAAGAAAAATACAAAATTGATTTCACAGAAAAATAATATACAGATAAAAAGTTATGGTCTGAATAAAAATCCAGAATGCCAACTTCCCAGTCCCGTATCTCACAAATAAAAACTCCAAATGCAGCGTACTCACCTTTAATTGTATATAGAAGAAAATAAGCTAATTAATGGTGGTGGTTTCGCATTTGGCGGAGCTACGGTTTGAAAGTTGAGTTTTGGACCCCATTGTACCTTGTACATATTAAAATATTCAATTTATTATTTATTTATTATTTTTATAATTTTATATTTTTATAATGTTGTAAATATTACTTATAATAATTATGTGTATTAAAATCAGAATAAAAACATAATTAAAATACAAATAAAAATACTTGTATATATTCAATACATAGGTACATAACCTGTACATATACCTATACAAAACATACTTGTATTTTATTAAATATACAAAATAAATCAGAAAAATAAAATAAAAATATATTTACTTGTATAAAAGTATGTTATAATTATATAAAATAATAAACAAAAATAAATAAATTAAAAATACAAAATAAAAATAAAAGAATACAATATATAGAATAATATACCTATAAGGGTATAAATGCAAACTTGTAAAAATATGTCTCATAAAAATAAATAAAAATCATAACAAAATAATTTATAAAATAATAAATATTTTTTATTTAATAACCAAAAATCAATAAAATCATTATCTATTTTTAATTAATTTTCCATTTTTTTTCCTCAGGCCTTTTTCTGGTTGGTCCACGTGGACCAACCAGGGGGTAGCAGCAGTTGACCGCAGGTCAACTCTCTGCCCCAGGTCTGGGCTGTGTCAGGAGTGGACGTTGACCCACTTTCATCCAATTATCGAGGCCACTCCGTTACTCCTTTCATGATGGCGTCTTCTTCGAAGTTGTTCCTCGGTCATAGATGAATCACGCCAGAGGATTTTTTCGATCCTTGGGTCGTTGTTTCGCCCGTGACGCCACCTCGAAACTCGCCCTTCACCATGTTTCAAAACCAATTCCATTCCTCCCCTTCTTGCTTGGACCGCATTCTGGCCTTGGTTGAGACATCCGAGGGTTAGCCAGGGATCCCCGGTGACAGGGGGTTGATCCCCGACCTCGTAGAGGTGCAGCGGAGGGCCGAGGCGCGTCCCAGCCTTCTCCGGCGGCTGCGCCGCCGTGAGGTATTACACCTCGCCAATCTGGGCTCGAGGTACGTTTTCTTCTCTTTTTCTTTTGGTTACTTTAGTTTCTGGTAGCAATAGGAACGCATCACCGTTCACCAATCGGTCATCCCACCTCCGATCACTTCCATACTCCACCTCGCCGGAGCAAGCTCCGGCGAGCTTCTCCCTCACCGCCTCCCGCCTTCTTTTACTGCTGGGTGATGCTCGGCATTTTGCCCGAGCTCTCCCTAACCCTTTTTGCAGGACGCTGGAGGCAGAAGACCCCATCTGGGGGGTCGATTTTGAGAACCGTGGTACCTGGGCCCCTTTTCGTCTCCAGCCTCGCGGTGGCATCCTGGTGCTTGCCGCACCTTTTTGGCGCCACCTCCGGGTTGGGGACCCTCCCAGGAACGACATAGGCCGACTGTGGACCTCAGATAGCTCCGGAGAGGGAGGAGAACGCTCGGAGAAGAACCCCCTCGCCGCTTTGCTTCCTTGTTCATCCAACGGGGCTCCCAGCCGTTGATCTGCTTCTGTTCTTCCAGCGACCCAGGGTGTCGTCCGATCGTTCGAGTCCAGCAGCCGTTGATCGTCGCCGATGATCTAATCCTGACCGACGGATTGCGAAGCGTCATCGTGAGCCCGCGAGCCGCCACGTGGCAAGTGGGAGAAGGAGAACCCTCGGATCGCCGTACTGTTTGGGTATTTTGCATCCTTAGGCCCAGGCGTCTTTGAATTTTAAATTCCGCACTTAAACATTCCTTGGCAGTTCAATTATTTGTGTAATATTTGCATTAACAGCCCTCGCGTTCTTTCATATTCCATCGAGGACCCCGCCGAGTCACGTGCTTCACGCACGTGACTTGGCGATTTTACAAGGGCCTCCACGGGATTTTCGCATATGTCATTTTAGTGCCAAAACATTCCTCTGCTGTGAATTAATTTCTGTTGTTTTTGCAACTTTCCCCCTTGAGCTCTTGATTATTGCGCTATTGCCCCTCCCAGGCGCGCGTGTAACTCACGTGAGCCTGGGAGTTTTTGCAAGAAAGCCCTTGCGGCTTTGAATATTTGTTTTGGGCCCAGAAATTAGTTGATTCAGTATTAATTTTTGTGTGAAAATTTTGTATGTGCCCCTAGAGATTGGTCTATTTGCAGAAAAGCCCCTGCCAGGCCTGTTAATGTTTGATTGTTTGTTCTAATTAATTAGACACTCTTTTTAAGTCCAAAAATTTCACAAAAATAGACTTAAGTATCTGGACATGTGTATTTTAACGCCACATAGTTAGTTTTTGATTTTATTCTATTTTCATATTTATTAAAAATCAAAAACTTGTTTTTATGCACTGTCTAGCTTAGAAAATGCCAAAAAAATAGTAAAACCCCTCCAAAAATTCCAAAAAAATGACCTAGTGTATATTTTATCATCTTTTAGTGTCAGTCCAAAAATCATTAAAAATCTCAAAAGAAAAACATTAAAAATTTAAAAACACTCCAAAACTTCAAAAAAATATATAAAATAGTAGAAAACTCCAAAAATCATAAACTCAGTTTCTGTTTGTTCCTTATTTTGTCCTTTTTATTTGAAAAATAGTGTGAAAATTTTGAGCTACTGGTTGCTATTTTTAACTTGCATTTTAGTCACAGCCAGCATTATTTCCACTGTTTTGCTTTATTTCAATATTTAAAAATATAAAAAACACCTTGAAAAACTCCCAAAAATTACAAAAACAGTAAAAATCCATAAAAATATCAAAGATATTTTATTCCTGAATTTTTGGTTATTTTTGCACCATTTTATAAATCTTTTAGCTTGCCTTTTATTATATTGTCTTTATTCTCCAATATTGAAAAAGAAATGAAAAAAATATAAAATATAAAATATAAAAATCAGAAAATAAAAAATCAAAATACAAAAATTAAAAATTAAAATAAAATAAAAAAAATATAAAACTAAAAACCCACAAAAATTTCCTTTCTTTGCTTGCTTAGTGTATACACATCACACACACACTTTAGCACTTGCTTGAACTACCCTGCTTGCTCCCTGTGTTCGAACTCTCTGCATACTTGACACTATACACCATTTGTGCAGAGTTAAAAATAAATTTTAACTCCACATTTTTTCTAATTTGTTGATCTTTATGGTGGGTTAATTGTTGATTAAATGCGGATTTTGATTGGTCGACACTTCGACTGAGTTCACGCTTTGTGCTGAACTTAAGACCATTGAATTTCGTGTTTATCACTCACCGAATAGGCCCATAGTGCAACAAATGCAGAAGAAGCATGTGATTTACTTTACATGACATGGTTCTTGACATCTGCAAGGTTAAGATCTATACCCCCTTACATTATGTGTGGAAGGACAATTTCTAGTGAAATTATAGATACATTAGAAGTGATCTCGATGAATTTAGCATTCAGAGACGAACTCCGACATGACAGTGAGGTGGAATGGGGTATTGTTATACTAAATGTTGATATCGAATCAATAGATCGGGTTTACTCGTCTATCAGATTGCTTTCCCTGCCTAGCAAGTATTTTGATCCATATCTTCATGTGATTTGTTGTGCCTGCAAGTTTCTTCATTTACTTTTGAACGATTTTCAAAATAAAAGCGAATAGCAATCATAATTGTGAAATTCCATGTTTTAAACCAAATTTTGAATTGCTTGCAGCAAACAAAAAAAAACCTTGAAAATATTTTTGATATAACTAAGACATATGACAGCTTGTGCTTTGTGTGTCATCGTTGGAAATATAGCGCAGCGATAGGTTCTTAAATTACATGTTGGATGTAGAAGTTTTGATCGTTTAAGTGAATGTGCGTTAAATTTGAGAAAAGTTGCATGAATTTCAACATGATTTGCCTGCCCAATTTAAAAGGTATAAAACCTATGGTTGGATGCCCTTCTGTCGTTTGTAACATCTACATGACTCGCCATTCACTACTCTCCCCACACCTCCAACCTATGGTATAGAATTTGTTGTTTTCGTGGTTACGCATGGGAATGGCTCTAGCAACATGATGATTTTGCATGCGAATGTTCGTGTTGGGTACATCCCCTCCTCTTGTATGATTCCATGAGTTTTATGTCAAAGTGTGTTTTACGAAGTTTTTCATGTCGGTCTTTTTTCGTGGATTCATGTGTTCAACTTGTAAAATTGGTTTTGCACTTGTCGTGCATGTGATTCATTGTTCATAATATTAATAAAATGGCTAAAAGAGCTATGAATAAAAATCAGCTTACATTGTTGAATCGGTTAGATGCATGTTCAGGAAGGATCGATCTTATGATCTTGTACATAGGAATGTATAGGTTACGAAACTCAATATTTACAAAAATACCATTGCATTAAAATATGAATAATTTGAGTTGTGGTGTTAGACTTTCATGTTCTTTAGCTCATTTGAATCATCTTTGAAGGATGAATCTTTTAAAAATATTATTAAAAAAACGTGGGATTTGAAAGGAAAAATGATTTTTTTATTTGGAAGTTTAAAACTAACACATATATGGGTTGGTACTTCATAAACATACGTGCTCAATGTGTATCAAATGAGGAAAATATTGATCACATTATAACAAATACACTTGTGTTAAAATACATTTACATATTTCGTTATCTTGTTGTAAAATCTACATCTTTTGTATAAAGTGAAACGCAATATATCAATCTCAATTTTTTAGATTTAGTTGGAAAGAACGATGCAACAGAGTTTCAGAACTTTGGTAATGTTCCACTTCCAGGTAGACCGGTATTTCTCTTTACTGATATGAGTTGCACCTTGTTTTTTCTTGTATAAAATTTTTGAAGTAAGAATTGGTGTTGGTTAACTACTAGGAAGCATATTCCATGCGGGAAGGATGGCGGAGCTAAACAAACATTTCCTGAATGTAGGGATAGGTATTGGGTTAGGCCGGCCCAGTCTGAAGTCCACTCTGAAAAGCTTGGCCTAGTCCAAGCTCAATAGAGCATTGGGGCGGGTATGGGCCTAAAATATCAGCCCAAAATTATTTTGGGTTGGGCTCGGGCTTGGCGTGGCCCAACCCGAACCGGCCCAAGGTCTGGCCCGTTCATGAGCCCGAGGAGCGGCTCGAGACCCAGCCTTTGCCCTAACCAGCTAAGTTAGGAATCACGTTGTGCTGCTTGAGCACGCATACCCCCTCCCTCCCATAGTCACCCACTCCCAATCGTGATCCCCCTTCCTTGCCCTAGGCACCGACGCTTCGACGGCGAATAGGCGACCTCCTCGGTTCCCCCGTGCATCCGTGAAGCGTGCTCCTCCAATGCTCCACCCTCGCCGGCCCCCTGCACGCATACCCCCCTCCCTCCCACAGTCCCACTCCCATCCACGACCCCTCTTTAACGGTTTCATCCTAAGTTCCTTCACCTAGCCCTAGGCGTCAACGCGTCGTCATCGACTTGGTGACCTCCCCAGCTCCCACTTGCAGCAGCGCGCCATCGGTCCTCCCCCTCCTCAAGGCTCCGTACCAGTCTTCATCCTGCCCGCCATGCGCCCCCTTTACCTTGCCACTTGCGGTTACAGCCCCTTCCAGGCTTTCAGAATCAAGCCAGGTTGCTAAGGTATATGTTTATCAAAGAAATGAAATTTAAATATGTGATGGAGTTTATTTAACAAATATTTTTTCACTAGGATTACAAACGAATATTTGAATAATCACAAGAATGCTACTAATTTCGATTATCATCTGCACTAATAGCATAATTAAAAAATTTAGATGTCAGAATCATGGCCACAAGAATAATCCACAAATCCACATCCTGCTATCCTCAATGTTGAAATTCATAGTGAAGAATATGTAGAAATCGATATGTATGTTTCACGTAAGCGAGAAAGACAATTTAATCATTGGTTTGGAAACATATGACAAGAGTTGGAATTGTTGATGGGAAAGAGATGCGCGGATGCAATTATTGCAAAACACACCTCACTTTGTGGTATAAAAAGTGAGACTAGTCATCTTGACCGTCACTTAAATATTATTTCTCCCTTTTACAACAAGCAATCGAAGTCTCAAAGCCTTCTGAAATTTAGTAACTTTGACAAGTAACTTGATTGTGACATGGAAATTTGATCAAGAGCGGAGCAGGAATGACTTTACCAGATGGATTTTATGTAGTGAATTATCCTTTCGTATTGCAGATAATCTTAAATTTCAAATTTTTGACTTGAATTTGCAACCTAGGTATAAGGTTCTTTCAAGGTATACCAAAAAAATGGGATTGTCCGAAATTATATGAACTTGAGAAGGAGATATTGATGGAATTGTTAGAATCAATGGGTAGAATTTCCATCACATTAGACACGTGGATGTCAAATCAAAATTTGGGGTACATATCTAGCACTGCGTATTTTATTGATAATATGTGGAAGTTGAACAAGAAGATTATTTGCTTTTGTGTCCTTCCTTCGTGGCACACAGGCGAGAACATTGCTGATATGATTGTCAACTGTTTGAGTGAAAGGAACATTCATAACTTGTGCATATAACAGTTGATAATGCATCCACGAACAATGTCACAATACGTAACCTCGTTGATCATTTTTATACAAAGGATGTTTTGTTAATGGATGGTAAATTCTTTCATATGCATTGTTGGGCACGCATTTTAAATCTTGTTGTCTAAAATGGACTATCTGAATTTAAAGACATAACTTACAAATCTGAAAACTTGTGAAATATGTTAAGTACTCCACAAAGAGATTTCAGGATTTTGATGAAATTACTCATCAGGATCGTATTCAAATGACAAAAGGATTAAGATTGTATGTAAGCACATAGTTCCACCCTTTTATGCTTGAATCTTCTATTATATACAGAAAGTCTTTAATCGCTTGAAGGCTGTGATTTTCAATTGTCCGATGAACTGTCTGCAGGTGAGTGGAAAAAATTGAGATAATTTGTCGAATTTTAGAGATTTTTTTGTTGCAACAAAGATTTTTCAGGACAAAAGTACTCAACTGCAAACTTGTTTCTAGTTTTGCTTTTTGATATAGACAAGAATTTGCAATCTCTCATGAGTCACGAGGACTCTTCTATTAGGGATATGGGTTTGAAGATATTTACCAAGTTCGGTAAGTATTGGAGAGAAAAGGATGATATGCTTCCGATGGCGATTGCAACCGCTTTAGATCCTCGTTACAAGCTTGAGTTTCTCAATTTTTCTTACTGAACTTTATCCCGAGGTTGAAGTTGAAGAGTACGTCGAATGTGTCTAAACTTCCTTTTGCAAAATCTTCGATGAATACTCTCACAGGCACAAGTTAGAATTTCCTACAGAGACCTTTGCATCTCGTGGCATCGACACCGAAGACATGTGTCCCTCAAAGAGGAAGGAAGATACTTGAAGTAAATTTTTCAAGAAAAAGGAAGTTGTTTCCTCTTAAGCTGAAAAATCTGAGATTGAATTGTATCTACAAGATAATTCTGCAGACAATGAAGATGAACAAATGTTTGATATTTTGAAATGGTGGGATGTGAACTCCAACAAGTATCGAATCTTATCCATCATGGCATGAGATATTCCGGAGATTCATGTTTCCACCGTTGCTTCTGAAAGTGCATTCAGTACTGGGGGTCGAGTTGTAGATTTGTATCGGAGTAGGCTTCCTCCAACAGCAGTGGAGGCAATGGTTTGTACTAGAGATTGGATTCGTGAGGACAAGCAAAAAGATTTCGTATTTGAGGATGAAGATGAAGAGGAAGAGATGGAAGAGAATGACAAGCGACTTGATAAGTTTAAACAATCATTACGAATTCTTTTAATTTTAATATTAAACATACCTAATCTTTATTATATATCTAACTTAAACTTAATCTTCTTCATAGATCCGAGAGATCGCTAACCATACTCATCAATTTCATGGTGAAAAGTCTCTTGAATTAGACAATGAGGTAGGGGATTTAGACTATGATTTCACACAAAATTATATTTTTCATGTGTATATTAATTATACAATTTGATTACTTTGGTGTATGAACAGTACTTGAAAAAGATGCCATGTGATTCTACCGCTGCACCTTCATATCTTTTGACTACTTGGGAAAGATCCGCGACTTCATGGGAAAATGCATCTATTTGTTATCCTTTGGCAATTATGTTGTGTGTGATTTTAAAGATATTTTTCACAAAAATCTTTGAAAGTTGAACCATGTTATATTTTAGTAGCCTTTGACAAACATTCTATGGATTCCTGATGCCCTTTTTTACTTTATGTTTTGTTGTTTATTAAGCAAAGTACTCTATGTTATCGCCTAAAGACTAGAGCTGAATTTTTGTATTACATGGTTTTTTCTTGTCGAATGAAAGATGCTTGAAGACTTGCTGTCGTACATAAATCAAGGTGAGGTTGTTACCACACTTCCAAAAAGAGCGAGAATATATCTCAGATTTACAACTCCATCTTCTAGGTAGATGTTATTCATGTTTAACTACATATTCTTGCTCTTTGGCTCTAGTTTTATTTAAATTAAAATCTTGCAAATGCAACTCTCGCAGGTGGATATCGTACATGATCTTCAGGATTTCTTTTAACTCGTTTTTTCCTATAACACATACAGATCAATTTCTTATGCATACTCATCACAAATTATAATACGTGGGTGGTTTATTATGCACAATTTTTTCGAATGGATCCCTTTCATGTGGAGTGTAATATGCTATCTTGTAATGTTGCTTCACATATTACCTTCACGCATTATTTTGTAGAAATAAAGGCATGCATTCAATTGAACCACCAATACCTACTAACGATGAAAAAATAATGCATGCTAATATGGAGTTGAACCATGATCTAGGGATGTTGCTGGCTAGAAATCATCCATGTAGTCACATTTCTTGAAGTGGGAAAGGATTGGTTGTTGTCAGGATGAATTGAAGGCAATAGTCGTGACTAGCCCATGATATGTTACCATAGGCCCGCGGAACATACCGAAGCTTGGGTTGAACACACCAGGATTTGTGGGCCTAGGCTCAGCCTAAGACTTAAGATATTTAGATGGGCTTGGGCCTGGACCCTTCAGGGCCAAGTCCAACCCAGCCCATGCCTATCCTTACTTGAATGTAAGGTAGATCAAGGAGAGGGTCGTAGTTAATTTTTTGAACCTTGATTAATGGTGATAAATGTTTGAAGATGTTTTTTTATGTACTTTGTATACTTTATATTACTCCAAATGTATAGACAATGTTCGAAATATCGACATTGATATCGGTCTGCCCGGAAAAAATATATCGAGAATATGACGAGATATATCAACGATATCGGTGGAAATTCCAAAAATAGCTCAAAAAAGTTTTTTTGTCGTTTCTTTGCAAATTAAGATCATCCAAGATCTTAAAATAATAATTAACTTAGAAATACATATTTATATTACACATATCACTCATCAATACCATGTATATTGCACATATTAGTCATTTTGCACATATTGTTGCTAATGTTGATTGATGACTGGTAAATATTAAAAGTGGAGATCACCAGGGTTTTTAAATAATAAATAACTAATAAATGCACACTTTTATCACACGTGTTGCTCATTCATACTCTTATATCGCAAATATCGGTCATATCACACATATCAATGTTAATGATGATTGACGACTGATAGGTGTTGAAAATGGAGATAATTCAACTTCTTAAAACAATGAATAACTTAGAAATACACACTTATATCACAAATATTGCTCATCCATACCAATTATATCGTACATATCGGTCATATCGCACATATTGATGTTAATGTTGATTATTGAGTGATAAATACTAGCAATAAAATAACTAAGTTAATGCAACAACTGTCTTCCCTCGAGGACCCCGGTTACTCGACAACCAATTCCACGCATGATGAAACCCCATTTCATCATTCTTTATTCTATCATTTTGGCCTTAAAAACCCTAGCTAATGCATGTAAATAGCCTCAATTTGTGTCTAATAGCATTCATTAGTTATTGTGTTATTTGTATATAAAATAAGTTTTTTAATGTTAAAATTATAGAATAAAGAGAAGAAAAGAAAAGGGAGTAAAATATCGAATATATTTTATGACCCTGAACCACGAGACCAAGTCAAGAATTGAGTTGGTCGACAAGGAATAAAGTAGGGGGAGATAAGGGCCAAAAATAGAATAAAAATCCAATTCTTTTATTCATTATTTATGCATTTTTGATACCTATTTTATTCTTCATTATTTATTCATCAAATAAAGAAACTTTGTACATAAAAGTTGTATATGATAATTTAAATAAAAATACAAAATTGAGTTTGTACAAAAATAATATACAGTGTTCATTTTATACACAAAATAAAAATCCAAAATCCCAACTTCCCAGACCTATATCTTTCAAATAAAAACTCAAAACATATCAAAATCACTCTAATTGTATATACTTTTCACAAGCTATTTATGATGGTGATTTCATATTTTTTGGAGTTACCGTGTGAAAGTTAGGTTTTCGACCCTCATTGTATATTATACCGAGTAAAATGTTCAATTTATTTATTATTCATTATTTATAAATTCATATTTTTATATTTTTTTAATTATTATTTATAACACATGCACATGTTAAAACCAAAATAAATCCGAAAAGGAAAAAATAAAATAAGTATATGAGTAAACATAGGCAAAAAAACATATCTTATTACTTGTATATAAATAAAATGGAATCATATTCTTTTATTCTTCATTCATATATTTTTATAACATTGTAAATATTTATTCATATCCTATTAAAAAACAAAACCAAAATAAAACTCATCAAAATATATTAAAATAAATAATGTATACAAAACACGGGTAAAATACCTATAAATATACATATAAACTAAACATACTTATTTATTTAAGTGCATAGATAATAACATAAAAATATAACAAAAATATATTTATACTCATAAAAATAAGTTTTAAATATATAAAATAAAATAATAAAATAAAATGTACAAATAAAAATAAAAATGTACATAATATATGCAAATATACCTACAAATACACTATTAAAAATAAACTACTAATAAAATACACCAAATAATAAATACAAATCATAGTAAAATATTACACAAATAATAAACAGTTTTTATTTTATACTCAAAAATTGATAAAATCATCTATTAGGGTTAATGAATAAATCTCTAATTGGCCAGTATGTTTTGTCCGTATTAGGCTGAGATGGACAAATGACAGGGCTTTGACAGTTGACCTCTGGTCAATGTCCCATTCAAGCGTCTGGGAGTCAGAAGTGTCCAAATCCCCGATTTCGTGCCATTTTTCCGCTTGATCCGTCGCTCCATTGCCAATAATCCCTTCATAAGATTTGCTCTCTGACCATTGTAGATCCACACCAGCCTCTTGAAACTCTTGTGCATAGCTTGTACATCTCTCATTTTCCTAGTTAAATAAGGGTGCCCATAATGCTCATAAATAAAGACCTCTTCTCCTCCATTCAATTTGGCCAATCATTGAGTCCTAGAGCCATCACATCCGGCCAAGAAGGTCTCCAGGTGACAGCGGGTGCATCCCTGGAGGTCGGAAGCTCGCGGAGGAGGAGGTTGCGCCCAAGGCCGCCATCGCCGGCAACCTCTGCTCCCTGCCTTCGCCGGCAGGTAAGAGCTGCGTATTTTTATTATTTTAGTTAGATTTTGATTAGTTATTTTCGATTATGCAATTAGTTTAGTGGGTAGCCCGTAGGTTTAGCGTAATTAGCCGGGTTTGCCTCACCAAACCACCCCCACTTCTTCCCCGCTCGCTTCCCTACACCTCGCACGCCTTCGCTCACCCAGATCGAGACCCGATCTGGAAATTAGATCTCCACCGCCCGCTCCACCGGCCATTTTCCCTCGCCAATAAGACCCCCATACCCTTCTCTCGTGCGTAACGTCTTTGCAGGTCTGGTGCACCAAAAGACTCCAAACGGAGTCGATTCTTGCATGAAGTGAGGATCATGGAACTCCAAACTTCATCGGGCTCGCCAGCCGTTGTCCGAGCTCCGACAAACTCCTAGTGACGCCATTGGATGCGGAGGAGCCCCGGCAATGTTTTGCACCCATTGCAACCACCCAGGTGATCGGACGATCACACTACACCAGATCGAAGCTCGGGATGAACGGGGTTCTTTTCTATTCTTCCGAGCACCTTCAGAGCTGTCGGATCAAGTCCCCCGCTCCAATTTGATCTCCCACTGTCGGATCACGCAACGTCTTCACCGTCGGATCAGTCCCGTCGTTCTAATATATGTCGTGCATCGACGAAGCATCGTCGCGCAACCGGGTGTCGCCACGTGTCAAGTGAAATACCTCCCGTCGTCTAATCCATGCCTTATATTGGGGTAATTGCATATTTAACCCTGCAATTTTTGTATTTCATTATTTAATTCTGTAAATAAAAGTTCGAGTGTAAGTAAAATCAGACTTTTTGCAAACAACCCCCGAACTTTTTATAATTTCATTTGGGTCCAGTCCACGTCACCTCGGGTGGTGTCCCACGTGAGATGGTGAAATTGCATGCACACCCCTTCACCTTTTTGTATTTATATTTAGTCTAATAAAATGTGAATAACGCTGTATATTTCTATGAAAATTGTTAGAAGGCCCCTGGATTTTAGTATAATTGCATTTTGGTCCTTTCTAGGTTGCGTCACTTGTACTCCCACGTGCTGGGCATTTTTCATGTAAGCCCTGGTGGATTTTGTAATTATGAAATGGTCTTTAAAAATTAAATAAATGCTTTATTACGTTGGCAAATTTGCACATGTGCTCCTGTCATTTATGTTATTTGCAAAAATGCCCCTGCTATGCCATTAAATTTCGTATGTTTTATCTATTTATTAAATATATATAATGTGCTCTTAAAAATCTACAAAAATATGGTTAAATGATTCATGCAATGTATATTTACGCCATTATTTTTATTTGACATTTTTTGCATTAAAACTATTTATTAAAAATATAATGGAGCCTACTTATTCCCTGTTTGTTTTATAAAATACCAAAAAATATAGAAACCTCTCTAAAAAATACAAAAAATATATATAATATATTTTGACCTATTTTATATATAGACCAAAAATCAATAAAAATGGAAAATAAAAAAACCCTAAAAATCGAAAAAATCCAAAATCCTTTATAAAAATCTTAAAAATTATTTAAAAATCCAAAAATATCTTTTTATATTTTATAATTTTTTATATAGATATTTATATATTAAAATTGATTTGGATAATTTTGGATTTTATTTACTATTTTTAAAATCTAATTCAATTTTAGGTATTTAATTAATCCTTTATTTGGGATATTTTACATAAAAAATAGCAAAAATTCTAGAAAAAAACAAAAAATTAGAAAAATATAAGAAACCCAAAAACAATTTATTTTTTGAATTTCATTTGTATTTATTAGTATTTATAAATATAGTACTATATATTGTATATATAAAGCTCTATATATGCTATATTGTTTACATAAAATAAAAATAATATAAAAAATATAAAAAAATATAAAAAATAAATATAAAAATAGAAAACAAAAATAGTAAATAAATAAATAAAATTAAAAACCCACAAAAATAATAACTTGGACAAAAGATAAAAGGCAAACTTTTTAGCATTATTTGTGCCTCCTCCTCCCGTTTGCTCCCAGTGTTCGACCTCTACACATATTACATGTTATACACGTTGTTGTAGAGTTATAATAAATTTTAATTCCACATTTTTTATACTTTATTGCTTTATTCTTGTTGTGGGTTAATTGTTGATTAACCAGGGTTTTTATCCGAGGTCACATCAGCGACTCTCCTTCCGCCTTGTGGAATGACACGACTTTGGCATAATTATCCTCATTTATCAACACATACACATTCCAACATTCGAAACACTAAATCATATATCAATCAGGAGAAAATCGAGGATAAAGGGAATATATATGGAAGATACGAATTTTCTTTCCATCTACTTCCATTATCATCAAATCCAGAGATGGTTGCTATCCATGTCTATAAAATACACATGTATGCATTGAAATGACCATACAAACACGTGTATACAATAACATATCTCTCAGAACTACAAATAAAGAAGTAGAAACTAGCTAAAAGTACTATCATAAAACAAATTACACCCACGTGATCATGATGTTACACATATCACATCCTTATTTTTATCATCTCCATGCACTCATACGTTCAATCGGAAAATGCGGAAGTGTGATGCGATAAATCCGTCTTTCAACGTAAAACTCGCTGAAATGCAAAACCGACACCACATGCAGGTAGAATACACTTTACAAGACTCGTGGTATGATATACATGTAGATCAGACAACAAATGGAGGCTAAAATCGTACCTACGAGGACGTTCTCCCACGAATTTCCTTCCCCTGGAATGAGAGTTCTGTGGCATTTCGTGGAACACACACATGCCTACGATGATACTCGCTACGTGCTCTTTGAAATGGTGCACTAAAAGTTTCGATCGGCGCCCGAAATTTTCTCTAGCGATGGAGCTCTAGAAAGAGGGTGATGGTTCTCAGGCATTAGCTCAAGTGGACTGACCCACTTGGCTCAGCCACTCCCTTATATATGGGTTGGCCTTAAACTGATTCGGTTCAGATGGGGATTCAACTAGCTATGGCCCGACCGTATTTAGCATGTAACTCTCGCATACGAACTCTGATTTTGACTTTCTTGGACTTGTTGCAAAAGTCTCGACAAGCACTGCAAGATCATTTGTCATATTTGGCTATTGGACTAGATAAAGAAACGGTTAAAGATTGTGGTCCTAATACGAGGGATCTCACAGCTGACAACACTTGGAACACAACTTTCATTTATAAAAAATAGACGAGACATTTAATTCTAAAATGTAGATAATGATTAGTGATATGATGTTTCGTTCGTGGAAATAATTATCGTGGACAAGGTTATAGTGAATTACAGAACTAGTTACATGCTTACAATAAAAAGATGCATTTATTTATGAAATTAAATTACAACATGTAATAAAGTAAAAGATATTACATGTACTTGATCTAATAATCAAAACCAAGAGTTGCATGGCAGATCCGTATTTCCTCCTCGTCCTTATTGTCACTTGTACCACATCGTTGATTCTACGAACTCTCGATAACTCTCCCATGTCATGTACAAGTACAATACCTTGTAATCCATCTGGTACTATGTGTATGATGTACATATCTTTCTCTCAATCAACATCCCTCTTTCATTCCTTCAACTTCCACTCTCCTGGTTAAATACCTCTTTTCTCACAGGGATAGGAGAGGTTACTGACCCCTTTCTCAGGCCCATGATATATAATAGCGATAGAGAGAAGAAAGCCAACTTCAGAGCACCTGCACTCGGGAGATTCCAGGCTAAAGGCGGAAGCAAATGTGAAGATTTGGAAACTAGTTGCACAAGTTCAGTTAGATATGATATCTCAAAAATTATTACCATACAATAGAAGGCTATATGTAAAATATTTACCTCTCTCGAAATCTTTGAACTTCCGGAATTTCTAAGTCGATGTAAAATGTTGTCGCCGATGAAGAACAAAGGCAGGTTTGACATGCAAGTATTAAAAAAATATTCTTTATAAACTATTGGTAATTTGATTTACGTCTCATGTAAAAGAGAATCAAACAAAATTATACCCATGAAAGTTCTAACAGTAATTACAGGAAAAACAACAATGACAGGCTTCGATTTACTTAATACAAGATTTTCAGAAAAAGCATCTGCAATCTTTCCCCGCAATGTGACCAATATTTTGTTCTCACTGTATATACAAAACATAAATTTGCATTAAAAGAATAACATACAACTCGCTCATATGAGTTAGTATTTAAACAAAACATTCTTTTAATATATATGTAGAAATTTACCTGAGGTCCTGTATCTCTATGTTTTTCTTTTTGGTCAAGGTGTTCCGCACATAAATATTGACAAGATGACTAACAGATAGTATATGCCCAACAACATCTTTGAAAACATACAGAGTTAGAAATAATTTAAAAAAATAAATTATGTAAATCATGTACCAGTTAAGTCCAAGTCCTTGTATATCCTTGATGAAATTTCTGGAAATTCAACAAAATTAAATTTATATCGCGGTAAGATCTCCAGTTCTTCTGAAATATGCATTATAGAAGTTGATCTCGTAAATCTGATCACCATATTGTGAGGAACAATCCTAACGCTTTGTCTTCTTGGGCAAACAATAAAATCCGAGACAATATAGATTCTCCCTTCATGTAATTGCTCTTTAAAATGAAGGATATCATGCTTTCTAATTATACCATGGACTGTATCTCCCTGTAGAAATCAAGAATTTGTCAAAATATCGTTTTTAGAATAAAAGTAACATAGTTAATTCAAGTAACCAAATACGTATATCAAACATTTGCTAATCTTTATTTCATATTTTTTAAATACATGCTATTGTATAATTGATATTTCTTTTAAGTTTATTATGGATAACAATTTACATATAAAGAAGTTATTCTAAAAAAACTTATCATTTCATCAACGACGACAAAATCAAGACTCGTAACTTCATCACCCATATTAGGATTAGTCGAATGCCAAAGTCGTATCAATCGTCCTTTAATCATTTAGCTTCCTTTTGATAGTTGTAAATCAGATAGACGTGTGCAGTCCATTATGATATATGATCATGCAATCATACCAACATGATAGGAAGGACTGTAATTGAAAAATTAACATCTTAAATTCATAGAAAGTAAAAGTTGTTAAGTAATTAATGCAGTTCTTTACAGAAATATTTTATGAAACCAATAAGCAGATCACATTTTCTCCAAATGTAATAGGAAAATTATCCATAATAAGACAAAATAAATCATGTATGTATTATTAAAGAACAAACAAACAAATCTTTGACATTAAGGTAGGTTGTTGAAAACTTCCTTGTATACGATATTTTTTGTGTAACTATTGAATATTGGATCATCATTAAGCATATAAACTCTTAAACCTTTTCGTGACGTGACTCTAGAAAGAGCAACATAAAGTTGACCATGGCAAAAAACTGGAACAGGTAAGTACAAACCAACTTTCTTTAACGTTTGTCCCTGTCTTTTATTTATTGTCACAGCATAACAAACTCTCACTGGAAATTGCTTACGATGTAATATAATGGCCATCTAGTTTCTTTAACTTCAAATGTGATTTTAGGATTATAAATTTTTGTTCCTTTGTTATCACCACTAATGATCGTTGCTTCTATAATTTTAGATGTTAACTGATTTATTAACAATCTTGTGACATTGCATAATCCAATACTTTGATCAATATTTCGTAACAACATTATTGGTGCATCAATTTTCAACTTTAAAATATGATCTGGTACTCCATTAAAAACCAACGAATTAAAATATCAATGGGATAAAGCAATTCCACATCATATTGAATATTTAAATTCTGACAAAGTGTATCACAACTCACATAGACCATCTCATCTGTAGGTATCAAGGATAACATGTAATCATTAATGTCATTGACTACAGCATTTGTAGGTATAATTATACAACGTTCTCCGAGATAATTAATATCATCAAATTTATTACTAAAATTTTTATATATATCCAAGAAAAATCATGTACAAATATTGTGGAACAATCAACAACTAAATCATCTGGTATTTTTATCCATCTTGTTTCATCCTCGTAGTCATCTTTCTTAATTGCAGGAACTATTCCACTACCTATATCTAGAAGCCATTGTTCAAAATCAACTGTTAGCAACCTTGATGCTTCATCTACAGATCTTTCTTTTAATAAACACATATTTTTAGATAACTTGAAAACTGTACAATGTTTCCATAGATTTGATCTATTGATAGTGGCATTTATAATATCTTCTCTATGTCCATTGTTAACTATAGGCAATGTTAGTTTGAAATCACCATCTAATACAACAGTAATACCCCCAAAAGGTGTACTATTTTCATTAGGCAAGTTTGTTGTTAAGATGTTTGATAAAGTTCGATGTAATGCTTCAAAACAATATCTATGATTCATCGATGCTTCATCCCAAATAATGGGTTTTATTTTTTCAATTAATTTAGCTAAATCAGTACCTTTCTTTATTTGACATGTGGAATTCTCATCTGAATTGAGTGGAATTTTGAAACGTGAATGTGCTGTCCTACCTCCAGGTAACAACATCGAAGCTATACCCAATGACGCAACGGCGAGGACTATCTTACCTTTAGCACATAAACTTGAAATGATGGTTTTCCATGAGAAGATTTTTCCAGTACCACCATGTCCATAAACAAGGAATAATCCAACACAATTTTTCTCAACAGAGTCAACAATACTATTATAGATTTTGGATTATTCATGATTAAGACAACTAATGTTTCTAGAAAATTCACCTTCCAGTTCTACAATATTATAATTAATTTCCTCAAGAATTTGACCTATTTGTTACTGTGTAATTAGTATTCTCTATTGTATGTAAATTTATGTTGAAATCCAGAAGACTATAAGAATTTCGGTTTAAGATTTTTTCTATCTCATTTAAGGCAAAAAACTTTAATTTATCTTCAGAAACATTTATATTTGAAGTTAGATGTTCATTTTTGTGCATATATTTGTAATCTTCTGAAAGTAGATTCCAAACATTACTCCATAATTTATTTGGATCACCAGTTTTAGAATGAATTAATAATGTTGCAAACAAATGTCTCATTGAATCAGTTGTCGCCCATTGAGAAGCATCTTCTATAGCTTCATACCATTCTTTATCGTCACCCAAAAGACCGAGTGCATTACATGCTTCTTGGTGAGTATCGTACAAAACATCATTTATTGTTTTAGTTTCATCAAAATTCCTACAACCTTTCATAATATTTTAAAAGCATATGCATATAATACAATTCTCCTGAATTAGGATGTACATATACAATTCTACCTACACATCTACCTTGTTTTCTTCTTCTCCATATTCTTTTTTTGGTATTCCAAACCCAATATCTAGGAAATTCAACATAAGTTATTGTCCTTGCTTCTATTGAACATATATTTGTATCCATCCATGATATAAACATTGTATTTTTAGAACTATCCTTATTTAAAATGTCATATAAATGCTCGTCGCTCTTAAAAGTAACATTATTTTCAAAAAGTAAATGTATCATAAGTCTCTCAATAGTAGTATCTCGAAATTGTATAGGAAACTAAAAAAATCTCCAAATTGCCTCATAAGAAGATATATATCTACAATCTAGATAATCTTTTATTTCGTCTATTTGTTCTTGGGTAGAGACAAATGTATCCTTATTCGTAGGATAGTTTTCTAGTATAACTCGAAGTCTATCTGGACCTTTGTTGATATATTTAAATAAGTATTTAATAGCTCTTGATTGATTGCACCATTCTACATTAATGTGTGCTTGATATATATCTTACAACTAAATTCCTATTATAAGTGACAACAAATCTATTATCAAGAATTAATCCATTTTTAATTATCATTTTCTTGTCATTTCTTCTTCTATAAGTTGCAAACCCATGGTCATCTATAAATTTTGCATTATTAAACATTTTAGGGAACAACTTTGAACATTTTCCTTTTTTCATGCAAGGTGATTTCGGATTTTGAATACCACATGAACCGTGCATCATCAATTGTGACACAACATTATAACACTTTGGATCAGTGTCTTTCTTTACATGGTATAAGAATCTATTGTCATTTGATTATCTAATGAATCACTTTTTTGCTAGATTAGAATATGTGCATGAGGTAATCCCCTTTTTTGAAATTCTATTGTATATAAGATTGCTATTATTTTTTGAAATTTTTTACTTTCTTTATATGATCTATAAGGTCATTTAGTTTAAGCTTAAAAATTCCGCATACTATATCCGGTTGATCTTCAGCTTTCTGTCCTGGTATAATTTGTAGAGCATTTTTTATTTCTACCCATTTTGCGTTGCAGGTAAATGTTAAGAATAAGTTAAGATGTCCAAAAAATCTACAAATCTCCATTGCATCTTGGTAATTTTGCATCATATATCTAGGATCACCAGTAAAACTCACGGGTAAAATAATACGTTTGACTACCGAACTTCCATCATTATCTCCTTTATCTATAGCATCCCTTATACCTTGATATATTTCACAGCGTAACTCTTTTTTATTTTGCCTTATAAAATACAACCTATATTCTTCAATACAACAATACGCATCAACAATATACTATTATAATAAACGACCACATCTATTCAAGGTCTTACCATCGTTCTGCCGTTGATGCAATCGGAAAGAATAAAATTCTCTCATGGTAACGTGCTTCCTTTTCGTACTATCATGGTTATTCTCAATACAATAATTAATCCCAATACTAAATACATCTTCATCATAAGGAAATAATAATGGGTACTGCATGGTCATAAAAGACGGAAGCAAATCACTAATTCTTTTTAATTCCCCACTTTTTTCTATAATGATATCGATTTCTACCATTGCTTCTAAAATCTCCTGCAACCAATCCAGCAATTTCTGATACAATTGGTATACCGTAAGGTGACTTATCTAAACTCCTTGAAACACATATCCTCAAATGCATTGATTCTGAAGGTGCTCGAGCAATTCAATCTTTCATCATTCTAAAAACCTTAACTACCGAATTTATATCATCCAACATCTTTATTAGTTCAGCAAAAATATTCACACCTAAATTAGCAATATCTTCATAATTAGATAACGTATTGATTCTATTTGAATTTCCATTATCAGTATCAAATATATATAATTGTGAAAACTTTGTCATTTCACCAGGCTCTGGTAATAAAGAACAAATGCGGTGGTAGTTTTGACCAGAAAAACGAAACACATAAGGTCCAGGATGTTTATTAATTTAGTGGTCAATTTTTGCTCCCATATAGGTGAAAGCAAAAAGAGAGTTGTATATCATAATCTTATCTCTAAATTGCTTATAAATATTCCATTTCTTTTGATCAAGTAACATATCAAGATAAGATGGCGTATGAGGCAAACTACTAAGTTTGATATTTCCTTTATTACAACATAATGGGAAATCAAGATTGTTCTTGTTTTTAGTTTTCTTAAGACATTCATCATTCCAAAAAATTGCTCTGCAATATGCACATATACAATTTGGACAACCAAGATCCAAAACTGCACCAAAAGTAAAGATAATTAATATTTAATATTTCTACTTAAATAAGCTACATACTACATATTCTTTATGTAAGAATTTTTTATAAAAAAACTAACCTTCTATGTCTTCAATATGTGAACGATGAGAGGATTATCCCAAGTAGGTCCTATTCATCTCGATATTATCATTTCCATGAATATGCTCTAATGGAAATTCAGTATCAACTGACCGTTCAACTGTTCTAGGAAGATCTGAATTTCTATCCGAGGAACTTTCTCCAATGTGTATTCTAGGACAAATGATAGAAGTTCTTTTTCTCTTCTTTTCCTTAATTACATCCATACGATAACATCAATTATTTCTGAAAACATCTTCTGAGTAAGAGCATTCTCCTAAATAAGTACCATTCATTTCAATATTATCAACTGATCGTTCAACTGTTTTAGGAGGATTTGAATTTCTATCTGAAGAACTTTCTCCAATGTGTATTCTAGGAGAACTGACATAAGTTCTTTTTCTCTTCTTTTCCTTAATTACATTCATATGATAGCATCTATTATTTCTAAAAACATCTTCTGAATCAGAGCATTCTCCTAAATAGGTCCTATTCGTCTCAATATTATCACTTCTACGAATATACCCGAACGAATATTCAGTATCAACTAAACATGCACCTATTCTAGGTAGATTTGAATTTATATCTGAGGAACTTTTGCCAATGTATATTCTAAGAGAACTGATAGAAGTTATTTTTCTCTTTTTTTCCTTGATTACATTCATACAATAATATCTGTTATTTCTAAAAACATCTTCTGATGGCATGTTTGAGATACTACTTGCATGGCCAATAGTTTTGGCACTGCTACACAAATTACCTTCAACTAATGCATCGTTTACATTAAAGGTATATTGCTTCCATCTTTTCATTGTTTCTTTAATGCGAAACATGTAACTCCTACAAATTTTTTTATATACATGAGTTAAATATTTGTAAATTGATTTATATTTATAACTGAACGAATCAATACGAGAACTTCCAAGTAAAAATAAATATTGTATATGAAAATAACATGCAAGCATAGTTGTCACTACCAGAAAATAGAAAATGGAACAAAATAAATCAAACATGGACATGCATATTAAAGCTTTCAATCTATAGTTAAGCTCACCCGAGAAGAAGTTTCTTTCCATTGTAGATTGTGAACCTGGAATAGAAACCATTTAATTCAAATAGAAACAGAATATTTTTGAAGAACAATTAATACAATTTTAAAAAATCGTATAGTTCAAATGGGAGAAAACTTTATTGCAGAACACTTAGTATATAAGAAGGGATTTTTACCCGGAAGACCCTGGAATCTTTTGCAATTACCGCTACGACCTTTGAAACATCGTAATTCCTCCCTCGACCCTGTAAACTTGCTCCGTCTTACCCAACAAACCCTACCGTTAAATTGACACATCTAAAGTTAACTTCCTTGGGTTAAAAATGAGTTAATCTAACCACTCTGCGATCGGACGGTTAGAATCAAGTAAGAGAAGAAAATAATTACTCCCTCCTCTTACATCCACCAATCCTCCCGGCACCTCTCCTGTGAACCTGTTGTCGTTGAGATACAGCCTCCTAACGCCGGCAAACAGAGCCTCTCCGGTGAACTGTATTCATATTCAGATCAGAAAAAAATCCTGATCACAATAATGCCCTTTCTCATAGGTTAATCTGCACCACCTGTACATGCCTCGAGATGGACACAGACGCATCGTCGGTCCACCGCCACGCACCGTAGAAGCCGCCCTTCCTCTCCTCGTACCTCTTCAACACCTTCCCGAGCACGGCAGCCTTCCTCCTCGCCCTCATGGTCTCCGTCAGCATCAAGCTCGTCACCATGGCCCCCAACGCCGGCGCTCTCGCCACCGCCTCTGCCACCGCCTCCCCGCCACTCCTGCACATCTCCGCCATCGCCGTCGCTGCGTTCTCCCTGGTCGTCGCCTTCCCCCTCCTCATCACCTCGGCCAGCACACCCACCGCCGCTTCGTCCCACGCCACCCTCTCCGCCGCCACCTTCTTCCTGACTAGCAATGCCACCGCCCCGGCCGCCTCCTCCACGACGGTCTCATCCCTCAGTGCCGCTATCAGCGCCGCCAGGGCCCCCGACTCCACCATTCGCTCGCAGCAATCGTGATTCCATGGTGTACCCTTGACCCGTGATTCCATGGTGCACCCTTGACGCCGCATTCTCCCGTGATTCATTCAGATTTTGATTGATTAGGGGATCTGTCTACATTCCCCTGATTTATGATTAAACAATCCATTCAGATTACAATTGATTACTTGATTCATTCAAATTCTGATTGTTTTCCAACATTTGTGTTCTTACCATCAAGGGGGATTTCAGGATCTTCTCGTTTAGGAGGATCTGAACAATCTATCAGTTTAGGATGATTTGAGAATCTGTCCGTTTAGTAAGATTTGATTGTACTTAGTATTACATAAACCATCATAGTCATAGATTCTTGTTTTTTTTATCGTCATCTTCTTACAGTTTCTTCCACAATACTGAAAGAAATCTGTCATCATAGTCAAAGACATAGCACAGTCGGAGATGAATCCTGTAAATCTTGTCCTATGGTTGTTTTCGTGCTTCCTTATCCGGGGAGATTTTTTTTTAATAAATAAGATATTAAATTCTAGAATGAAAAATTCTTGTGGTCAGTATATATCTATATCTGATTGGCAGTGGCAGTCCAGCATTGTCTTGGATGCACATTCAGGACCCACAGGGGGAGCTTCGACGCCGGTCGACGGAGGAGGGGAGTTTTCGAGCAGGGGCGGTGGCGGACTGGAGGAGGGGACGCTGTAGGGAGGCGACGTTTTCATATGTAGGTGGACGGTGGGAGGGAGGGAGGGCAGGTGGAGGGTGGGAGGGAATGGCATTCATAGTAAATTAAATAAATAAAGAGGGTAATATGGACATCTTTTTAACGGAATCGGGTAACATTTAACGGACAAATGGATGGAGATTAACCACAGGGTCTGTGGGGTAAGAGTTAACAAGTTTACGGGGTCGAGAGAGGAATTACGATGTTTCGAAGGTCGTAGCGGTAATTGCAAAAGATTATAGGGTCTGCCGGGTAAAAATCTCATATAAGAAAGAGTTAAATCCGAATCAAGTTCTATTATTAATATACAACAAAGTCTATAATTAATATACATCAAAATCTAAATGATTCGACCGAAAGACTCAAAATTCACGTCACCGTTTTTAGCATAAAATGACCAGATATATAATATATAGGCGATATCTTAATTTACATAATTATTATGAAAGTTCTCTTTTAAGTGGCCATATATAATATTGCACCATGGAAGTGATATTCGATAAGAAGAATCAAGATGTGTGGCCAATTTTCGCAAAAAAATGAATCTGGACACAGAAATTGAAGAAATTAATTTGCAATCAAGCTTACCTGAGAAAATATTTTTCCTCTCATATCTAATTACCCTAAAATAAAAATAGGTTTGTCAAATGGAAATAATTTCTTAGAAAAACAATTACCATAACTCAAAAAACAACCATATACTATAAATGGAACAAAATTTTACTTCTCAGGAATAACAATACAGCTCGAATAACAACTATTAACTTTAAATCAAATAAGAACCGTTTAGTACAAATGGAACATTTTTTTATTTCTTAAGAATACCAAATACAACTCGAATAAAAACTATTAACTTTAAATGGCACGAAAAATGTTTTTTTAAAGAGGACCGAATATACTCAAACAAATATATCAATATAAAGCAAACCATATGATTAATCTACGATAATATTTAAACAGTTATAAAAAATACAGCATTACATCACGTCTTTGAAATAAAAGGACCAGTTATATAATAGACGGGGTGATAGGAGAGTGCGCACAATAATTATAAGAAATTGTATATTAGATGACAAAATAAAATATTCATTCGTGAAAACAATATCAGAGAAAGACGGATACAACAAACGACCATTTATGATATCAAATGCGAGATAGCATGCTCAAACGTATAAGTAAATGGCTATTAACGAATTTTGCAAGTTAATTTAAAAACAACATGTGCATTCGTAGAAAGATGCACGTATACTAATTTGATACAACATAATATATATATAAATACATATATATTAAAATAAATCAGCAACCTTATTGTTCGAAAATATCTAATAAACATTTTATTATTGGAGCGTATCTAATTTGATTATAAATTAAAATATAAACAGTGCAACTATGATTATCACCCAAGAAACATACCAATAGCTATTAACAATTGGAGGTCATGGAGTAATTATTTTAAAGTATGCTAGAAGAACATAATACTTGTTTATCATTAACAAGACATAATATGTAAGTCCTTCATTGATACCAGTTAGCATTCGAAAACAACAATATTCAAAAGGAACTTATGCCATCAGCTATTTAATTTATCAAGCACAATGAAAGCAGACGAAGATGGCATCCCATAAAAAGTGACTATAGATATAATCTCAATTTGGAACCTAATTTTAAAAAAAATGTAAAACGTTAACAATTACAAATTATAACAATAATTGACGAACAACACATTTTTTTGGAGCACAGAAAGATAGTAACGAAATTGATGATTCAAATTTTCACGGAAACCAAGCTGAAATAACTCGGAGACACACAATACGAAATAATCACAGAATCATCTAAAGCCTTACAGTAGAGAAAATTAGAGACTAAAAAAATTATAGAATTATAGCTGAAGATACAATTTTATATAAGATTTCATTTGGGAACGCAAAAAGAAACATCAAAGAAATAATACAGATACAGGAAAGTTTCTCTTTAAACATATTAGAAGATAGCACATAGTGAAAACATATATTCAATCGTGATAACAAATTTCATGAGAAAACACTTACAACATATGACCATTTATGATATCAAATGCAAGAAGGCCAAATGAAATACACAACTAAATGCCATTGACAAAACCTTGCAAACGCATTTAAAAACTAAAAAAAACGTATATGATCAAAGAAGCAAACATATAAACAAATTTCATAAATCATTACATATAAATATTGAAATAATTCGAAAAAATGAACTATTGGATAGTAAGAGATTACATAAACTATATAGTTAGTCTGCATAAAAATTTAAATCGTCATAATGAAAGAACTAAAAAGCACGTTGCCGCCAATAAAAATGAAACGATCAATTATAGAAACAACTATTTCGTAATAGGAGTAGTACAAACGATGAAGTATGAAGCAACGGTGTCTAACAAACAACACATAAAATAAGCAGTTATGAAAATGAAATTAAGGAAAACACTTAAAATGTACGGACCATTTATAATACAAAGTGCAAAAGTAAAATACATGTTTGGAAACAAAGTCACAAATACAAATTTCGTTAAAAAAATATATATCAATTCTTCATAAATCGACAATCTTATTACGGGATAAGATGATATTACAATAATCCTTTTTGAATTTCAGACATAAAAAGCCTATTCTAATCTAAATCATAATTTAGCAAACGTGGCCACAATAACATTAAATATAGCATAAAACTAAGAAAAATATTCATTAATCAATCACCATTAGATGAACCCAAACTTGAGTAAACAATCAACATTAGGTGCAATCCAATTCGAACCAATGCATATCATGGAAAATAAAACAAAAAGATGAAAGATAAGGCAATCAAACACATGTTAAGTTATGTTCGATATGGACTTTAATATGTGAACATATAGTGTAATTATTTAAATAAATACATACATATATATAATAATAATAATAATAATGTAGGGAAAATATTAATGACGTTAGCCCATAACAGAGAAGCAACTATTCCATGACGTTAGCCCAAAACAGAGAAGCAAATATTCCATAACACAAAGGACATGATAACGTAAGAATATAAATGGTGTGTTAAACAAAAGAAAATATTTAAATAGCATAGAGATTATTTACACAATATTTCAATTAGGTAACTATATCAAATATGGTTCACAACCACAACTTATATCTCATTGGAAGTAGACATCGTGTAAAAAATTAATACCACAGCACGATTCACAACAAATACTAATAATAACAAATAGATTTCCAACAAAGAAAAAATATATAAACTATCTTGGAGGGAATATAACATGGATCGGCTTTCTTTAACCATAACACAAGAAGCTTCAAGTACAACATATTTGAATCTTATTGTACTGTTGAAGAAAGTAAAAATTATTCTAAGACAAACTATTTGCTATATTTGTTAATTTTTGTAACTAAAATGGCGATAGCCCATAACAAAGAAGCAACTATTCAATTACGTTAGCCCATAACAGAGAAGGAAATATTCCATGATACAAATGACATGATAAAGTAAGAATATAAATGACGTGTAAAACAACAGAAAACAAATATACAACGCAAACTAAACCAAACAAAGTAAACTTTCCTGCAACAAAAAAAATCAATATATTTCTTAATGTTATTCAAATTAAAACAACAGCAACACACATCCAGAAATATATCAACCCAAAGGAATCTCACAAGTATATGACGATTAAGAATACAAAACAAACATTACAAACTATTTGATATATTTGTTAATTTCTTTAAACTAAAATAGTGTTAGCCCATAACAGAGAAGCAAGTATTCCAAACACAAAATATAAACAGAAAACAAACATATAATGCAAACTAAATCAAACAAAGTGAACTTATCCGAGAAAATTTCAGTACATTTCTTAATGTTAGTAAAATTAAAACAACAATAACACACATCCAGAAATATATCAATCCAAGGAAACACAACCAATAAAATGAATCGGAACTTATACTCATGTCGATTAAGAATACAAACAAAAGAAAATGAGAAAAAAATGGATCGTCAGTCATAGTTACATGCATCAAAGATGTGAAAAAAATTGAGAAAAATAAAAAACATACGCCAAATATAAAGGAATGATGAGACAACCCCCACATGTAGGAAAACAATCCAAGAACAAAAAGAAAATGAATCTGAACCTATACTCTCACAAGCACATGTCGATTCAGAATACAAAATAGAAGAAATTGAGAAATAAAAAATTGATCGTCAGTCATAGTTACATGCATCAAAAGATGAAACAAAAAATGAGAAAAATAAAAACATATGCCAAATATGGAGAAAGGATGAGGCAACCCCCACCTACATGGAAAAAAATCCAAGAGCAATAAAAAAAGGATCACCAATCACAATTATATGCACCAGAAGATTTAACAGAAGTAGCCAAAAAATAGGAATAAATATGTGGAATCCGTATAAAGTATGAGACAACCCTTATCTGCAGCAAAATAGAAATAAAATCCATACCCACATGTGGTCAGAAGATGAAACAAAAAGGGAGAAAAACAGTAAAAAAAGTATCACTCTAGGGAAAAAATACAAACAGAGTGTACACTCTCATAATACAAAAAAAATCTTCATACCCAAAGAACAAAGCAGGACAACAAAGGCGAAAATCGATCTTGAGTCACAGATACTTGCACCAAGAGATGTAACCAAAGTAGCTGTATAAAAATCGAAAAATCAAATCATATACGCAGTCAAAAAATAATAAAAATTTCCATACTCGTACCTGCAGCGGTAAGGAAGGTAGCAATCGAGGATGAAAGCGAGAGATGATTTGAGAACAACGAAGGGAAAGGGAGACCGATCAACTGGAAACAGAGGAAGAGGAGAAAACCCAATCGTCATAGAGAAAGAGCAGAGAGACAACTAACCAATTCCTTTCCTCTCCTTTCAGGTCTTTCCCCCGCTACTATAAATGACGCAGCTCGACGAATAGCTCTTTTCCAATTCCCCAAATAGTCAAGCCTAATATATAATAGGAGGGTCTATCCTGCGCTTCTAACCATCTATAACTAATTTTCTCGAAGACCCGGAATCTCTTCTTCTCCTCTGACTCACTTTTAGTCAAGTCAAGGAGTAGGACTTCCGGAAATGCCCTCTATCCTTTGATTTGCTAAGTAAGCTGATATTGACAGACGGGTAGCCGCTCCCCCTATTGAGCTAGCTGGTCTGGTACTGACAGGGGACGAAAGGCAGGGAGAGTAGCTTACCACTTCGCAAGGGGGGCCTCATGGGTAAACATCGGATGAGCCGTCGGACTCCTTCCCCATCCCTTAAGGGGGTGCGCACTTTCTCTTTCGACGATCAGTCAGGAACTCCGTAGTCAAGTAAGGTTGATATCACTGATGATGTTTCAAGGGCATGTTGAGAGATAGATAGATGCTGCATTTTTGATAGATTTCACAGCTATTTGATTGACCAATTCTTTCTCTTTCTCCTCCTTCATTCCAAGACTGGCACAACTCCTACTCCTTCCTCATTCCAATAAGGCAAAGCATTTGACGTCACCCTCAGGTTTCATGTCATCTCCCACCTGTCTCACTCCTCCCTTATGAACTCTCGCTTGACCTTTGTATTAGACGGATCAAGCATGCTCTCGTAGCACTAGGTGAGCAGCCACTGAGCTGGATCCTTCCCCTCACTCATCCCCTCGTCAGACTTGTTCTCCCAAACATCATTATAGACTTCCACTGGTCCTTCAAAATGTCAACCGCCACTTGAGCTGAACTATACATGAGGGCTCAAAAGTCCTCGCTGCTTTCTAACTAGTTAATTATGAGATATGTCTCTCTTCGCCTTGATTTATGGGATTCACTAGTGGATACTGTCGGTCAGCTCTCTCCTGCTGAAGCCGTTGGGGATGACATTTCCCAGAGAAAGAAAGTCAGAGGTAGACTTCCCCTCCCGTATACTTGACCTAGCATTGTCTAGTTTCATGCGTCGCTCTCCCCCCCTCCCCCATCCCTCCTATTGTATAGTTTCATGCGCTCCAACTAGAAACTATATAATCAAAGCCCTCTTTTCATTGTTGACTCTTTCCTCCGTCCCTTGTTTGCAGATAATAGTTAGGTGATTGATTGTGGCCTTCGCGCACAGAATGACGTAATGCATTCCAAAAGGTGTACATTGGAACAGAAGAAGCGTGTGATCTTCTCACTCACCGACCAGCCAGCTCTCGTACCCTCGAAAAGAGGCATCATCCTTTCATTCACGGATACATCGTGCACTCGTCTACTTGACCACACTCCACTCGCACTCTTCCCCTCGAAGGCACTCCTTTCTCTCTTGGGACGCGGTCCTCCTCTCCTGGGAAGACTTGTGACAGGGGTTAGAGTAGAAACTTGACCATGAGATAGCTTTCTTTCTCAGATCAATTCTTGGATTTCGCACTAGACCACTGCAGCCTCCGGAGAAATCCACACGAAGAGGGCATTTGGAACGTCATGTGGAACATTCTTCCCAGAAAAAAGAGACTTTTTTTCCATTCGAGAAAGAACTCACACGACTGAAGTGACCCGCTTTTTATCCTAATATAAGAAATAGTTAGTGAAGCTAGCGGGATAAAGAAACAAGTGAGAATCAGAGCTACTATACTATCGAATAGAAACTTTATATTGATTTACCGATTAACCTCTCTCTTTCCCCTGCCACGCTTCGTGTCTTGCTTCAAAGCTCGCCCGCGCATCCACGCGAAAAAGCAAGCATGTCAGCTGCCAGTTTCAAAGACAACCTAGTATCAGCCGGTAATTCAACATGCGGTCCAGAACCCGCAACTATCGAGGGATCGCATATCTTTCAAGAGAGATGAACAGTATGGGGTGAGAACACTGAGGAGGAAGACTCGAGACACCTCAAAATAAAAGGCAAAAAAAACCAAAAATAGAAAGGGTGCATGCTGGCTTACATGTGGAGGAAAAGATAGAAAGCTGACGAAAAAAAAGGAAATATCACAGAGAAATTGCGTGAAGCCCGTGGGGGAAAAGAGGAAGAATCGAGGCACCTCAAAATAGAAGGTAAAAAAATCAAAGATAGAAAGGGCGCATGCGTGCTTACACGTGGAGGAGAAGATGGAAAGCTGACGAAAAAAAGAAATATCACGGAGAAATTGTGTGAAGCGCGTGGGGAAAAAATGGCAAAAATGAAATTTACGTAAACAGCGAAGGAAGAAGTGGCAGGAAGACACTTGTCAAACGCGCGGTGAAAATTGCAGAAACGGCGAAGAGGCATGAAGACACTTGTCAAACGCGGGGTGAAAATCCACGTCTAAATAAGGTATATAGATTATGCTGCATATGCGGGGGCACGTAAAAGGTACTATGCGTCCAAACAAAGAATATCGGATCCGGATGGATCCAATTATCCGAAACCCGATTGACCTCACTTTGGGATCGCCCCATGCTTCTGCTTGCCGTTCGCTCGCCGTTCTTGCATCCCTAGACCTTTCGCCATTGCCTCTCCTTTGATGCTCTCTCGCCGATCTTGCTGCTCGCTGTTGCTCGGATCCGCCTCCTCCTCCTCCTCATTCGTTGACTGCTGATTGCCTCTGCCTTCGCCTCCCTTCAGCTGCTCGCCTCTGTCACCACCTCCCCCGCTTCTTGCGATCTTCGGCAATTATCATCTCCCTTTGCCTCCAGCCCACTCCTACTTGATAGGTATGTCGCGGATAACCCTGAACACTCATTGTAAGTTTATTTTTCAATAAGAGATTGCTGCTGCGGTGTGATCGCTGCTACACCAGTATTTTCCCCAGACTGTTTACTTTAAGTTCATTTTTTTCGTTGTGATTACACTGCTGCCTGTTCACCGAATTATTTACATTATGTTACTTCAAGTATTTCATCACTATAGTTTAATTGGTTTGATATGGTTTGTAACATTGAATGAACTGTTGTTTATATTTTGACTGAAAAGACGGATTTTCAAAAAATTAAAGGTGTAACCAAATCAATCTTGTAATAACGTTCAGTTTGTGATTCAGTTTGATTTTTTATGTGCACAATCCTAGCCTTTTTCTACTCTGTCATGAAAATATGATTATGATATTTCTACTTTTTTCACTGGCTAGCTGTATTCTTCGTGGTTGTATGTTTAGGCAATTAATGGCATGTATGCGCCTATTTACAGTTGAATGATTATTTTTTGGAGATATTTATTTCTTTTCGTATTAAGAATTAGAAAACGACATAGAACTACATATGTTCCCGCATATTACTTGTTCACTATTCGATGACCTGTCCGAGTGCATATACACACACCACATTCCTTAACCTTGGGCCTATTACTATTGAAGATCGAGCAAAATTTAGTTGGTTGGAAGCCGTGTTGCATGTCATGGGGGTGGGGGTGCGGGTAAGCTAGTGCTTTTGAAGTCGGTCCTTTTAGCCGTACCTGTTTGCTATTTGTTAGTGCACATATTATCAATAGAGGTGCATATGAGATTGGAGGGTTTTGATGTAGAGGTTCTTCCGATTGAGCTTTGTCTAGATAGCATGTGATAACACTAGTCTACCGAGTTCCCCTTTCCCCTAAAAAAGCGGTTTACCGGGGCTCGATCACCTAGCATGTAGAGGACGGTTCGGGGGTTCTGAGGTTGGGAGAGATGAATTGGGCTATTTCGATGAAGTATGTGATGATGCTACATGGCCAGAGATGAAAACGGTTGGCACATATACAATTCTAGGTATTATCATATCCTTATCTGGTTTTCTACTTTGAACATGGATATGAATACATAGTTTATATTCACCACATTATTTGGGACCAGGTGGTAGAAGGGTATTTAGAGTGTACAATATGTAGGTCGTCAAGCAGCACCGCAGTATCCCCACATTATTGGGACCATAGATATTAGTAATGACAAACTTCAAACTGCCTGCCTTCCGCCGAAGTGCCAAAGTAACCGTGTACCGACCCAACAATGCCTCATCAAGCAAATCAATTTTGTCATCGTTTCATCCCACGACCAGCCTGCCTGACGCTTCAATCGAGTCAAGCATCTGAATATCCATCATATAAGAGCCCCTAATGCTTTGCCAGATCACATCCATCCCTTGAGATACTTAGTCTTCTGCAACAAAACAATCTCAGCCTTCCCATTCATGATAAGATCCCTCACAACCATTCTCTTCTCCGGTCTTCCCAACCCTCTAATATTCGAAGTCAGGATTTTCATTTGGAAACAGTCTCAGCACTCGAGGCAGGATCACACCTAAGTTCACAAGGTCACAGTCCACCTCGGCGATCTCTGCTTGAACAATTTCTTTAACTATCCCCTCTTGTAACCTTAAGGAACTCGGCATCAAGTTCCCCGCAACAACAGCGATCTCAGCATCACGAATCAGGCCATTCTCGTTCTCTACTTCCCAAGTTGCATCATCCTGGAGCATTACATCGGCTTGAAAGTGAGTTGTCGCTTATTGACCGGTGAAGCTTGCCTTGGAGTGTTCTAAGGCATCACAGACCGCAAGATGTAATCATTGCCGGCAATCTTTCGCGGTCCACCTCGAATATTGCTTTCCAAAACACCAAGCGGGGGAAAGCTTGGGCGACAGGGGAGCTCGGTCCCCCCGTGTCAACTGATTACAGCCATTTAACACTTAATGCAACAAAAAAACACAAGGAATTTAAAGCCTCTTTCACAAGATTTCACTGCGATCTACATAATTCCAGCAGTAATGCATCTGATCTAAGAGACTGAAAAGACGACCTTAAACCACTTATCCTCAAATTTCAGCAATTTTTTAAATGAAATTCCTTCAAGTTCAGATCACCAGTGGGTTAAAATTCTAGGAAGGTGTAATAGTTTTCGCAACTCATAGTGACAAATGAATGAATTAATCAGGATCAAGCTCTTTTAATTTCCTCAGATGGAAATCTGTAATACAGAGATCAGAACTTAGACACTAAAATCGATGCAAAACAGTAAAAAAAACAAAAGATCTTGATATCGATCAGACACAAAGATAACCAACCAGAAAACTTCTTATGAAGCTAACTTTGATTTCGAACATTCAGTTATGCCAAATTCTAAATCAAGCATTGTAACAAACGACATTTTGTCAGATCTGCAATGTAATCCACTAATAACCCTAAAGAGATCAAAACATTTATCTATGCTTGCATCATTAGTACCCCCAGAATCCAGATGAGGCACACAATGTTCAAAAGCTGTCCCTGTGCTATATCTGTATATCTCTGCAAAAGGATCTGCAAGTTCTCCAGTTGATTGTTTCAAATGCAGCCAATTGAATGACAGGTTTGTGCATGAGAGTTGCTTACCGCAAAGAAGCTTTTGAAATAGAAAGACCAATCAGTGATCAGACCTTATTGTGAAAACTGGCGCAGCAATGAAGATCTGATACACCTCCATCTCCTAATCATACCAAGTACCAACTGACCGCTCAGGCTTGAGTGATATTCAAAGTAAACAGTAACTCCTTCAGTTTTGTTGTCAAGGTATCAAAAACTCCAGGGTATGCAATGCATCTGCGTGTTTCTCAAAATGGGCTCTAATTACGTCCACATCCCATGTAAAACCATCTTTCTTGAAACATATTAGTTCTCTTGTTATAAACTCTGATTTTCCTACATCATGTAAGCATATATGATCAGTTTTCATGTGCTCAGCTTTAGCGGAAATCAAGTGCGAGTGATTAACAACAGCAACAACAACAACAAAGCCTTTTCCCACAATTAAGTAGGGTCGGCTACATGGATTCTTCGCCTCCATTCAGATCTATCTTGGGTCAATCCCGGGCTTATATCCTTTTCAACAGAATTTAGAGATTATATCCCGGGCTTATCTTGCGAGTGATGCAAACGGAATCTTGCAACGGTGGAAATAATAATTTTGATTGTGGAAAAATCGGTGGAGAAGAAATTAGAGGATGAGAGAAGAGAAGAACGCGTCAGTTGCGCGGGATTTTGGAGAGGAATCGCAAAGAATGCGCCGAGAGAAAGAGAGAGAAACACACAGAGAGAAAGAGATAAAGAGAGATAAATCTCAATTTTCATATATTCTGAACTATCCGTTACAATAGACTATCAACCTCTTTATATAGGAGGGGTGGAATTACAAAAATAGAACGTGAATCAAATTTGAATTCGAAATAAAATCCGACTCTATCCTAATCGACTTTAACCGATTCTAATTGATTTTTAACTAATTTTATCTACCAAAAAAGTTGACATTACAATCTCAAATTATTTAGATAAAATAAGCAAACTAATTAAAATAACTAATTAGGAACGATATTCCCTAATTTGAAAATTGACCAAATTAGTATGTTGCTTCAATCCGGGTTGCCCTATACATTTAGGAATTATTGCATCAATTTAGGAAATATTGCGTTATCTTTGAAGCTCGATGGTCTGATTTCAACATTCTCGATCGCCTTTTGGAAGAACAGATGTGGAGCAAATAGCGGAATCCAGATGTCCTTGGTGTGGTGGTTGGAGTCGTCAACCCTATGCTAAAAGAACATATGTAGCGCAAATGGCGGGGCCTCCACGAGCTTTGTCCCCTTATTGCGGTGATCGAAAAATTGATGAGGCATGAACATCGTAGCCTTCGGAGAACCCATAATAAATGTGTGGCACAAACCTAGGATGAGAGGAGATGTGATGCAGAAAGGATTTTCGCGGCGTCGAAATAAATATATTTTTTTGGGGTGGATTTTTGGTAGAAGAAAGAGAGGGGTTGAGGAGAGAAAATAGAGGGGTTGAGAAGAGAACTCGCCGGGAGTGCGAGAGGTTGAAGGAGGAGAACCGCGGAGATCGCGTAGAGGGAGAAGGGAGAGAGAGGGATAGAGATAAAATCTCAACTTAAATTCATACTTGACTGACTAAAAACATGGGGCTACCATCTCTTTATATAGGAGAGATGGGGCTTACAAAAATAGTAAATTAACTAAAATTGACAACCGACCTGCCTAAATTGACTCTAATTAATTAATTGACCCAATTTCAAATTAAAATCTACGAAATAAACGTTGAGATCACAAGCGATCTCAATTATTTAATTAGACAACTTTGACAACCTAAAAACGTAAATAAAATTGACGATTAACTAATTAAATAAATACGGCCCTATAATTTGGGGTCACGCTGCATCAACTCTCCACCGCTTTAAAAAATTCGTCTCCCGACGAATTGCTCAATGTAGGCTGGGAGATCGAATCTGCAGGTTCCACCGTCTTCTGGAAGAACTGGTGTGGGGCGAACGGCGGAGTCCATACGCGGGCGTAGATGCCGCGGTTGTCGTGGTTGAAGAACATGTGCGGTGCGAATGGCGGTGTCTTCTTGATTGTGGCTTCTTCCTTGTGGTGACCGAAGAACTGATGGGGCATGAAAAACATGGCTCTCGGGGCATCCATAGCGAAGTAATAGCACAAAGAGAGGAGAAGAGGAGATGTATCTAAAAATTGAAGCCATGGGGTCCTTATATAGGGAAAACCCAAGGCCCTAGTCCTATTTGGATAAGGAGGAACCCTTGATTTTCCAATTACAGCCCTGTTTTTTAAAGATTTCAGCCGCCAGGGGTGTGGCCGCAATTTTCGCATCCCCTTATTCTTTCTTTCTTTCCTGTGGCTTTTGAACTCTCTGTAAATATCGGGAATTTGGGGTTTTTCCTCGCAATTTTTCCCACTTGATTTCCAGCCCCACAATCCACGGGATTGAAATCCCGTAACACTCGGCCCTTTGGTTAGGGTTTGCCAAGGCGTTGAGCGCATCTCGCGCGGATGGAAAAGGCCGCTCCGCAAGGTTTGGCGCGGCGCCGCGAGGCGCAGAGGGGAGCGGGGCCATGGAAGGCGCCTGCGCGCGGTCGGGCCGCGGTTTGAATCGCCGCCGCCGCTGGAACGTGAGGAGGAGGTCAGCAGGGTCGCGCTCGACACCGGGTGAGGGGCGCACGACGCTCGCAGACGCGCGTGGGGAAGCTGTTGGTGCGCGGGGCGGTCGGCGCTCGGTCGCGTGCTGCTGCTCTGCGCGGTTGGGTGGCCCGGCACGCGGGGACGGGGTGGGGATGTGCGCGTGGCTGGAGGCTGGGCTACAGGGGTTAGGGTTTCGTGAAGGGGTTGCGGGGCTAGGGAAAGGAGGTGGCGAGAGAGATGGCAGCGGCGAGGTTGGGGCACGGGAGGGGGTTGCTGGGGAGGAGCAGGGGCCGTGGGGAGGGAAGAGGGTGCTGGGGAGTGGACCGGCGAGAGGATGGAAGGCTTGGGGCTGGGGTGGGAGTTACCTGGGAGGGTCGGGGTGGGGCCGGGATGGTTGGCGGGGGCGGGAATGGGGTCGCCGGGACTGCGGGAGGGACCGTCGGTGGAGTGGCGAGGCTCTGGGCGTCCTGAGGAGCCGCCAGAGGGGCTGGGACTGTGCTTGGGGCCGCCGTTGATGACGGATTCAGATCTGAACGTTCCTGGACAGCGGCCGATTCGTCTTCTTCGGCGATGTTTTCTTCGTCGGTTAGCGCGTCCAGCCATGCTTGGACCTTCAAGGATGCCGCAAGACGCTTTTTGTACTTCTGTTGACGCGAACGCGCATGCGGCCCATGAGATATGCAGTTGAGATCAAGCTTGAGACGCCAATATGCCACGGGATCGTTGTGTCGCAGGAACGACTCAATATCCATGCTCTGATACCAAATGATGCAGAAAGGATTTTCGCGGCGTCGAAATAAATATATTTTTTGGGGGTGGATTTTTGGTAGAAGAAAGAGAGGGGTTGAGGAGAGAAAATAGAGGGGTTGAGAAGAGAACTCGCCGGGAGTGCGAGAGGTTGAAGGAGGAGAACCGCGAAGATCGCGTAGAGGGAGAAGGGAGAGAGAGGGATAGAGATAAAATCTCAACTTAAATTCATACTTGACTGACTAAAAATGTTGGACTACCCTCTCTTTATATAGGAGAGATGGGTTTACAAAAATAGTAAACTCATTTAAATTGACATCCGACTTGCCTAAACTGACTCTAACTAATTGATTGACCCAAATTCAAATTAAAATCTACGAAATAAACGTTGAGATCACATGCGATCTCAATTATTTAATTAAACAATTTCGACAACCTAAAAACGTAAATAAAATTGACGATTAACTAATTAAATAAATACGACCCTATAATTTGGGGTCACGCTGCATCAACTCTCCACCGCTTTAAAAAATTCGGCTCCTGACGAATTGCGGGATCTGCAGGCTTGGAGGAGGATTCGGCGCATTTCGTCGTCTTCTGGAAGAATTGATGTGGAGCGAACGACGGAATCCATGTGCGGGCGGGACAGGCGCGGTTGTCGTGGTTGAAGAACATGTGCGGTGCGAACGGCTGCGTCGTCTTGATTGTTTGCTCCTTCCCGTGATGTTCAAAAAATTGATGTGGCATAGAGAATAGGGTCCTTGGAGAAGCCATAATGAAGCAATGGCACAAGGAGAGGAGAAGAGGAGATGTGCCTAAGGAATAAAGCCATGGGGTCCTTAAATAGGGGAAACCCAAGACTATAGTCCTATTTGGATAAGGAATAACCCCCTTTTTTAAATGTTCCCGCCGCCAGGGGTGTTGGCGCAATTTTCGCACCTCTTTATTTTTCTCTCTTTTCATAATGCTCTGGACCTTTCTGTAAATAGAGAACTTAGGGGATTTTTTCTGCAATTTTTCCAATTTAGTTTCCATCCCCACAATCCATGGGATTGGCATCTCGTGACATCTGCTCCTTTCGTTAGGGCTTCCCGTGGGAGACGCAGTATTAGGGGGCAGCAGGAACCGCTCGAGATCTCGTGGAGGCGGCGCGGGGAGAGTCTGGAGGAGGGGGGTGCACGGGGCGAGTGGCGGCGTGGCGACTGGCGCAGAAGGGTAGGCGGTGTGGAGGGGTTCGCGGGGAGGGATAACGTGCGGGATGGAGGCGCAGAAAGGGGCGATGAGGTGGGCGCGGAAGGCGGTGGCGAGGCGTCTGGCGTGGGAGAGGAGACGGCGCGGGTGTCTTGCGGGAGAGGCTGGCGAACGGAATGGGTGGCGCGGGGAGAAGAGGCGTGGGTGAGGGCGAGAGGGATAGAAGGCGGCGCGCAGAGGGTTGGGTTTTGGGAGGAGGCTCGCGGGATGAGAAGAGGAGTCGGGGGAGAGGGAGGGGTTTCGAGAGATGAAGAGGGTGAGAAGGCGGCGGGATTGGAAGAGAGACACGGGATGCTGGAACCGTCGTCGGGGTTGATTTCGACGGTGGTGGCTGGTCTGTAACATCCTGGACAACAGCTTCGGTTGAGGAGAACTCGAGCATTTCGAACTCTTCTTCCGTGAGATCTTCATCGAATATTGGCCCCTTTTCTTCATTGTTTGGTTGCGCCTGAGTTGTATCAAATAAATCTTCATCTAGAATGAAAATACCTTCATTTTTTGCCTCTAAATCATGTTGAACAGCAGCTGCATCGATCTGATTTTTGCCGTTGACGGGTGAATCTTCGTCGATTTGCGCATCCAACCATCCTTGCACCTTGAGACTTGACAAGAGACGTTTCTGGAACTTCAAAAATTGACAACCGACCTGCCTAAATTGACTAAAATTGACAACCGACCTGCCTAAATTGACTCTAATTAATTAATTGACCCAATTTCCAATTAAAATCTACGAAATAAACGTTGAGATCACAAGCGATCTCAATTATTTAATTAGACAACTTTGACAACTTATAAACGTAAATAAAATTGACGATTAACTAATTAAATAAATACGGCCCTATAATTTGGGGTCACGCTGCATCAACTCTCCACCGCTTTAAAAAATTCGTCTCCCGACGAATTGCTCAATGTAGGCTGGGAGATTGAATCTGCAGGTTCCGCCGTCTTCTGGAAGAACCGGTGTGGGGCGAACGGCGGAGTCCATACGCGGGCGTAGATGCCGCGGTTGTCGTGATTGAAGAACATGTGCGGCGCGAATGGCGGTGTCTTCTTGATTGTGGCTTCTTCCTTGTGGTGACCGAAGAACTGATGGGGCATGAAAAACATGGCTCTCGGGGCATCCATAGCGAAGTAATAGCACAAAGAGAGGATAAGAGGAGATGTATCTAAAAATTGAAGCCATGGGGTCCTTATATAGGGAAAACCCAAGGCCCTAGTCCTATTTGGATAAGGAGGAACCCTTGATTTTCCAATTACATCCCTGTTTTTTAAAGATTTCGGCCGCCAGGGGTGTGGCCGCAATTTTCGCATCCCCTTATTCTTTCTTTCTTTCCTGTGGCTTTTGAACTCTCTGTAAATATCGGGAATTTGGGGTTTTTCCTCGCAATTTTTCCCACTTGATTTCCAGCCCCACAATCCACGGGATTGAAATCCCGTAACACTCGGCCCTTTGGTTAGGGTTTGCCAAGGCGTTGAGCGTATCTCGCGCGGATGGAAAAGGCCGCTCCGCAAGGTTTGGCGCGGCGCCGCGAGGCGCAGAGGGGAGCGGGGCCATAAAAGGCGCCTGCGCGCGGTCGGGCCGCGGTTGGAATCGGCGTCGCCGCTGGAACGTGAGGAGGAGGTCAGCAGGGTCGCGCGCGGCACCGGGTGAGGGGCGCACGACGCTCGCAGACGCGCGTGGGGAAGCTGTTGGTGCGCGGGGCGGTCGGCGCTCGGTCGCGCGCTGCTGCTCTGCGCGGTTGGGTGGCCCGGCACGCGGAGACGGGGTGGGGATGTGCGCGTGGCTGGGGGCTGGGCTACAGGGGTTAGGGTTTCGTGAAGGGGTTGCGGGGCTAGGGAAAGGAGGTGGCGAGAGAGATGGCAGCGGCGAGGTTGGGGCACGGGAGGGGGTTGCTGGGGAGGAGCAGGGGCCGTGGGGAGGGAAGAGGGTGCTGGGGAGTGGACCGGCGAGAGGGATGGAAGGCTTGGGGCTGGGGTGGGAGTTACCTGGGAGGGTCGGGGTGGGGCCGGGATGGTTGGCGGGGGCGGGAATGGGGTCGCCGGGACTGCGGTAGGGACCGTCGGTGGAGTGGCGAGGCTCTGGGCGGCCTGAGGAGCCGCCGGAGGGGCTGGGACTGTGCTTGGGGCCGCCGTTGATGACGGATTCAGATCTGAACGTTCCTGGACAGCGGCCGATTCGTCTTCTTCGGCGATGTTTTCTTCGTCGGTTAGCGCGTCCAGCCATGCTTGGACCTTCAAGGATACCGCAAGACGCTTTTTGTACTTCCGTTGACGCGAACGCGCATGCGGCCCATGAGATATGCGGTTGAGATCAAGCTTGAGACGCCAATATGCCACGGGATCGTTGAATCGTAGGAACGACTCAATATCCATGTTCTGATACCAAATGATGCAGAAAGGATTTTCGCGGCGTCGAAATAAATATATTTTTTTGGGGTGGATTTTTGGTAGAAGAAAGAGAGGGGTTGAGGAGAGAAAATAGAGGGGTTGAGAAGAGAACTCGCCGGGAGTGCGAGAGGTTGAAGGAGGAGAACCGCGGAGATCGCGTAGAGGGAGAAGGGAGAGAGAGGGATAGAGATAAAATCTCAACTTAAATTCATACTTGACTAACTAAAAACATGGGGCTACCATCTCTTTATATAGGAGAGATGGGGCTTACAAAAATAGTAAATTAACTAAAATTGACAACCGACCTGCCTAAATTGACTCTAATTAATTAATTGACCCAATTTCAAATTAAAATCTACGAAATAAACGTTGAGATCACAAGCGATCTCAATTATTTAATTAGACAACTTTGACAATCTAAAAACGTAAATAAAATTGACGATTAACTAATTAAATAAATACGGCCCTATAATTTGGGGTCACGCTGCATCAAGATGTGGGTAATGTCATAACCTATAGGGTCCTTTTATAGGCAAACCCCACATTCCTAGTCCTAATTGGAGAAGGTGACATTCTCATTTTCTTTTTCTCAGCACCTCTTTTTAAATTTTCTCGCTCTAAGGGGTTGCAGTGCAATGTTTTTACCCCTTTAATTAAAGCAATACCTTTTAACTTCCCCATTCTAACCTGTAAATAAGAAGTTTCGGGAGGTATCTTTTTGCAATATTTCCAAATCAGACTCCCAAATTTCAGGGATCCGATTTCTCTTCCAGAGAAATCCCACGCTAGGGTTTCTTTTATCGTCGAAAGTTGGCGGCGGGTGCCTGGATGGAGGGCCACGGATGACGTCGAATGCTTGGGTTGGATAGCCTCAGACGGCGGCGACGTCGAGGGGGCCGCGCAAGTTGCGCACGAGGAGGCACATACGAACTTGGGAGGCGGTGGCCCTTGCGCACGCAAGGGCTGTTTCGGCCAAGGATGTGGGTTCGAGGGCTTCGAACCTGTTGACGATGGAGCTGCGAGCATCGCATGGAGTGGAGACGGGGGACTTGTCTTGAGTTGCTGGTGTGCAGGGCTGGGGAAAGATGTGCACGCCTCGCGTTGTGGTTGCACCAGCCTCGCGCGAGGGGGGGGGTCGTTTCCAGTTGATGGTTGCACGAGGGGGAGGTGGTGCGGTTGTCGAGTCCGATGTAATTGACGGTGGCAGCAGCGAGGCAAACCCTCCTGGGCTGCGTCAGAGGGGACCACAACATGGATATCAACAAACTCTCCTATGATGCTTTTGTCATGAATTGGTTTCTCAACTTCCTGGACGACAAGTTCAACCGTGAACAAGTCGAAGATTTCCCATTCTTTTTTTTGTAGGATCTTCGTCAAAAACGGGCCCTTTGTCCTCATTTTCTTCTTGTATTACTATTGTATCAAATAAACCTTCGTCTTGAACGAAAATACCTCCATTTTCTTGGCCAAAATCGGATTGAACAACATGTCCAATGATCTGATTTCTGTTGTTGTCGTATGAATTTTCATCAATTGTTGTGTCCAGCCATGCTTGAACCTTGAAACTTGATAAGAGGCATTGCTTGAACTTTTGTTGACGTGAACGTGCATGTGAACCATGCGATAGGCAGCTCAGATCGAATTGCATCTTCCAAAATACGATCGGATCGTCGAATTGTAAGGACGATTCGGTTGCCATGCTCTGATACCAATTGATGCAAACAGAATAATTTCAGTAGTGGAAAATAGTTGTTTGGTAGAGAAATTTAGAGAGGAGAGGAAGAGATAGGAGAACACGCCGGTTGCGTGGGGTATTGGAGATGAATCGTGAAGACCACTTTGAGGGAGAGAGAGACGGAGATAGACTCAATTTTTCATAATAATCTGAACTGTCCCTTACAATAGACTACCATCCCCTTTATATAAGAGGGGAAGAATTACAAAATTAGAAAGAAATTCGAATTCAAATAAAATCATAAGTGATCCTAATTGACTTCAATCGATTCTAATTGACTCTTAACGAACTTTATCTTCCAAAAAAGTTGAGATTACAATCTCAATTTATTTAAATAAAATAAGCAACTAATTTAAAATAACTAATTATGGATGGAAATCCCTAATTTGAAAAATATCCAAATCAACCATTTGCTTTAATTTGATTTACCCTGCCAATTTGAGAAATATTGCATCAATTCTCCTCCACTTGAAAAAATCGTCTCCTGACAAATTGCTCGTTCTTCGTTCTGTCGGTGGAGAATTCGATAGGGATTGGACTCCCTAATTTGACTTCTTTTCCATATTACGTTTGTAGTTTCTTTCCACTGAGGGGCATGACTGCAAATGTTCTACCCCTTCACTTGAAATAGCACACCTTAAGTGGCCACCAACTTTAACCATTAAATAAAAGGTTTTTGGTGGAGGTGTTCTTCTGTAAAATCCCCAAATCAACCCAAATTCACATTTCAATTTTCAGTCCCTACGTTTAAGGGATTCGAAACCCTTTGGAGAAAAATCCCCAACGAGGGTTTCGGTCCCTCTCAAAAAGCGGCGGCGATGGCCTAAGAAGGGAGGGCATAGGCGGCGGCGAGGGCCTCCATTGGCATGGCACTCTCGTGCACAAGGAAGGCATGTAAAATAAGCAAACTAATTAAAATAACTAATTACGAACGACATTTCCTATTTTGAAAATTGATCAAATTAGTATGCTTCTTCAATCCGAGTCGCCCTATCAATTTAAGAAATATTGCATCAACGAGAGATCAGATTGTGAGAGTATTTTAAAACAACATTTTGGGACTGACAAGGTTTTAAAAAACGCGCCTCGAGGCGCTGAGGCGTACGCGTCGAGGCTTTTTTCACCAAAAACCGCCTCGAGGCGCAGGAGGCGTATGTGAAATCGACAACTTACGCCTCGAGGCTATGAGGCGTTCTTCGAGGCGTTGAGGCGGTGAGGCGCTTTTGAGGCGTACGCCTCATCTGGATATCTTTAAACCTCAAAAGCCCCAAAATAATTTAAACCTAAAACACTAAATGTCAACGGCGGAGGTCCTAGGCTTGTGAAACTCGAGATTCTTTCCTCTTCTTCCCCAAGTAGCATATTCTAGCCTCTCTCTTATATACTTCAGCAAATGCTCTTCTCCCTGAGCAGTGGTGCTGCGACCATTGAAGGTCTTGGGTTTTCTTCTGGACTTGGTAGCTTTCTTTTCCCGTTTTCAATCTTAAGACCTATTTAGACTATGAAATTAGATTACCAAATAATCAAAATTTGCTCAAAATTTTGCTGCTGTGTATTCTTATTTCATAGATAGAGAAAAACAAACTAAGTTCATTCCATGTTACTCTTGGTTTAAGGAGCAAAATTTGCTCAAAATCTGCCGTTGTGTATTCTTCTTCCTCCTTCATGTCTTGATTAAAGTCTCTGCTATTTGTATCTGTTTAAAGTTTCAAAATCTGCTACTATTTGTACTTGCTTAAAGTCTCAAAATCAGTTACTGTTTGTACTGTAGTAGCCTTATTAGAGGACTTTAATGCTACTATTTGTACTGGACACTAGAAACTTTCTTATTTTGTTAATCAATATTATAACTTTCATCCCATGAACTATAATGCATTCTTATTTCTACAAAGTTGTAGATATGTATAATTTTTATCCTATAACTGAGGCTTACGCCTCGACCGCCTCGAGGCTTACGCCTCGCCTCGTTTACGGGAAACCGCCTCGATCCGCCTCACGTTTTTTAAAACCACGGGGACTGAAACCTCCATACGAGGGCCTTCTCTCTGAACAACAGCACTTGACACTTCCATTCACTAGCCATCAATAATGCGATCATAATAAGATTGAAGTTCACAGTATCAACTGAATTCAGATGAGGTGTTTCAGTTCAAATCCAAGCGAGAAAGGAAGGGAAATGACATGCATGAGTCGAGTGGATATTGGAATGTTAATCAAGGAGTTGATCAAGAAGCTCAATTAGTTTAAATGGAAGATCGCATGAAGTAAATATGGTGGATTCAATTGGCGAGGGAAAGAATTGAAGTAGGAGACATCGAGGAAGATGGAACAGAGAAGAAGAAATAGGAAATTTTATAAGAATGGCAAAATTTAAATTACTTAAAAAGGATTTTATATCACCCAATTCAATTGTCTGGTGGTAGTGCAGTGTGCCTACCGCTCAAAAGACAAGTGTTCAAATCCTTCCTTGTAGGGGCTGCGTTAGGTAAACAACAACCAGCATAAAAAATAGTCGGATCTTTTAGCATGGATTTGAGCAAAAATCCATGCAGCCGACCCTACTTAAAGTAGAAGAAGGCTTCATCATTTTTTTTAAAAGATTTTTTTGTAAAAAATAATGGTTTTACATGATTAAATATATGTATTATTTACTATTATAAAATACTTATTTTTTGATTTTTTATTTAATGAGTTTTTTTATATTTTTTATTTAAAGTGAAGATTAAGAGTGCAACAAAATTGAAATCAAGCAAAATAGAGTTGTATAAAAATAGATATAGAATGATGATACAAAGGTCCAAATTTGACCTTTTTTTTGCATTTTAATGATTTTGATTTTTAAATTCTTATTTAAAGTTATTACAATATTTTATTAGTTGAAGTTTAAAAGTGAATACACATGAATTAGAGTTATAAATAAATACACGCCATAAATGTTTGCCATATGCCAAACTAGGTCTGTGATTTATTTGACATTGACTTAAGTTTTTTTTTGTAATTTTTTATTGTGTCTCACATTTTATTCAAGAGGGTACAAAGGGAACTAAATTACTGCGGGTTATAATTTTAAAAAATTAATTAAATTTGTTCCTATATAAATACCAGTTGTAAATGATGGTTAAAACTCATCTTTTGATTTTTGAGGTTTGCCTTTTTTTGTTATTGTTGTATAAGTTGTAATATTATTGTATGTACTCTAAAAGTAAATAGAGGTGAGTCTGAGTTTTCTAAAAAATAGTTATGGCCTTACGGGTATGTGAACTTGGTATAAATACCAATCAGGCTTTGTATTTATTGTTCAGTTAATTAGAATAGAATTTTGCTCATGTTTTTCCTCCGACAATTTTTCTGGAAGTTACAAAAAGAATGAATTAATTCCAACTTAATGGCAAAACTATAAAAATATTAAGATTAAATTACAAAAAAGCTCTAATTATGCGTCGATTCTCATATCGCAGTTTTGATATATAAAAAGACGGATCCACACTGCGATTATAAGGAGCCCCAAGTAAGCTCGTCAATATTGGGGTGTAATAAAACAATGCATGCATGCAAGCATGAAATCATATGTATCTTGCACTGTTGATGAGTGCAAGAAATATTACTTACCAACATCACATGTTTCTTTCCTCCCTTTTCACTGGCATGTGAGGACCTCATACAAGTGGAGAGGAGCACCTTTTGCGCGAGTGTTTGCTTTGAGACCATTTCTCCAATCCTTCCGAGATTTCAACATATCTATGTCAAGGCAAATTCCTTAGTATTGTCCCGGGAATACATAATTCCTGGGATAGTGTTCAATATTTTTTTACTTCAATCTTGTAATGGTGTTGCACCTTCTATATGCACCACAAACTATCACACTTTGTGAATGCGGCAAGCTCATGCGTCATGTACGAGCCATGACATGCGTTAAAATCCATGGAAACGGAAAAAGGCTGCACGTATGTCACACATGCTCTCTATGACATCTGCTGAAATCCTTGAAAATGAAATTGGCAAATTCATGTACTTATGTCGCATATGCTGTATGCGATATCTGTTGAAAGTCGTGGAAACGAAACTGTCCACCCTCCAGTTCATTTGTGTACTATGTATTACTAGTATTATGCGACAAAATTATATGTAATATTGTGTATTATTGTCAAGGCAAATTTCTTAGTAATGTCCCGGGAATTCCTGGATAGTGTTCAATATTTTTGTACTTCAATGCTGTAATGGTGTCACACCTTCTATATGCACCACAAACTATCGCACTCTGTGAATGCGGCAAGCTCATGCGTCATGTACGAGCCACGACACGCGTTGAAATCCATGGAAACGAAAAAAGGCTGCACGCATGTCGCATATGCTCTCTACGACATCTGCTGAAATCCTTGAAAATGAAATTGGCAAATTCATGTACTTATGTCGCATATGCTGTATGTGATATCTGTTGAAAGTCCTGGAAACGAAACTGTCCACCCTCCATTCACCTTAATTGGGAAATCCATCATGAGCCACACAAACATAACATTGTATACATCGAAACCACAATATAATTACATGCGTTACATTACAAAAGGCACCGCTAACACGCGCTACATTACAAAAATGTGAGTTACATTACTTATTTCCTCCCTTTCTCTCTATCTCCTCCTCTGTTGGAGTGTCCTCAGAACCCCTGGTTGGTCAAATGACCTTAGGTGTGAACCATATCAATCAATGATATTTGGGAACTCCCTGCGCCATCGTCCTAAAAAAATGGCACCAGGGGAGGGGTGGGGGGCGTAAATGTACAATAAGTCGGTTGAGTACCCCTTACGTCTTCTCCCATCATGTTCCTCATCAGGGCTTGCGGTGTTTGCATTTCTTCAGTGGGTGGCTTGACAACAGGTGTAACAAATTGGGTCTCCATTACAAAATCTGACAACTCACGAAGATCTAATTCCGGCTATGGAACACGCTGCGTATGTGGAACATATACTCTTGTTCAACCTCTACCGCGGTAGCTTGATAACCACGTTTGCATCCCCGTCCATGCCCTGGTCCACGAGCTTGAGCGTGACATCTTCCTTTCCCTCGTTCTCTCCCTCTCACTTGTGCTTGAGCTTAGTCGGCATGCTCCTTGTGTATGGTCATTGCATCTGCAAATTAGAATGCCAACAATGCTCCATTTCAGCCTTTGCCTGCACAACGATCTCCCTACACTCCGAGTCTCCCTTCTCAACGATGAGGTCCCATCTAGACAACTGCATGATCATAAAAATCAACAATAAACAAATTTGTCAATCTAAACGCTTATCACATTAAAAAGAAGCAATTCTTACATTGTTTGCTAAAGCAACACCCTCCCACCCAATATGTAACATCCAGATCTGCACAAACCCGAACTCGACCCGATTAGAGTACATATAACTCAATAAAGTTATTAATCAGTGTTAAATAGCATAAAACGATCAATTGATCGTGAATCAAAAGTCGTTCGGACGAAATTGATCAAAAATCAACCGCATCGTAACGTGTGCCCGAAAAAGCCGCGACGCAAATTCGGAAACCGCGAAACAAACCGATACCGTCATAAAATCCGATTCGACGAAACAAGACCAACAGAATCGACCGTTCGTCAATCGGAGGTCATTTGATATTTTAAAATCGCAAAAATTTAATGACCAATCAAGACCGTATATCGGAAATTTCGAGAATTCATCTTCGATCCGAAGTATATGAATGTTATACTCAATTTGATCGTCATTAAGAGACGATCGAAACGAGCCATTGTACACGTAAATCGGATATTTGAGGTGCGAATATGATCAACTTTGATGTCTCAAATGAATGAAAGAATAATAAAAAGAAAATGAAAACTTTAAAATTTTTTTCTGTACTGTACAACCAAGGTTTGAAAAAACGAAAGACGGAACGAGGCGGTCTCCTTGGAATCGAGGCGAGGCGTAGCCTCGAGGCGGTCGAGGCGTAAGCCTCAGTTATATATAGAAAAATATGTATAAAACTACAATTATATGTCTCTTTATGTAATTATATGTTCTCTGCCCAATATATAATAATTTACACTACAAGATATGATGAAATAATAAAGATAAGAACCCCAAAATAGAAAGATATACAAATGTATGAGAATGCATATGTTAGTATTCATCAGAATTCTAACTCTCTAACCCAAGTTGAAGAACTAGTGTATGCACCCCTCCTGCCATAACATACCCCAACAAGACGGGGGTCTCGCTGCCCGGTCAGCGAGCCTGGGGGGGGGGGTCTAGGGGGGGAGCAAGTGCGCTCCCCCCCTGCGGGGGTGTGGGGGCAGCGCCCCCGGCGAAATTTTTTTATTAGAGATTTTATTTCTATTCAGATATATGGATTTGTTTGTATGAGAATGTACATGCCCTCCCCTTGAATTCTATCTTGTTTGTCCTTCTCAGTATATTGCATAGCTTATTGTGTAACAACTCCTTAAATTAAGTTTACAAGTAATGCTTTAAATGATATTTGCGGATTTGCGGATTTGTATGTTGCCTTAAATTAAGAGTTTTTGACATAATTGGACATGTTTAATGGTAAATATGAACATGAAAGTGACCAAATTTAAGCATTCATCTTGTATATTTATATCCTAAACAACTAGACTTTTATAAACATATGAAATTACTAATAGGATAAATGATTAACATAACAAATATTTTGAAAATAAAAAAACGCCTCAGGGACCGCCTCGCCTCCGCCTCGACCGCCTCGACCGCCTCGACCGCCTCGACCAACTGAGGCGTTCGCCTCTCAGAGCCCCCCTGAGGCGGCCGTTCTGGGGCGGTTTTAGGCCGCCTCGCCTCGAGGCGTACGCCTCGTGCGCCTCGAGGCGCGTTTTTTTGAACCATGTGTACAACTGACAGCTACACAGTACAACAGCTTCTTTTTCCCCACTTGGCTTCCCCTTCTATCCTCCACTTGTCAACAATTAAAGCCTCCTACTTCCTTATTAATACCACCTTCTCCCCCTTTTCTTTCTTTCACATTTCTCTCTCCGTTCCTTTTCTTTTCACTCTCCCAACGAAGGAGAAAACCTCAACCTTCCTTTGGTTGCACATCTACAGCAAAAGCTGATTTGCTAAGTCTTGGAGGAGTTGCACCAACCCTCTCTGCTACTGCTTAAAGGCAACAGTCTTTGCAACTCCTTCTAGCTACTATTGCTGCTCAGAGCAGCAGTGGGGGCTGCTGTCTTTGCCCAATCAGACATGCAACAACGGTTGCTTTTGCAGCATCCTCTGGAGATCCAAATCCAAGTACTGAAGACCTCCCTGGAGCACTTGTTGCATGCCCTGCTATATGCATTTTGGTCTACAAAATTAGGAGATCCAAGAGGTACGTTCTTCCCCCTTATTTATATCAAACCACAGCCTTATTTCCTCCTCTTTCCCATCTCCTCTCCAACCGATTACAACCCTTCCTCCTCCATACAGTTGGAGTTTACTGGTCATGCAACACCTATTGATATTGGGCTCCTAATTCCTGGAGACATTGGAATCAATTGGAGCTAAATCTAGGAGCCAGGCTGCATCTGTTGCATATTGGGCTCCTAATTTTTGGAGATAATGGAACCATTTGGAGCCAAATTCAGGAGCCATTGAAGCCAATTTCAAGAGCCATTCAAGTGACGTACGTTGCATCCAAAGCTTCAATTAAAGCTGCTACTCCACACATGCAAGGCTCTAAATTGAGGCTCTGCTTTGAAAGGCCCCTGGAGCAGCTACTAGAGGAGCTGCTCCTCTCTTTCAAGAAGCAAATTTATACATTTACTGCTACTATTTCACATGCAATGAGGGGTTGCGATTCTCATTTTCCATTACAGCCGCTGCATGTCAAATGAGTCTCCAATTCTTGGAGTAATCGAGGTACATCTAAGCCCCCTCCTCTTGCTGCCTTCCATGCCTGTTTTAATCTCTTAAATTGCCTGGAAATTAGAAGAGAATGTGGAGTTAAATTGGAATAAAGTTCAGAAATCCCCATATTTACTTTGAACCTATAATTCATTGTTTATAGTAGTCAATGTACAATCATTCCTTCCTCATGCTACATCCATGTTTTTGTATAGTCATATCTTTCCTTTGTTGCCTTGCATGTAATCTAAAGATTCAAATGCACAATCTAAAACGCCCTTCTTGTTGTCCTTATATAATGTTGGTTATTTAGATATAAATCCCCAAACCTCCTATCTAAATCCATCTAAATTAGAACATCATCCTACCTAAATCCACAACTGGATATCTATTTTTGTAGTTGTTACTACATACTTGAATGTAAAGTTTGTATAAGTTTGAAGATTTCCTGACTTGAAGAAGTTGTATTTACACTTCTATTGATCTCAAGACCCAACTTAATTGTTTGAAACATTTCCTTCATTTTCTGGAGAAATCTTTATCGTGGCATTGAGTTGGCAGGAACAAGTTGCATAGAAGTAGCCTAATTCCCTTGTAAGCCATTCGTCCATGGAGATTTTGTTTGGTGGTTATTCTTGCAGCAACCAATCAATGCTAATGAAGTGATACGGTCGATTATGTTTGACATAACCAGTCCACATGGAATAAATGCTTTACCAGATCATGATCCAGTTTTGATCTTTATTATCTCCAAAGAAATCAAAGTTCTTAACTGCTAATAATCAGTCGGTAAGTAGCGTAGACTTTGGTAGAAATGGTGCGACTCAGGGTTGCAGATCTTTAGGAATCTGAAGGGTGCAGTGCACATTGAGGAAGTTTGATTTTTTGAAGAAATGGGATGGCATATGATACCGGCCATACTTTTTGTACTAAGGTCATGAACAATTGCATCTTAAGGCATAAAGGGAATATAGTCGTGCAACAAAGGGATAACATCATATGCTGCTTTTTGTTCTGCACTTTGAAAAGAAAAAGGAAGCACTCATCTCCCTTTTAAATCCCAAATAGAAAACAGATTACTGCCACTGCATTGCCAATAATAACGGATTCACATTTAAGCTTCTAGTTTTGCAGAGATTGGTCTTACTAATGTGATTGTTCTCATGTATAACTTAATGGATCTTGTACACATATCAATATCATACCCCATTCTTGATGTTATTCTGTTCCAAAGATCTTTGAGTCTCAAAATCAATCCTCATCATTGTCTATGTATGGAATGATTAATTTCAAAATATTTATGATGGCAAGGAAGGATTTTAGTTATTGATCCAATGGTCTACCTAAAAAACTTATCCGCTTTGATGTGGACATTTTTTTAAAAAAACACAACTATCGATTTGATCATCTTCATGAATTAATTTTTAGGTAAACTATACTAACTATAGATCACTATTCAATCAGATTGTCGATAAGATGCTTAGATCTTTAAAGTTAACCAAATCATAGATCGAGAGAGAATGGGGAATCAAGTCAGTGATGGTAAGTCAGTAATAACTGATAATAATGACTGCCAGTCATGGTGACCTTTACACCTGACTGTGCGAGGGTGCGGTGGCCCTCAGCTGGGCGGGAGATAGGAAGCCCAGTTAGGGCAGCGGCCGCTTGGTGCGCGGGTCTAGGATCCCAATCTTTCTCTCGGTTTTTCGCGAGCGCTCGCAGTTTTTACGCCTCTCTGGGATCCACAGGTTTTCTTTTAAAGACCAGTTCCGCTGACCCTTGTTCTTTAGGGTACCTAGGCTGGAGGACCCTTGGTTTTAGTTTTTCGAGCTCGTTAGCCTGTACCGGTCGGGCCGGTTTTTCTTTTAGAGCGACTTTTCCGGAAAGTCTCTCTCACCCGTCTCAGTGGCGTAGTTTTGGAGTAGACCTATCCCTCTATTGGACCGCCTTCCAATTAGAGGGCGAGACGGAAGAGCCTTTTGTAGGCTACCTCACCGCTTGAGTTTTGTTTATTTTTCGCCAGCAGACTTGGCGATGCTACATCCGAATCATCCATGTATACATCTGAATCCTCTATGGCTACATCTGAATCAGTTACAGTTGAATCTGGAAAAGTTACATTGCTGTTGAATTTGGAAAAGTTACATTTGAGATTGGATTGAGTCACAATTGAGTTTGGCTAAGTTGAATTGCAGTTGAATTGGTTACATGGAAGTTGGTTGTAATTGAGCTTGGTTTCCATTAAGCTAAGATCCATCATATACCCTTACTATGATCAATACAAAAGATTCTTAAACATCATTATAAGCATTTAATAGAGATAATGATCATATCAGAGTCTCATCATTTACATTCTCAAGACCAATCAAACTTATATTATAATTAATAAAAAGGCAATGACTTAAATATGGATCATATGATATTTATATATAAATGATTATGTGGGTAATGAGTGTAGGATGAGTAGACTGGGGTTTTACATACCAAACAACTTGAAAGCCTGTTTCATTGCAAGTAGCTTTAAATTTTAATTGTCAAGGCCAAATTATTTGTTTTCTTTTGGAACCACTAAATTTCTGTTAATTTTAATTAATTAGATGTACTCAACGTTTGTTGATGTTCTTTTCTCCCTATTCCATGGATTGCAGGAAAAATACCTGTACCGTTGTATTGAGAGAGTTGAACATCAGCTTCTGCAGTTACAATTATCAGGTACGCATGCTATAGTTTGTTCAAGATATTTATGTTTTTATTTCTCTTCTGATAAAATTGGGATGCATGTATTTGTTACCTGTTAACTGCTATGGAATTTATGCAATATAAGTGTGACATGTTATAGTTCTGTGGCCTGTTAGTTAATGTGAATGTCATAAAAAAAATTTCCCCTAATTTTCAGTACTCTAATGTGGTCCTTAGCGAACATGATACTACGGCTGATATGTAAACGGGCTTCCCCGATCCGAGAAGGAACGAGCCTCGCAGTTTGGTATCAGAGCAGTGGTACCCTGCTACATACATTCGTAGTATTATAGTTCCGATTGCATTAATAATCAGATAGCGACAGTCCTCTGACTTGTTGCGTGTCTGAAGGGGAAATATGACATTCAAAATCAATGATCACAGATGTCATCATTTGCAACTTATTTCCATATTGTATCACAAGAAGAGTAAAAGAATAATAGAAATATTCGCAAACATCGATTATTGTAATTAAGGTTATCAGTTCTTATACAGAACCATGTCGTCTAGTGCCGACCTTTCTATCTTTTTAATTGATTCTGGAGCGATGAATGAACTTTGAATTTCTAACTTCAGTAGATAGAGGTGCAGATGCCCTAGATCATCCTTGTCACATTATGGGCCATGTGCCTAATTGATCATCATAAGACTAATAGTCAGATAGCTACCAATGTTTATTGGTGGACATGAGACGATAGCAGACTGTCTGCTACTACAGCTCAACAAGTTTGACCTAACTTTTGGTATGGATTGAATGCCAGATCATCATGCTATGGGTAATTATTTCATGAAGATGATTATCTTCAGTATTCCAGACTTACCCGAGTTTACCTATAAGGGTACATTGCATGACTCTAAATGGAGCACATTTCAGTATTAAGAACTCGGAGACTCATAAATCGAGAATACGACACATTCCTAGATTCTGTCAGAGAGATATCTTATAGAGCCGATGGCTCAGAACATCATGGTAGTGTCAGATTACCCTGATGTGTTTTCAAATGATTTGCTAGGTTTACTGTCTGAGAGAAAGATTGAGTTCGAAATCACACTACTACCAGATAGACAACCAGTCTCGATAGCTCCGTATCTCATGTCACTAGTTGAGTTGAGAAAGTTAAAGATGCAATTGCATGAGTCACTTAACTTAGGTTTCATAAGACCGAACACTTCACCTTTGGGTGCTCAAGTTTTTCCGTCAGAAAGAAGGACGGATCAATGAGATTATGCATAGATTACAGACAACTGAATAAGAAACCAGTTAGAACAGTTATCTTCTGTCATGCATTGATGACTTGTTCGATCAGCTAGGGATCTTCGATGTTTTCAAAAATCGATCGCTGATCTGACTACCATCAATTGAAGATTCAAGAGTCGAATATTCCGAAAACGTCATTCAAGACTCGATATGGACATTATGAGTTAGTTGCGATACCGTTTGGGCTCACGCATGCCATGCAACATACATGAGCATGATAAACAGGATTTTCCGTCCGTACTTGGACAAGTTTGTAGTTGTAATTATCAATGATGTTATGGAGCGAACGTCGAATGAGATCATGCAAATGATTTGAAGATAGTGCTAGATACACTTCAAGAGCATAAGTAGTATGCTAAGTTGAACAAGTGTGAGTATCTCAAATCTTATTCCTTGGGCATATCATTTCTGGAGCAGGTATCACTGTTGACCCTACGAACATTGAGGAATTTATGTCTTGGGAACATCCTAAAACAGTCACTCAAATTCAGAGTTTCCTTCAACTCGCAGGCTATTACAGACGGTTAGTCAGTGACTTTTCCCAAGTTCTTCCCTTGACACGATTGACACAGAAGAGAGTTCTATTCATTTTGAATGAATCATGCGAACAAGCCTTCAGGACATTGAAGGAAAGATTGACGACTGTGCCTATCTTTGCGCTTCCTTCAGGCACCCAGGATTATGCCTTATATACACTATACAGATGCTGCAAGAAAAGGTTTAGGAACGGTTCCAAGTCATGTGAGTGTTTATGCATCACATCAATTGAGGTCGCATGAGCGGAATTACCCCCGTCCGTGACTTAGAATTGACAATAATTGGTTTTGCTTTGAAAGATCCGACGTCACTATCTTTATAAGGTGAATTTCAAGATTTTCATAGATCGCAAGAATTTGAAGAACGTATTTGTCCAGAAGGAGATAAACATGAGACGATGTCTTACCATTTTGGTAAAGGAACATGGTGGCAGATGCGCTTAGAAGGAAAGCTCATGCACATACGATAAACTAGCTATACACGTGGGATGTACTCACAAGCTTTGACTAATTAGCATCCATATGAGAGTGCATCTATATATACTGTCGTGCATCAACGATTCAATGGCCTTTAGAATTGCATATTAGAAGGTCAGAGATCAAGTCCTTGGATTTGAGACAAATACATGCATGCTAACAAGGACAAAAGTGATAATTATGTGGAGACTAAGTCTACTTTACGAAAGGATGGCTACATCGTTGTGTCCAACGATGAGCAATTGCCTAGAGATTCTTGATGAGGCACGCAACTCACAACTGTCTTCTCATCCTGGCAGTACGGAAATGTATCGTAATCTGCGCCAACATTCTGACGGGTCGGGATGAAGCGTGATGCAACACATCATGTTAGCAGCATGGAAGGATATATCGATATCGATATCATATCGATATCGTGTCGATATCGATATATCGGCGATATATCGCCGATATATCGTCGATATATCGCTATATCTAGGAATCGTTCTGAAGAAAATGTCTGAAATCGGATATATCGATATATCGATTTCGATATCGATATCGTGTCGATATCGATATATCGGCGATATATCGCCGATATATCGGGATACGGCCTTCCATGGTTAGCAGATGCTTGACCTATCAGATGGTCAATGTTGAGCATAGAAGACCACCATGATTATTACAGTATCTCCCCATTCCCAAGTAAAAGTGGGAGAGTACGTTAATGAAGTTTGTTACTAGACTACCGAGGACACCATGGTGACCACAATGCTTTTGGGTCGTTGAAAGATTGATCAAGTCAGCTCATTTCATACCTGTCAGCATAACCTACACTCCATCTAGGTTGGCTAGATTGCATGTGCAGATCATTATCAGGTTTCATAATATACCACGTGAGGTAGTGTCTGACAAAGACTTGATGGCTTACATCTCACTATTGACACTAGTTCTTGTCAGCACTACAAACAGAGCTGAAGATGAATTCCGCGTACCATCTACGGGTTGGCAGACAAAGCAAACACACTATTCAGATACTAGGAATTACTTCGTCCACACATCTTTGGGTGAAAAGGATCCTGTAAGGACCACATACCGTTGGTGGAGTTCCTGTACAACAACAACCATCATTTTAGTATTGGAATGACACCGACATGATGTCAAAGAGACAATATGTGATACCGATGCAGAGATGCGGGCAAGATATCACACCTCTTTCAGCTAATTATCAAAACAAGCCCATTTAATTATATATATTAAAAGATTATGGCTTGTTTTTCTCTTTGAGGTTTTTATGGGTTCAAATCCCTTTGAGGTTTTTATGGCCAGATGAGATCCAAATAAAACACAAAGTAACCTTGACTCGAGTCTCGAGGACGAGACTCCCTTTGAGGTTTTTATATTTGTAACATCCGGATCTGCACAAACCCGAACTCGACCCGATTAGAGTACGTATAACTCAATAAAGTTATTAATCAGTGTTAAATAGCATAAAACGATCAATTGATCGTGAATCAAAAGTCGTTCGGGCGAAATTGATCAAAAATCAATCGCATCGTAATGTGTGCCCGAAAAAGCCGTGACGCAAATTCGGAAACCGCGAAACAAACCGAGACCGTCATAAAATCCGATTCGATGAAACAAGACCAACGGAATCGACCGTTCGTCAATCGGAGGTCATTTGATATTTTAAAATCGCAAAAATTTAATGACCAATCAAGACCGTATCTCGGAAATTTCGAGAATTCATCTTCGATCCGAAGTATATGAATATTATACTCAATTTGATCGTCATTAAGAGACGATCGAAACGAGCCATTGTACACCTAAATCGGATATTTGAGGTGCGAATATGATCAACTTTGATGTCTCAAATGAATGAAAGAATAATAAAAAGAAAAAGAAAAATTTAAATTTTTTTCTGTACTGTACAACTGATAGATACACAGTACAACAACTTCTTTTTCCCCACTTGGCTTCCCCTTCTATCCTCCACTTGTCAACAATTAAAGCCTCCTACTTATTAATACCACCTTCTCCCCCTTTTCTTTCTTTCACATTTCTCTCTCCGTTCCTTTTCTTTTCACTCTCCCAACGAAGGAGAAAACCTCAACCTTCCTTTGGTTGCACATCTACAGCAAAAGCTGATTTGCTAAGTCTTGGAGGAGTTGCAACAACCCTCTCTGCTACTGCTTAAAGGCAACAATCTTTGCAACTCCTTCTAGCTACTATTGCTGCTCAGAGCAGCAGTGGGGGCTGCTGTCTTTGCCCAATCAGACATGCAACAACGGTTGCTTTTGCAGCATCCTCTGGAGATCCAAATCCAAGTACTGAAGACCTCCCTGGAGCACTTGTTGCATGCCCTGCTATATGCATTTTGGTCTACAAAATTAGGAGATCCAAGAGGTACGTTCTTCCCCCTTATTTATATCAAACCACAACCTTATTTCCTCCTCTTTCCCATCTCCTCTCCAACCGATTACAACCCTTCCTCCTCCATACAGTTGGAGTTTACTGGTCATGCAACACCTATTGATATTGGGCTCCTAATTCCTGGAGACATTGGAATCAATTGGAGCTAAATCTAGGAGCCAGGCTGCATCTGTTGCATATTGGGCTCCTAATTTTTGGAGATAATGGAACCATTTGGAGCCAAATTCAGGAGCCATTGAAGCCAATTTCAAGAGCCATTCAAGTGACGTACGTTGCATCCAAAGCTTCAATTAAAGCTGCTACTCCACACATGCAAGGCTCTAAATTGAGGCTCTGCTTTGAAAGGCCCCTGGAGCAGCTACTAGAGGAGCTGCTCCTCTCTTTCAAGAAGCAAATTTATACATTTACTGCTACTATTTCACATGCAATGAGGGGTTGCGATTCTCATTTTCCATTACAGCCGCTGCATGTCAAATGAGTCTCCAATTCTTGGAGTAATCGAGGTACATCTAAGCCCCCTCCTCTTGCTGCCTTCCATGCCTGTTTTAATCTCTTAAATTGCCTGGAAATTAGAAGAGAATGTGGAGTTAAATTGGAATAAAGTTCAGAAATCCCCATATTTACTTTGAACCTATAATTCATTGTTTATAGTAGTCAATGTACAATCATTCCTTCCTCATGCTACATCCATGTTTTTGTATAGTCATATCTTTCCTTTGTTGCCTTGCATGTAATCTAAAGATTCAAATGCACAATCTAAAACGCCCTTCTTGTTGTCCTTATATAATGTTGGTTATTTAGATATAAATCCCCAAACCTCCTATCTAAATCCATCTAAATTAGAACATCATCCTACCTAAATCCACAACTGGATATCTATTTTTGTAGTTGTTACTACATACTTGAATGTAAAGTTTGTATAAGTTTGAAGATTTCCTGACTTGAAGAAGTTGTATTTACACTTCTATTGATCTCAAGACCCAACTTAATTGTTTGAAACATTTCCTTCATTTTCTGGAGAAATCTTTATCGTGGCATTGAGTTGGCAGGAACAAGTTGCATAGAAGTAGCCTAATTCCCTTGTAAGCCATTCGTCCATGGAGATTTTGTTTGGTGGTTATTCTTGCAGCAACCAATCAATGCTAATGAAGTGATACGGTCGATTATGTTTGACATAACCAGTCCACATGGAATAAATGCTTTACCAGATCATGATCCAGTTTTGATCTTTATTATCTCCAAAGAAATCAAAGTTCTTAACTGCTAATAATCAGTCGGTAAGTAGCGTAGACTTTGGTAGAAATGGTGCGACTCAGGGTTGCAGATCTTTAGGAATCTGAAGGGTGCAGTGCACATTGAGGAAGTTTGATTTTTTGAAGAAATGGGATGGCATATGATACCGGCCATACTTTTTGTACTAAGGTCATGAACAATTGCATCTTAAGGCATAAAGGGAATATAGTCGTGCAACAAAGGGATAACATCATATGCTGCTTTTTGTTCTGCACTTTGAAAAGAAAAAGGAAGCACTCATCTCCCTTTTAAATCCCAAATAGAAAACAGATTACTGCCACTGCATTGCCAATAATAACGGATTCACATTTAAGCTTCTAGTTTTGCAGAGATTGGTCTTACTAATGTGATTGTTCTCATGTATAACTTAATGGATCTTGTACACATATCAATATCATACCCCATTCTTGATGTTATTCTGTTCCAAAGATCTTTGAGTCTCAAAATCAATCCTCATCATTGTCTATGTATGGAATGATTAATTTCAAAATATTTATGATGGCAAGGAAGGATTTTAGTTATTGATCCAATGGTCTACCTAAAAAACTTATCCGCTTTGATGTGGACATTTTTTTAAAAAAACACAACTATCGATTTGATCATCTTCATGAATTAATTTTTAGGTAAACTATACTAACTATAGATCACTATTCAATCAGATTGTCGATAAGATGCTTAGATCTTTAAAGTTAACCAAATCATAGATCGAGAGAGAATGGGGAATCAAGTCAGTGATGGTAAGTCAGTAATAACTGATAATAATGACTGCCAGTCATGGTGACCTTTACACCTGACTGTGCGAGGGTGCGGTGGCCCTCAGCTGGGCGGGAGATAGGAAGCCCAGTTAGGGCAGCGGCCGCTTGGTGCGCGGGTCTAGGATCCCAATCTTTCTCTCGGTTTTTCGCGAGCGCTCGCAGTTTTTACGCCTCTCTGGGATCCACAGGTTTTCTTTTAAAGACCAGTTCCGCTGACCCTTGTTCTTTAGGGTACCTAGGCTGGAGGACCCTTGGTTTTAGTTTTTCGAGCTCGTTAGCCTGTACCGGTCGGGCCGGTTTTTCTTTTAGAGCGACTTTTCCGGAAAGTCTCTCTCACCCGTCTCAGTGGCGTAGTTTTGGAGTAGACCTATCCCTCTATTGGACCGCCTTCCAATTAGAGGGCGAGACGGAAGAGCCTTTTGTAGGCTACCTCACCGCTTGAGTTTTGTTTATTTTTCGCCAGCAGACTTGGCGATGCTACATCCGAATCATCCATGTATACATCTGAATCCTCTATGGCTACATCTGAATCAGTTACAGTTGAATCTGGAAAAGTTACATTGCTGTTGAATTTGGAAAAGTTACATTTGAGATTGGATTGAGTCACAATTGAGTTTGGCTAAAGTTGAATTGCAGTTGAATTGGTTACATGGAAGTTGGTTGTAGTTGAGCTTGGTTTCCATTAAGCTAAGATCCATCATATACCCTTACTATGATCAATCCAAAAGATTCTTAAACATCATTATAAGCATTTAATAGAGATAATGATCATATCAGAGTCTCATCATTTACATTCTCAAGACCAATCAAACTTATATTATAATTAATAAAAAGGCAGTGACTTAAATATGGATCATAAGATATTTATATATAAATGATTATGTGGGTAATGAGTGTAGGATGAGTAGACTGGGGTTTTACATACCAAACAACTTGAAAGCCTGTTTCATTGCAAGTAGCTTTAAATTTTAATTGTCAAGGCCAAATTATTTGTTTTCTTTTGGAACCACTAAATTCCTGTTAATTTTAATTAATTAGATGTACTCAACGTTTGTTGATGTTCTTTTCTCCCTATTCCATGGATTGCAGGCAAAATACCTGTACCGTTGTATTGGGAGAGTTGAACATCAGCTTCTGCAGTTACAATTATCAGGTACGCATGCTATAGTTTGTTCAAGATATTTATGTTTTTATTTCTCTTCTGATAAAATTGGGAAACATGTACATAATGAAATTTCTGTTGTTACATGTTAACTGCTATGGAATTTATGCAATATAAGTGTGACATGTTATAGTTCTGTGGCCTGTTAGTTAATGTGAATGTCATAAAAAAAATTTCCCCTAATTTTCAGTACTCTAATGTGGTCCTTAGCGAACATGATACTACGACTGATATGTAAACGGGTTTCCCCGATCCGAGAAGGAACGGACCTCACACAATAGACCTCCTAATGATTCTTAGGTACCAATTCATGTAATCACAAGTCACACAAATGTCGTTGGATTGGTCTACATACACAATTCGTTGCTTATGTGCCTCTCACTCACGAATTTTCAAATCGTGTCTACTCCTCCAGTCGATATTTACCTCCCCCTCAAGTCAATGGCATGGAGTTCCTTATCTATATTGTAGAGTACATGCACACCCTAGCAACCACCAAACTAGTGTAAAACACGGTTCGGCTAATAATACTCCACAATGTGAAAGTAAATCAGTGAGACCTGTGACCTCTAGATGTTTTGCCTGTTGGCACAATAACCGGGATGGGAAGCGATCACATTATCACCATATGACATCCACAACACCTACACAAAAATCATATATTATTAGAAGATAATCATTTATAACAAATGCATTTCTTAACTATTGACGTACATGCTCAGTCGTCTGCATGTCCAAGACATTATGGTACGGTCTAACAACATGAGTGAGTTGTCTACAGTGTGCGAATACTGCAACCCATCGCATCCCTAACGGCTTACCGTGTCTCTGCAGTCTCTCTGTAATGATTGGAGCAATGTGTAGGAAGAGCGCCTAATCCCACAACTGGAGTGATATCATCGACCCACCTATATCTCCTCATTCGTCATATCTGCTTCAAAATAAATGTCTATACAAAAAGTAAGATCAGTAGATCCCCAGCTAAACGTCCCTGCATACTCCAAGTTATGCAAATGCGGCAGTGTAATAAAAGAGCTATCAATGATCCAAACCTGTTCGTGAATAAAATGCTGCATAGCAACTGCAAAATGTAAGCACGTGCATATCTCCTCAAAACCTCATTATCTGCATCTGGTGGTGATTGTGCAAAAGATGCATACAACCATGTCATGAGAACCCCGCTTCCTATTATCACAAACGATGAGGGTTGTACTCCTAGCTACTGCTCGCTTGTATATGCCCATGTCACTCCAGGCATTGTCCCCCTGTTACTACTGGTCAATAAACCTGTACTCCCATGATTTCTGCCACATCCTAGAGGGTAATGGTCATCTCACCGTTGGTCATGTGGAATGTGTGCACTCAACCAATGTTGTGATGCGATGCCAATCCAAGGTTATAAACTCTAACTCTGTCATTCCTACAAACCCAACCTGGGCTACGTAAGGTTGAATGCACTCGTCTAAAGGGATATGTCACATGTGTCTCTCGTTGATGGCAACACAGTCATGAATAAGCCTGCATTTATCAACGAGCCACAAACCATAAGTTATAAAACATTTAGGGGTCGTTCGATCCGAGAATAAGCAAGAATAAGGATGCGGAATAAGGGGAATGATGGTCTACTCTCTGTTCGGCTGGAAAGATAGGAATAAGGAGAATAATATGGAATAAGGATAGCTAAGGTGGAATGAAGATATGAATAATGGTGGAATAATATGAACTAATTGGATGTGGATGGGAATAGCCGTATTCTTGGAAATCGTGCTGGATGGGGAATTGACCCCTTATTCCAGTGCTTATTCTCTAAACGAACAAGGCCTTAGCATTCAAGAAGGCTTAAATTACTTACATCGCCATCCTAGAAATGGCGCGAACGATGTTGCTCCTTAGCATTACCAACACCTTAATAGAGCTTAGAGCCATTCTTGAGTACAATGTTGAAATTGCTTGCGACATGCGTAGAATAAAATCGTAGTACGCAAATAGTGGTTGGAAATCAACATCCACATCATTAATTGCAGATTTTATACCATGATGACGATAAAAAATGATATATATATGCCCTTCATGCATGCCAACTACTTTAGTGCGAACAAGCGAGAGGAACCATTTCCAAGTAGGGCCGGACTCCTCGTCAACTGTCCAGAATGCAAGAGGTATGATGTGGTTATCTCCATTCATTGCAAAAGCAATCGACAATTTCTGCTTGTACTTACCATATAAATGAGTGCCGTCAATACTTATCAACGACCTACAATATTTGAAAGCCTGAATGTAAGAGTTGAACGACAAAAAGCAACGTTGGAATCTACGACAATGGGGTTTCCGTGGGTCGAGATGTTCCTTATGTTGGATGCCTATTTCAGTCCCCGGAATGACAACCGTCAATGCATGCAAAAATAAGGCATCTCTGCATAAGATTTCTTCCAATCACCAAATATTATTCCTATTCCTTTTCTCCTAGCATCCTACGCTCTTTTTTCGTAACCCAATACTTGTAGATTTCGTGAATGTGAGCCCTCAATCTCGACACCTGAATAATGGGGTCATTCTTCACTATGGTTAACATTGATATGACCATGAAGTTGCGGTCTAGTTGAGGATGATCCTGTTTAACAGATATGTAGGTGTGTGGGCGGTCGATCTTAGAGATCACCCACACATCGTCGAATCTCTTGAAATGATTATATATAAACCATAAACGATCCTTTGATTCGATGGTGCATCGATTAGACAAAACCAAGGTCCCGTATTCTTTAATCATGAAATTGTAGTGGGCTAGGATGTGATGTTTATTCACAACATAAATCAAATCATCTTTAGTCTCGAATGTTCTACCTTTTTGATGTTTCTTCACGAAAACTATTGAGCCCAGACTTCTTTCAGAAATCATCCTCAAATGTTGCACGGGTGTTACATCCTCTGACCGCAAAAAATGGTACACAAGTAACAATTGTTTGATGACTAGGGTCATCAACTACTGTTTGGTCATTCACAACAACATTATCCTTAAGCTTTTGGTCATTTTCCTCATCCAACTCGTTGTCTGTTACTCTTGGAATGCCATTATTTAGGATATGATTAACTTTCGCAAGAAAACATCACTCATGAATTCGTGATTTTATGTAGGCTGTGTTATAGGGTCATTAGTACTCCGAACCACAGAAGAACCTGAAGTGAAGCGATCATGAATGTCATCCACATTCGGTGTCATAACCGAACTCGAATGACTCTCAATAATAATATTAGTGGGTGTCGATTTACCAATTGTCCCGACGTATAGAAAAATGCCTTGTATGTCATCACCGTCTACAATGAATGTTTTTTTTTTTTGAGGCTCCAAAAAAGGGGGACACACTCGGAGGTGCTCACCCCAATGCATTAAAAAGAGGAAGAGAAACTTACAGTGGTAACATGAAGATGAGAAATTACAGAACAAAGTAAAGGGGGGTAGACGGAGATCGTATCCCCCGCAGCTAAAAAAAAATTACAAAGAGGTCCAGTCACGAAGGAAGCCCGAGGCCGTGGATCTAACATTCTCCAAATAGAACCGCTGACGAGCAAAGATAGCTTCGTTTCGCCCCATCCACAGGCTCCAAACCCTCGAGATAGGGTCCAGCAACACAGGCCACGAGCGCCCCCGATCAGAGAACAAGCTTTGACAAAAAAATTACAAAGAGGTCCAGTCTACAATGAATGTTAACATAGGTTCTTCACCTACCACGTGTGGGATGTTATGTGACAATTTATTTTGGCGGGTGTTCTTGTCTAAGTTGATTCGACGAACTACATTCAACAACTCATCATATGCAACAACAAACGTTAAGCCTAAAGTACACACATTGGTGTTCGACGAATCCCCAATTGTACCCTTCAAATAGAACATGCAATAAATCGACTGCATTCCAACCTAACACATGGGCGAGCAATGGATTTGTAAGTAAACAAACATTAACTGATCATCACATGTACTTCAATTTAGTGGAAAATAACATGATTCACAAAATGCGTGAAACCCAACAATAAACAGATTTATCTCTACCTAGAACTTCAATTTGGTGGAAAATAACATGATTCACAAAATGCCTGAAACCCAACAATAAACAGATTTATCTTTACCTAGGGCTTGGAGAGCTCTGTGGGGGAACGTCAACATGTGAAGCCCAATAGGATGAGGCTGTGCCAAAGGGCTCCGGAGGAGGGGAGATGCAACGTCAGCAACAAGGAAGCAAGGTGGCAGTGCACTGGCGGAGAGCGAGTTACTGGGGAAGCCCTGAAAAATCGTGAGAACTGAACACCCTCCATTTGTTGAACTGGGAAGTGAGCAAAGAAGAGGGCCCGACGTAGGGACTTTAACATTCCAGGGATTTCAGCACAGGTTGCAGCTCGTACATGCAGCATAGGCTTGTCCCATTGACAGAGTGCAATAGTTTGGGGCGCATATAGAAGGTGCGACACCAGTACGATATTGAAGTAAAAAAATGAACACTATCCAGAGTTGTATTCCCCACACATTACTAAGGATTTTGCCTCTATCTATGACATATGATATGTATCACTCACCTCTATTTACAAATGCCAGTGACTTGGCGTGCAGTTCATAGCAATATCCTATGCAATTATAGTAAGTTTTTTGAACCAAAGCAGGAGACTCCTTGCATCTTTTAACACAACAAAAACATTGTAGCTCTCAGAAGAATTTAGTATAGTTCACTAAAATTGATATTCATCTTAGAAAGCTATGATTCATTGCTCCTTAGGCAGTTGTGGTTGTCAAACCATTTATGAGCATTTTCATCCCATTCTTAGGCAATTGCGGGTGTCAAACCATTTAGGGTTTTTTTATCCCATTCTTTCATTTTTTCCATGTACGCATTCCACTTGTACCGAGAATACACCTTGCTAACTCTCATTACCGCTCTCTTCATCATTTAATTTTTACGGGTCACGAGGAAGGGAAAATTTCCCATAAACATGAAAGTTGAAATTGAATTTCATGATGACGTGTTGCACCACAAATGCCACAAGCAGTATCATATAACATACAGATTGGTCCCTTGCGATCTAAAAATAAAGAGGCATATATGCAGATACCCGAGAATCAAATGTAGATGCTTGTTTCTCGATGGGCCCCGATACCTTTTGGATTTTTGTAAATAAAACCAGTCAATATGAGGATCCCATCATTTCTACGTACTCAATAAATTTATATATATCATCATTATTTTCCACATTCACCAAATAACATTATATTAGATCCTGCAACACCTTATGAGGAACTTCAACAATCTTCAATAAATCAAGACAAAAAACAGACACAATATTATCAATTAATTCACTTTATGTCATATACGAATTTATTTTCATCTATTTTATACAATCTTCTTTGTACACCCTTCTCGGATCTCACGATGGAACCCCCTGCATGACAAAAGCACAACACTTCTGATCTCATCCTAAGTGAACATAGAAAACAAGTATCCATAATATCATCACATATCATAGATTGACCATATGAAAAACAATAATTAATAATACATTCTAAACCAATGTAAAAGACAATAAAAACCATAATGAAAAACACACTCCCATCCGCGAGAAGCATCACTCCCCTTGGTTGAAGTGCAGGATGCAAACCTTGATAACAGGTGGTGGAGGTAGCGACTGCGACGTGGAGAGTGGCGGCGGCATACACAAGGAGGAGTAGAGGGAAGGGAGAGCAGCAAAGAAGAGCGAGGATGGGGAGTGCATTGTCAGGGGTGGGGTGGGGGAAGGGCCGGATCTGCCCTAACCTCATTTACAAGGGGCAACTTATCTTAAAACAAAACCATCCCTTCGGGAGACTGCTTGATTACCACATATAATTTTTTTGGGAGTCACATACAGGGAATTGCATTTTTCGCATATGGCTCGAACGGATTTTCCTCCTTGTAATTAGGAACCAAAGCATAGTTGGGGTCCTTATTTGTAATTTATCCAATTATTTATTTGATATTTACATGTATAAATACAAGTGTGTACAATATTGAACTGAATTCTTTATTCCTTATTGTGATTCTATATATTCTTCTTTTTGTTGACTATGTATGTTAAACTTATTCTGTGTTATGGCATCATATTTATTTTCTTTTGATTTTCTTTATTGTATGTATGATACATGTGTTAAATCCGGTTCTTTATTTTTGTTTGTTTTCTTCTTTTGATCTTTTTGTGTTATTTATATGTTAATTCAATGCTATTGTATTATTGTTGCTCTTCTTATGGCACGTTTATTAGCTTATATGTACACACATTTCACGTGTATTTTTGTTTAACTAAGAAGTATAATGATGATGAGCTGGCACTCAAAAATGGACCCCAGAGGTTTGTTGGAATAGTATGGCTAGTATGGCACACCGTTCCAGGAGTGAGAGAGCAATGTCACTTGGCTTGATGTGGGCCTTGTGGCATGCTTGGAGCCTACGAATGCATCGGCTTTCAAAAGCGAGAGATTATATATGGAGAATGTATTAGCGCATGTCATTTTTTTGTTTGACTCCTGCCTTATTGTAAATATTGAGTATGGTTAATAAATATTGTGGATGACCACCTACCTACCAGGGATGGTCCTCCATCATCTAGACAGTTTTTTAGATTACTCTTTTTATATGATTAGTATACCGGGAGAAATTTATGTAGTTCCTAAATCACATTGGAAAATACTCTAATTGGGTATATAAAGTGGTCCAGTTGGCATCTCATCAAGGGTTTGTGAGAAGTCCTACTGTACTGACATTGCAGGGTTTCTTTATCCAGGACCATAATTTGTACGACATAAAGTGAAGTGAGGTTCAAGAAGGAGAGGATGAGGATGCCATTTACTTCTCTGCGGCTTCCAAGACCTTCAGATTTGCCTGAGATTATGAGGTAAGCTTCTCCACAAATTCTTCATTTTTCTTGAGGCCTCTCAGTCCCATACCTTGACATTGCAGCAGGTCAAGCAACTCCTAATTCCAAATTGAGTGAAAACTTTGCAAGTTGCATGCTTTAATCAGCAGTTTGTTAAAAAATTCTATTCAGGGTAAGATCTATTCTTGGATTCTGAGATGGAATTGGTGGTTGATATCTGCGTAGTTTTTTTACAATCAATGTTGTGGAAATCAGCTTACCTGGCTAATTGATCTACCAAATATGCGGATGTGGTCATGGGGCTGCATTGAGTACTAATACTTGTCTAATAAAGTAATAATCAGGTGGCCCAAGTAATCAATCACGTGAGCAATCAATCAGCTGTTTACTTGGTTGTTTACGTAGAGGTTGTGGTAATTTGTACATGCACTTCTATTTTCAGTTCAAGAATTCTCCGTTTTTTGGGCATATATTGCCAAAACTTTATGCTGGTCATATGTGTGCTCTTGTATGTAGTTGGATGTTAGTCATACTTCCCCTATATCCTTAATCTTCCCATCTCAGAATGTCATGCTTTGATTTTTCAGAACACTTACCTTATATGGAACACAAAACAAGTCTTGAAATTATACTATTTTGATATATTATATGCGTATTGAAATCTATCATGTCTACAAATTAGACAATCCTGAATGCTCCCTAGCATATGTTGAGTTTTTACTGACATTTTTTTGTATGTTAAATTCTGTGCAACTTGTTTTGACAATTCAAATTTTGTGCATGTATTTTGCTTTCTCATTTATAGTGTTTGGCGTTATTTTCTTTTATATTTTTATATCAAATCCTTTTCTTCTGAAATTATCCTGTCCCTCTATCATCTCTATCTTCTAGTTTGGCATCCTTGCCATCTATCATTTTCTTCTTCTTTTGATAATTGTCATCCACTAGATACTATTGTGGAACCGTGAATTGTTGGTATATGACGAGGGTACAAATAACATCTTTACGTATCACTCATGTAAAAGGCAAAGAGCGAGATGCTAGGTTCGGGCCTCAACAGATCACGCGAACTTTCTTGACATAGCCTAGATTAAGCATCACCCAGCCTTCTTGAGCAAGGCCCATGCTTATCGATTTTAGTCCAATAGTCTGATTTAGAGTCTGGCCTTTTGAGCATCCAGATTCCTAACATGACCAATTTTGAGCATACACCATCTGTGGCATCCACAAACATAGACGGACAAATCTCTGGTAAGGGAATATAGAGCATTGGTGGGATGCAACATCCCCAGCTTTAACAGAGAAACTGATTGCGACAATTTTTATCGGAGCACATATGGCATGCTGCAATGTCAGCGGACTACAGATATGCTATAGTTGATTTGCTCCAGGCCATTTATCCTAGCTTTTTACCCATAAACCTGACATTGTGGTGCTTGAGTAGCCCCTTGCATTAATATCCAAATATGTCTAAAGGAAAGCTATTGTGACATCCGGATCAAGGGTTTAAATATCGGTTTTGGATATCGTATCGATACCCTGTCGATACGATATTTCGTCGAAATTTCGCCGAAATTTCGACGACATTTCGCCCATGTCGACCACCATTTGTGAAGAAATGATCGAAAACTACCCTCATATCGCCATTTCGCTCGAGATTTCGGTTCCTTGTCGAAACGAAATTTCGCCGAAATTTTGCGAAATCTGAAACCATGATCCGGATCCGCATAATCTGAACTTGACCCGATTAAGAGTGCAAGATCATTTAGTATTCAATTAATAGTGAATAAACTCAATTCGATCTGTAAATTGCAGATCGAAGCTCGTTCGGTTGTAATCGACGAAAAGTCAATCGCATCGTAGTGCGTGTCATCGAAAAAAGCTGCGACGTGAAATCCGGACCACAAATCAAATCAAGACCACTAGAAAATCCGATTCGATAAAATAAAACCAACTAAATCGACCGTTCGTCGATCGGAGGTCGTTTGATAATTTAAAATCACAAAATTTAGTCGCAAACCAAGACTGTATCTCAGAAATTTCGGGAATTCATCTTCGATCCGAAATATATCAATGTTATACTCATTTTGATCGTTATTTAGAGACAGTCAAAACGACCTATTGTACATCAAAATCCGAGACGGGGTGGAAATGCGGACGACTTTGGTATCCAAATAAAAGAGGAATAATGGTTAAAATAATAATAATTTTTATTAAAAATCCCAGCTGCTGTCAGCTGCTTTCCCCTTCCATTTGGCTCTTCTATTCCTTTTCCACTTGACTATCTCTTTCCTCAAATGTCAATAAACAAAGCATCCTACCCCCTTATTTGTATCAACCCATCTTCCATCCTTTTCTTCTCATATCCCTTAAAGAAACCTTACATTCCAGCCAAACATGAGAGCCTCATCCCCCACTTCTCCTTGCTGCTACTGCAACCTTTCAACTAAGCTGCAGTTGCTACTTCTTCCAAGCAGCTGCAAGCTGCAGCCCATAGCAGCCACATCTACCGCTTTATGTAGCTGTGGGTGCTGCATCCTGAAAGCTCCAGCAGGAGCCCATTACTGCTGCCGTTGAGCTACAGTTGGAGGAGTTTGAGTTGCTGCAAAGCAGATGTTCAGATCTTCTGTAGCCTCCTTTTCCTCAGCTGGAGAAGCTGCTGCTCCTCTTGATCTCGGTGCTGCTGCACCAAGCAACTGCAGCAGCTACCTATTCCCAATTGGAGCAGCTTCAAGCAACCAACTGCTTCTCTCAAGTAGGTGCTGTCCCTTGTTGTTCTGGAGCCTCTACTGCAAGCTGGAAGACCACCTGGAGCAGCTGATCAGGCTACTGTTCTTCCCCTCTTCTAAAGCTACTACATGCAACTTTTGGAGATTTAAAAAAAGGTACAATCCGGCCCCATCTCCTGCTGCCATCTATGTGATTTAGAATCTAAATTCAAACATTATTATATTAGCTTATGGTCTCATAGTTTTAAAAATAAAATCTACTCTAATTTCATATTAAACAGTAAGCTCCAAATTTCTTGTTTGTCATTAATTCACGATATTTTTTTAATAAATGTAAATCATTTGGGGTAAATTGATGTTATCTTACATGGACATTTTGGTAATGAAACAAGAAAAAAAGTACTTAATTGCAAATGAAAATACGAGGATAAGATCTATCAATAATCATTAACCATTTTCAGAGCAAACTTTTCTAGTGATCAATCACTCCATCACAGGAACTACTTAGAGTTAGAACACAATTCCTGACTGATTTGTCAGAGAAAAATAAAATTTCAGATAACTGTTGTATTAACATTTTTTGCCTCGTTGATTGTTGTCCTCTAGGGTTCTTAGTCCCCTTAAAATCTGGCTCAAACATCTAAATCTATCAATCGCAGATTCGCATCAAAATGTGAGCAATGCTTTCATTTTGAGAAAAATCAAAGGTCTCAAGTTACTTGGAACTGAACAAAAAAAAATATTAGATCCAACATCAATGAAATTGATCCATGAAGGATGATCTGTTCCCATGTACCTTGTCCGAACCATCATGGCCCCTTATGGAGCCCCAAAGTGTCTGACCAAGACACCCGGGAATCCCAGGAAAGTCAAGAAGAGAAAGCGAGAAGACCTTTCCAGCAAGCGTATCGGGCATCAAGCAGTTTGATATAGTTTCTGAGGGCGGCGTTTATTGGGTTATAGATATTATAGTCTAGTTAAGGAAGCTCTTGCATTCGACTGAGGTCTTTGATGTCACCCGTAGTTGACTCAGAGAAGCATAGCATGACGCTGTCGAGTGAGGTCGACCGACGATCAACTCAGCATATAGCCAACTGTGGAATTCGATCTTGCTCCCCTACCCCTCTTTCTGCATTGGTTGGTTATCTGGCCTCCCGCCCCCTGCATCAAGGATTTTCTATCTGATGATAAACACGCTCCCTCTATAACTAGTAGGTTACTGGACAAGAGCCTGGCGGCAAGCAGAGGAAGGTAGCGATCCTGTGCAATGCCATTCTAAGTGGTACCATCGCCGCTTCGAAGATCAAAACCAGGGTTCTCTCGGACATCAATCATACGCCAACTAAAATCAACCGTGAAATAGATATCAAGCCTTCTCCACCAAGCACGAAGCCAAAGGACAGGTACTCGCTTCCTAATGAGGTCAGTCACTCTAGGCCTGGGGACCGCGGTGTCAGCTAACTCACTCATTCTATTCTAAAGCCGTACCGAGGTTCGTTTTCTTAGTAGGGGAAAGCACTAGGAGTCAGAGTTCACGACAGACAAGGGAGAAGGACTGGAAAGACCAACATTTCCTTGCTTTGAAAGCTGCTGATTTATATTAGACTCGTCAAGCTGCTATTACCGGGGATAAAAAAGGGGAGATGAACAAGAAGTACTACAGAATATAGACCGGATTGGATTTAAGGAAAGCGGACATGGTAGGACTAGTAGGAAAAAGGGTAAGGAAGAAGTCCTTCCGCGTACCAAAGCTAGTTGGTTAGCTGGAGCGTGAGGCTAAGGGTAGTGGGACTCAGTTCCGTCAGCATTCTAGCATGAATACAGGAGTTCCAGTTCGATGTTTGATTTCACACTCTCGAAACCTCCACCACCCTGACTTGAGGTTTAGCCGCTTTGGCTACAGAGTTGACGATGCCTGAGCTTTCATTACTAGTTGGAAGGCGAAAGCCTAGATCGACCTCCTGGACTGGACATTTCTCGAATCTTTTAAACAAAGAAAGAAGCACTAGGAGCACGACGCTTTCCCTTATTCATTCCCGCAAATCGCTTTTTTCATAATGACATGCCTACTGCGAATTCTAGAGAGCTGACCTACTTGAATGAATCGGAAGGTCTAGAAAGAGATTGACCCTCTATATTGATATAGCCTTTTGCTTTATATAGTGACTTTTTTTTTTTAGGCTCTTATATAGTGACTTTTTGATTTGACTTGGAAAGAGACAGCCTCTGACTCGCTCTATCTGTTCTCAGGCTGAGGAGTCCTACTAACTACTACCTTTTGTACTTTTTCCTACCTCTCCCGCAACTATTTAGGAGCCATCAACAATACTCGATTCAGAGCTTAGTTGTGAACTAGTGCTAAGCATGATAAGAAATTTAAATACCACTATTTGTAGCTTTTGTAGCCACAAAAACAAGTACATGCAAAAGCCCTCCAAAGAAATATGGAAAAGATCTAAAGGATGATCCACTCCAAAGACCTTCTGTGACCTAGACACCCCCTTCTAGCTATCTTTTAACACCTAGTGGTATTAACAGATCAAACCGGAGCAAACCCATAATTTTATATTCAGTAATATATATGGTATAATGATCAATATTTTGACATATTCTTATATATGTTCCATTTAATCTACTCACATATACTTAGTGGTTTAAATTGATCAATGATTAGTTTTAAATCTCATTATTTTAAGGATGAAAAGAATTGGGGAGTTTTGCATTAATCTGAACTTGGCTCCAGATCCAATGAATAACTGCTAAGATCATAGTTTTAGAAATAATAACATGTGACCACAAAGACCGATCATCTTCATGAATTAATTTATTAGGTATACTCTACTAACCATAGATCATTATTGACAAAATTAATGACAAAAGACCTAGATCTGTACAATCAACCATAGAAAGGATTGAGAAAGGATGATGAATCAAGTCAGTGATGGTGATTCAATGATGATTGATAATTATGAGTGCCAGTCATGGTGACCGTTACACCTGACTGTGCGAGGGTGCGGTGACCCTCAACTGGGCGGGAGATAGGAAGGCCAGTAGAGTAGTGTCCGCTTAGTGCGCGGATTTAGGATCCCAGTCTTTTTCTCGACTTTTCGTGAGCACTCGCATTTTTATGCCTCTGGGATCCACATGTTTCTTTTTGACCAGTTCCATTGACCCTGTGTTCTTTAGGGTGCCTAGGCTAGAGGGTCCAGTTTTGATTTTTCGAACTCGTTTGCCCGTACCTGGTCGGGTCAGTTTTTCTGGAGTGACTTGTTCTGAAAAGTCTCTCCTCTGTGTCGGGGGCATAGTTTTGGAGTATGCCTACACCTCCCTAGACCGCACTTCCATTGGGTGAGCGAGACAGAAGGGTCTCTTCGGAGGCTTCCTCACCGCTTGAGTTTTGGTTATTGTTCTTGAGAGTTTGGTTACAATTGAGTTGAAGACAATTGTGCTTGGTTACAATGGAGTTGGATACAATTATGCTTGGTTTGTGTTGAGTTGGATACAATTGATTTTGGTTACAGTTGAGCTTGGTTTCAGTTGAGCTAGTTACTGTTCCGCCCGTAGGTCCTGGCGAAGAGAAAAGATCATATTATGAAAATTTGGTTTCAACTGATGGCACTAGTGGTGGGAGTAGTGAACATAAACATTCATATGATGAGCATGAAGATATACATGGAGCGCATGGACCACTGCAGGAGGACGGGATGGGGTGGCCTATTGCCTGCGTAAAGGCAAACATAACTATATGAGATACCCCCTCGTTGGACATGTGTCTCTGGCATGATTTTCAATAGATTTTAGGAAGTTTATTGTGGGATTATCTGCGATTGGAATCCCATACACATAATAGGAGGCTCTCAAGGAGAGCAAACGACGACTTGCCATGGAGGAGGAGATGATCTTATTGCAGTCACATGGCACGTAGAACAATGTTACAACTCCTACAAGAGTGTCTGTTGTGGGATGCAAGCGGGTTCTGACAGTGAAGTATCGAGCATATGTCATCAAAGATCGCTACATGGCAAGGCTTGTGGTTCATGAGTTCATCCGGATATATGGGGTGGACTATCATGATACTTTGTCTTTAATGGCTCGACATTCTACACTGCGGATCCTTCTCTCTATTGCAGTGACACGAGACTAGCCCCTATATCAACTTGATGTGGCGAATGTGTTTGGTGACGTACAAGAGGAAGTCTACATGCAACATCCACCTGGGTTGGGAATGTAAGGTGTGCAGACTTCATAAGGCTATCTATGGCCTTAAGCAGAGTCCAAGAACATGGTTTCAGAAGCTCTCAGAGTTGATAGAGCAACAAGGGTTTGTGATATCGACTGTAATCACTGTTTGTTCAGAGGTCTCAGAGAGGTATTGTTGCTATCCTGGTCTATTGATGATATCATTATTACAGGGGGATGATATGCATGGCATTCAAGCATCTAAGGTTTTACTTGGTTAGCGGTTTATAACCAAGGACCTTGACAGTCTACATTACTTCCTTGCATTGGAGTTTGTCGGGAACCGACGAGGCCTTGTGATGACCTAGAGGACGTGCATTATAGATCTTCTCTCTGTGATGGGTATGGCAGATTGCAGGCCTGTCGCCACTCACATGGACCCGAGCATGATGCGGTATGATGAAAACACTGAGGAGGTAGGCAAGAGGAGGCACATGGAGCTCGTTGGTTCCATGTGCCTTTTCCCACAATTAAGTAGGGTCGGCTACATGGATTCTTCGCCTTCATTCAGATCTATCTTGGGTCAATCTCGGACTTATATCCAAAAAACTAAGATCCCTTCGTATAGTCTCTTTCCAACACTTTTTGGGCCGTCCTCGCCCTCTCTTAGCCGGCTCAACATCCCAACACTCGCATCTCCTAACCGGTGCATCAGTTGACCTTCTTTGCAAATGACCAAACCATCTTAAGCGGTTTTCTCGCATCTTATCCTCGATCGGAGCTACACCAACTTTATTTCTGATTGCATCATTTCGAATCCGATCTTTACGTGTATGTCCACACATCCATCTTAGCATTTTCATTTCTGCTACAACCATTCTCTGCACATGTCTATGGTTCACATGCCAACATTCAGAATCATAAAGCATAGCAGGTCTCACGGCTGCTTTGTAAAACTTTCCTTTAATTTTTAAAGGAATTTTCTTATCACAGAGAACAACGGAGGCTCCTCTCCACTTTAGCCAGCCTGCATTTATTCTATTAGTAACATCTCCATCAATTTCCCCATCATGTTGCAAAATAGATCCCAGATTTCTAAAAGAATCTATCTTTTGAATGTTATCGTCACCAATCTTCACCTCGATTCTTTCACCATTGCTTCCATCAAAAGTGCATTCCATATATTCCATCTTAGCCCTACTTATACGAAAACCTTTAGTCTCCAATGCATGTCTCCAAACCTCAAGCTTCTCATTTACTCCATCTCTAGTCTCGTCAATCAACACAATATCATCAGCAAATAACATACACCAAGGTAACTCATCCTGAATGTGACTTGTCAACTCGTCCATCACCACGCCAGATATATCCTTTGTAGTGAGCTGGGTGAGTCAGTTCATGGAGCTGACTAGACATGCACATATGGATGTAGTCCATATGATTTTGAGGTATTTAAAGACCTCACATGGTACTGGTCTTTTATATAGCAGAGGTATGTCCCTTGCCTTTACAGTTTGCACAGATGCAGATTATGCGGGATATCCCAAGGATAGGAAATCTACCTCTAGCTTTGCATTGTTTATAAGAAGCTCATTGGTATCTTGAAAGAGCAAGAAACAGACGGTGGTCACCAGATCTAGTCCATAATCAGAGTACAGAGCTATGACACAGGGGAGTACAGAGATGTGGGTCAGATCTGTTTTGATGACCTAGCTGTTGAGGCGCCTCTTCCCGTGCACCTCCAATGCGACAACCATGCTGCTCATTGCCAATAACCCAACCTTCCATGAGAGGACCAAGCATATTGAGGTAGACTGTCATTACACTCGAGACGTGATCCAGAAGGGTTTTATTTCTACCTCTTATATCAGCTCAGGTGAACATACAATAAACGTGTTAACCAATGCTCTAGCTAGAGGACCATTCCTGAGATGTTTTTCCAAGCTGAGCTTGATTGATATCTACACCATCTGGATAGGGAGTGTTGATATTTTAGTTATCTTCTATCCTTTTTATGTACTCTCTTTTCTTTCTGTATACACAATGTAATTTGCCCAACATATTTCTCCTCTATATAAGAGAACCCTTGGGCCTCATGAATGGATAACTTATTGCATTCTCTCTCCACAAAATATGTTATTAACTTCTACATCAAGTTTATTCTTGACTCAGAAAATAAAAATAAAAATAAATCAAGCTTATTCTGCATAATCACAAATCCTTCTCAGGTGTTGCCAGATATGGTTCCTCTTATGCATGGTTGGTGGTGGGGAGACTTTCTGATTTGGTTGGATGATTGGAGTGGTACCGGGGTTTTAGCTGATCGCTTCCCAAGACTTTCCGTGCTGGCAAATGATACGAAGATCACGGTTGCATGGCGCGGGCATGATCGAACAACACTTGGGCTCCTATTTCCATGTCGATTTCTCTGAACAACGATTGGAGAAATTCATGAGATTGACCATTGAACTAGAGGATTGTGACCCTACTTTTGGTGAGAATCACTGGGTATAGTCAGATGGCCGCTTTCCTGCCAGGAAGGCATATAGAACTTCCGCTGCAGTTCAGGATAGGGTGCATGGCGCATTGTATCAGGACTTCAAACTGACCTGGAAAGCAAAGATCGCGCAGCATATAAAAGTTTTCCTTTGACTTCTAAGGCATGGGAGGCACTTGAAGAAAGTTTATAGGGACACACTTTTGCAGATTGGAGATGTGACTTGTGATAGATGTGGTGTTGGCGTGGAATATCTCGATCACCTCTTCTTCGGATGTGAACTTTCAGCGTGTCTATAGACAAAGGTGGATACTTCGTGGCTAAATACAAGCGATACAATGCTTTCTGGGATTCGGTTAGAGCATACTGTGGGATTTTTCAGGAGGATGCTACACGATCGTTTGCTTTTATTTGGGTTATCTGGTTGGTTAGGAATGAACACATCTTTTTTTGGTCAGACTTTTTACTATGAAAATGTGTATGAGCATGGTAGGCCTATGTACCGAAATTGGATAAATGTGATGCAACTTTTCTTAACTTTCATTAATCAAATTTTGCGGTGGGTCCCATCTATCCTTATTTTATTTCAAAAAAAGTCCGCAAGCTCCTCTTCAGTCCAACTCTGCCATTTGATTCATCTCTCTTTCACTATACCTTCTACTAATATACCTACCATCCGCAGTATTTTCCTCTCTTCTCCTATCCAGCAACTCTCCAAGTTGTACTCCCATTGCAGCTTCCTGATATATATGGCATCACCACCAGGGAATGAAATATCATTCCCATCAAGTTCAAAGTCTTACTCCTCGCCCTCATTTATTTTCAACATAGAGAACCCTCCAGTCTTTGACATGTTGTGGTATTTCTCGAAACCACTCTTGTTACAAATCATCCTGTAATTTAGGTTCTTCCCTGCCTTTTGAGACAATATTCTTCTCTTCCATCCCAACATAAGGAATTAGGAACAATTGGGATCTCCCCAATTTACATCCTCGTTATATCTCAGGAGTGTGGTGAAGCATTTCCGCTCTCGTCTTTTCCTCCGATTTTCATCTGAAAGAGCGGATCCCCTTGCTTAGTTAGAGTCCAAGCTCCACTCCTTGAACTCTCAGCTTAGTGTCCAAGCTCACCCATCTGATAGACCTCTAAGCTTAGTCAAGCACCTCACCCCAGCCTCCGTCCGACAGAGGATCGGACCTCATCAGTTGCTACCTGGTTCTTTCTTCTTTATGAGACAGTCTCACCCACGAAAGTTCAAAAGCAGCTTTCATAGCCCTTTCGTTTGAGTGATGAAGGCAATTGAGCCAGTGAGCGGCCGCTCAAATAGTGGCGATAGTCGGGCTGCAAGCTCAGGTCCTAGTTCCCTTTTCTTCATATTACCTCCGCCCATTTGCTAGTGGTAAGGTCGAGTAGCTCTCATTGCTTCGTTCTTGATTTCCTTTCCCGAATTGCCCCTGCGTCTCATCCCCTTCTGAGTACTCATCCTTAATATGCTATAAATCCTCATGATATAGTGAGTTGGTTCTCTGAGGATCATATGAATCTATCGTCATTTAGCGATCGTAGTACTAGAATACTCTCAGACTTCATGAACGATCTAGAAAGAATAGCGAGGAAGCAAAGGAAAACGACTATTGTATATTTCAATAAGCTTTGATGGTATTTGATTAATGAAACATCTAGTTATCAACCGTTCTCATTCACATTTCATTTCCAAAGAAGAAGATTTTCTCCATTTTTTGGCCTTTCGAGTTTCGACTCGTTTCTTCTCATTGGAGCTCCTACCCTCAACAATCTACTTTGAATTAGGAATTGTTGGAGTATATGTGTCATGTGTAGATGGGTTAATTGAATCCCTCCGTGGTCCACATCTAGTAGTTGTGGGATTTGGAGAGTCGGTGGGGGCTATATAAGAAGCCACACACCCGTTGTACCAGATGAGAAAAGTGAATAGAAAACACAAGCCCTTTGAAGCGTTCTCCCGTGGTTTCACCCCGCTCCTCACGGAGTAGGGTTCCACGTAAAAATCATGGTGTTCTTCATTGTTCTTGTTCTTTATCTTTGATTATGCTTCCGCATTCTCGATTTATAACATGGTATCAGAGCGGGTTCGATTCTTGAGGATTTTATGTTCTTTATCTATATTCAAGATTCGATTATCAGGAAGATTTGGTTCTTGCTTGTTCTTGAAGATCTATATTTAAAGATTATTACTTTCTTCGTGATCAAGTTCAAAATCCAATTTAAAGGTTTCTTGAAACCCTAATTCCTCCACGACATCGCCAAGAAAAGCAGACTCGATTTCTTGATTCGACAACTTGGACATGTTCATGATCAAGAAGAGTTCTGGGGTTCAGTCTCTGGAACCCTAACTTGCTATGGAGTCCGACCGTCAAAAGCAACTACGCTTTCGTGGAGAAATCCTAGATCTGATTTATGCACTTGTTACCTCCAGGCAGTGCGAACCAAAGCACCACCAACATCCACGTTTGTCCTCGATCTCATGACAATCAGCCAGCACCGCTTGAAAGTACCGGTTGGCAACACAATCATCGCCCGAGGTCACACCTCCATGCATAGATCATGCCAAGGCTTCAACCCTCTTATGCAATAAGAAAAAAGACTAGGGTTTTGTATCTGGAACCCTAAGATCACACATGGCACAAATCCTTCTAGCATGGCAGAGCCATCTCCATCCCAGATCTTCTAATGCTCACATGCGCGACACCTCCAGACACGATTTCTCCCCGATTCCAGTGACGATGAGTGTCCCATCCAGCCCTCGGTGACGAAGAGAGAGGAAGATCTGTGGTGACCATCAGCGGTGGCCAACACCTCTCCCTCGTGCCTCCCTCTCAAAACCACCCTCATGGCGGCGACGATATATCTCCTCCAAGCCAAGACTTGCCGCTAGATGAAGTAACCCTTCTCCATGCTGCTTTAGGCGGCGCTACTGCCTCACCCCTCCTCGATTCCGAGCTCCTCCAAATCCAGACGACAACGAGCCCCCACATCCCAAAAGCTCTAGGCGACGACGACAAGGTTTGAATAGAAAGGGGGCCCTATGGCCCTTTTATTATAAAAGGAGGAGCTGCATATTTAGTCCCAATTTTGCCGAGAGTTAAAAAAAGAGTTTCCAGGCTCAGTTTTTTGTAACTGATTTGTATCTTTGGCCTAAGTTGGGCCATGAGTTTTTCTAAATCATACATGAAAGAAAGCGGAGACGGCTAAAAAAAGGGAACAACTGAGAAAAAATGATTTGAAAAAATGCGAGAAGAAAAACCGAAACAAATTGAGATCGATTTATGTGATTTTTTTTGTTTTCCCCCATTTTCATGTCTTCTCCCAACTTTGTTGATCTCATTGTTTTCGGACAAGAATAGGAGATAGGGGGAGTATTGTGTAGAGTTCTACGGCTTGATTTCATATTTAGATTCTCCAGACCAGATTTCAAACTCTACATATTTTCAGATTCAGACTCGACGCTCAGATTGGTTCTGAGTCTTCAGTTTGATGTGCACATGTATACGATTATCAGTTGCGTGGTCCCCATTTTTGATTTGGACTCAGAGTTTTCATGAGATCCATAAGAACTCCAGAGTAGAGATCACATTCTCTATGCCATTGTGGGCTAGGGTTTTCATGTGGTTTCATAGGAACTCCAGAGTAGAGATCCCATTCTCTGAGCCAGTATGGGAGAGACCCAGTTCTCTGATGAGGAGACTTTCAGACTCCATTCTCTTGCGACACTCCGAGGAAGATGTTTCCACGACTTATTCTAGTTCAACGCTTCAGAGAGATGGAGCAGTTACGAGCCAAAGTTCTTTAGGTGGAGACTCATTCCAGTTTCAGTGACTCTGGCAGATGCAATACAGAGTACATGTTCTCTAACGAGAAAACCCAGTTCAACTCACACTCCAGCCCTGTTGTTCCTCCTCACTTGCAAGACATGAGAAGCAACGTCCTCGACATCAACCTACAATAGAGTTTGTGTTGAGTTGATATTGTCTGTAGTGCCTTGTATTGTGAGTTTGAGATATCTGTCTATGTGTCCAAGCTGAGCATTGCATGCTCCAGCTTGAGGGGGAGTGTTGGAGTATATCATGGGTAGATGGGTAATTGGATCCCTCCAGGGTCCAACTACCACATCCAGTGGTTTAGTCCCACATCTACTAGTTGTGGGATTTGGAGAGTCAGTGGGGACTATATAAGAAGTCCCACACCCATTGTACCATATGAGAAAAGTGAATAGAAAACACAAGCCCTTTGAGACGTTCTCCCATAATTTCTTCATTGTTCTTATTCTTTTTCTCTGATTACGCTTCGCATTCTCGACTTTTAACAGGAACAACTCCGAAATGTTGCTGCTGCTCAGCTTTATACTGCTGCCAGAATCAGTTGTATGCAGCACCAGCTGCTGCTGTAAGGTGTTGGTGGAAATAGCAGCCAAGCAGCTTCTTCTGCTGCGGAGATGGATCACCCAAGCATTACTGCTTCTGTAACTGATTAGAAGCAAGGGAGTTTGGAGAAAGGCAGCGACATGTGATCATCAATCTTTCTAATATAGATCTTAGTCCTTCCTTTCCTTCTACCTTCGTATCTGGTACTTGCCTGATACTGAGGGTGGATCGATGCCTTTCAGCTGCTTTGCACCCCTTGATCAAGCCCACCGGACTTGAATCATTCCCCAACTTTCTGCCTTCAATAGGACACCACAAACAGCATTGGAATGAACACACACACACACGACTTGATATTATCCTTGAAGGGGCAACATGCTGCGTCAAGCCCACCGGACTTGAATCATTCCCCGACCTTCTGCCTTCAATAGGACACCACAAACAGCATTGGAATGAACACACACACACACACACGACTTGATATTATCCTTGAAGGGGCAACATGCTGCGTCAGTGAATTGAGAGTACTCTCAGTTATCTACAGGATCAAAGCATTGAAAACCTTTCACCTCGAGAAAACATATTTATTTGACCAAGGCGACCAATGTGCAGCAACAAAGTGCTTCTGCTCTTGTGCAATGGACTGCCTCAGAACCAATTGACGGTTTCTGAAATTGTATTTTTACACTAATGGAATTTGCTGCATCTGCATCTGTTACTGAGTGGTACAAGAAGTAGCTTTGATAGGCTTCAAAAAAAAAGAAGTAGCTTTGATATGTGGGAAAACGAGCAATGGAACAAATATATATGAACACAATGAATTATATGAAAAGCACTTTCTGAAGGAAGGAAAAATTACGGAGGGGGTCGCCTAGTGCCCACATGCAATCATGTATTCTTCTTTTCCACTTAGTAGCAACTAGTTTTTCTTCTTTTCCACTCAATTATCAATGGTGGGTCATGTACAATATTTACAAATGTAAGAATTAAATGGAGCCATACCTAAGATCCGTTTACCCAAGTATGTATAAGAAAACTCTGCAAGTTGGGCATGGATGTTAATTATGTCCATCCACTTTCATTTCTTATTTTTTTGGAAAGAAAAAAGGGTGATGCGTCGGGAAGATGCTCCACAAAAAACTATGTATTCACAGGCTGAAGTGTAGATATAACAAAGATCAAGAATCATGCCATATCAGGGCATGTACTATATCATTCTCTTTATAGAACCTCCTGTGAGGCCCGTTCCTTCTCGGATCTGGAATACCCGTTTACATATCATCCGCAGTATCATGTCCGCTAAAGATCACATTTTAGTTCTTAAAATTAGGGGATTTTTTTTTCAAATAACATTCACAATTTAACCAATAAGCCACATCACTACACTATGTCACAATTATATTGCATAAATTTCCGTAGCAGTTGGCATGTAACAACCGAAATTGCATTATGTACATGCATCCCAATTTTTAGCAGAAGAGAAATAAAAGCATAAAATATTTTGAATAAACTATAGCATACGTACCTGATAATTGTAACTGCAGAAGCTGATATTCAACTCTCCCAATACAACGGTGCAGGTACTTTGCCTGCAATCCATGGAATAGGGAGAAAAGAACATCAACAAACGTTGAGTAAATCTTATTAATTAGAAATAATAGGAAATTTAGTGGCTCCAAAAGAAAGCAAGTAAATTGGGCTTGACAATTAAAAATTAAAGCTACTTGCAATGAAACGGGCTTTCAAGTTGTTTAGTATGCAAAACCCCAATCTACTCATCCTACATTAGTTTCCCAATATTTATCATTTTTATAAATAGATTATATGATCCATATTTAAACTATCACCTTTTAATTAATTATAAATCATGTTTAATGGATCTTGAAGATGTGGACGTTGAGTCTTTGTTCTTGGTCTTTATCCAATCAATCAGATTTAGTGGATAATCTGGGATCTTGATCTGAGTGTGACCTCATATTATGATTCTAAGATGTGACTCCAGTATAAAACTGTATATGATTTCCGTTCTTCCCCATCAATTTCTTGTTCCAATGATTTATTCAATGGCTATCATGATTGACATGATCATGATATCTTGAGTATTTAATGATTGACATGGTCGAGATGATTCAGGTCTCTTTTGATGTTTGTGAGTCATGAGGATAGACCATAGTAAGTGTAGATGATGAGTCTGATGTTTTGATTCTTTTCATATTGAATTTCTCAAGCTTAGTGGATAGTCTGTGGTCTTGATCTAGATAAGACCTCACACTGGGACTCTAAGCCAGTAAGGAAGCCTTAGGGTTGGGGTGCCTCCGTAGGCATGCGGTGGAGTAAAATGCATCCTAACTAAGTTCCCAACACGTCCACTAGCTAATTCAATCAACTGTAGTAGTAGCTCGTAGTCTGATAAGGATGATTTTCGTAAATTGATCTTTTCTCTTCATCAGGAAATACTGGCGGAACAGTAACTAGCTTAATGGAAACTAAGCTCAACTACAATCAACTCAACTGTAATTCATATCAATTTTAGCCAAACTCATTTGTGACTCAATCCAATCTCAAATGTTGCTCCAAATTCAATTGTAACTGATTCAGATGTAGCCATAGAGGATTCAGATGTATACATGGATGATTCAGATGTAGCATCGCCAAGTCTGTTGGCGAAAAGTAAATAAAACTCAAGCGGTGAAGTAGCCTACAAAAGAGGCTCTTCCGTCTCGCCCTCTAATTGGAAGGCGGTCCAATAGAGGGATAGGTCTACTCCGAAACTACGCCACTAAGACGGGTAAGAGAGACTTTCCGGAAAAGTCGCTCTAAAAGAAAAATCGGCCCGACCGGTACGGGATAACGAGCTCGAAAAACTAAAATCAAGGGCCGTCCAGCCTAGGTACCCTAAAGAACAAGGGTCAGCGGAACTGGTCTTTCAAAGAAAATCTGTGGATCCCAAAGAGGCGTAAAAACTGCGAGCGCTCGCGAGAAAACCGAGAAAAAGACTGGGATCCTAGACCCGTGCACCAAGCGGCCGCTGCCCTAACTGGGCTTCCTAATCTCCCGCCCAGTTGAGGGTCACCGCACCCTCGCACAGTCAGGTCTAAAGGTCACCATGACTGGCAATCATTATTTATCAATCTTCATTGAATTACTATTGTTGACTTGATTCCTCCATCTTTCTCGATCTCTGTTGTGGATGATTGTACAGATTTGAGTCTTTTGTCAAGAACTCAATCAATAGTGATTTATAGTCAGTAGCATATACTTTAGGATTAATATATGAAGATGATCAATCTTTATGATCATATTTTGTCATTTCTAAAATTTTGAGATCAGTAGTTATTCATGGATCTGGATCTAAATTTGATTCGATGTAGACATTCATAATTTAGTGAAAAAAAATTACTGGTCTTAATTTCTTGTATGAAAATACGCCAATTCTCTCAATTTGTGCATCTATCAAACATATGTATCAATTAGCCACCAATGCCTTGTCAATGACCGTAATTCAGATTGTATTCCAAAATGGTTAGTTAAGGGAAATGACACAGACTAAGATGGATGTGTTAGTTTTTAAGGGTATATATATATGGAAACTCATTTTAATGCCCGTTGAATGCATGTGCAAGTTGTAATTGGTCTTCATTAACAAGCACAACAATAATGATGACAAAGTATATTTGGCTACGAATGGCCCCATATTAGATGTACGACAAGGACTACTTTGGCTCATTATCCCATGTAGCCCACTAAGATGTTATGCAAGTTATGTGTGTTTTTTTTTAAATAGGACTATATTAGTCATCGTTGTAAAGAATTTGGTACTTAATAGTTCGATTGGAAGAAGTCTTCTTATATGGAGATATGCATATAAAGCGAAGATTAAGAATTCTTAAAAGATTTAGGAGGCCATCTATGTCCTTAAGCAGGGTCTCAAAGCACGATTCCATAATTTATGTCAAGAGGTAAAACCTATGCTTGACCTAGTGTTAATCGTAAGTTGAATTTTAAAAATGAATTGAAAACTTGGATGAATCCCTTAAAGGATACTACCAAATATTGTAAGGAAGTCCATCTACCCCTTTCCAATTCCCACATTATATATGCCATTTCTTATTTTATATTTCAGTACTATTTTCTATAATTTCTTTTATTGATGGACACATTTTGTAACTTACCAGATTCCCCTCCTTTGTTAAAGAGTGTTTACGGTCTCATTGATTAATGAGACATAAGATTTCATGGTATCGTAGGTCCTGTGAATAATTTCCAAACTCTAAGAGCTCTTATTACTTTCATGATCGATGTAATGGTCTTCAAAGATTGTACTCTTTCTTTTATAGACTTAATTTTAGTGCCTTTATCCTTCACCCATCGTGGGTTTCTTCTGCATTCTACTTAGACTATGACATCTCCTGATTTCTATAAAGTGCTATCTACCAGTGTTGTTTGCTTCCATATGCTTGATAATCATGTCATGTGCTCCTTTTTCATGTCATCTTCTTGGTAACCAAGTCATCTCCAGGAATAAGACTATGCCATTAGTAAGTTGATTGATGTCCTAAAATACACTCTCTACTCTCAAGCTTCCATGATATGTACTGGAGTCAGAATTTATATTATATGTATTACAGACATATACTCTTAATCCACTAATAAGGAGTTCAAGAAATGAGAGCAAAAATAATTATGTTGTGATGAATTGACTTATGAAAAACATTGAGCACAACTAACCCACTATGGAAATGAATGGGTCAACTTTGAGAGAAGATACTCATATTAACTTTAGAGGAGATTTGCTGTCAAGGATATTCTAGAGTCACTAATCCCAATTTTTTGGAAGCCTCGATTGGGGAACTTATCTTGAATCTAAGCATAGCAATGGCTTGAAAATAACTATGAAGGAAAAAGAACATGGAAGGCAGCAAGAAGGGGGCTTAGATGTACCTTGGATCCTCTAAGTTTGGAGGGATTTTGTGGCTTTATCTAACATACAACAATAGATAAAATACCTGACGGATAGCAAAATAAAAAAAACTGAATTAGAAACTTCAACATTGACTTTAATGAAAGTAAAGTGAAGAGAGATATGTACCTTTGAATATCTCCACTTTGGAGATCCAAACTTGCTTGCAACATCCTTTTCTTGACATGAGCTTCAGTTCATTCGGATCCGGATGTTACAAATATAAAAACCTCAAAGGGAGTCTCGTCCTCGAGACTCGGGTCAAGGTCACTTTGTGTCTTGTTTGGATCTTATCTGGGCATAAAAACCTCAAAGTGTTTTGAACCCATAAAAACCTCAAAGGGAAAACAAGCCGTGTTCTTTCAATATATATAATTAAATGGGCTTGTTTTGACAACTACATGAAAGAGTTGTGGGTATCGTGCCCGCATATCCACTTCTGTCTTCCATGGTGCCTCTTTGACATCATGTCGGTGCCATAACACCTTTATTAGGAGAATCTCTTTGTTGTGAAGCTTTTTTTTCACAACACTATCGAGTATTTGTACTGACCTTCCCTTTGTAAATCAAATTTGACTCCACGTCAAGGTTCTCGTAGCTGATGACGTGGTGAAGGTCATACTCGTAATTCCTTAAATTGATAGGTGTGGAGAAAGGGTTACTCGATAGACCACCTTACACATACGAGTAAAAATTTCAAATAATCCAACGTATCGTGGTGTCAACTTGTTATGAGCACCGAATCTCTGTACTCCCTTCATGGGAGATACTCGTAGAAACACTCAATCTCCTTCTTGTGTTTTCAGGAATTCCATCAATATGAAGGATTAAGTTAAATATTGATAAGTTACAATTTGAATCGATTAAGAGAAGAGGATCGGATTACACGAAACTCCAAATTTCTTTTCTGACGGTCTGCATAGCTCTTCTAGCAGCTCTGAGTCATCAGAAGCCTTCCTCTTACAAGATCGATCAACAGTTCTCGTAGTCCCTTCTCAAAGAGATCTACAGAGTAAAAAGTATGTTTACCTACCTTACGCCAACTGAGAGGTGCGAGACATCTCCGCCCGTATAGGGCTTCGAATGATGCCATATCAATACCGGAATAATGACTGTCGTTGTGCGGGAGTTCTACCAATGACAGGTGGTCCTTCCAGAATCATTTATACTCTAGAGTACATGCACGTAGCAAATCCTCAAGTGTCTGAATAACACATCGTGTATCGTATGCAGAACTCATCTTCAACTCTGTCTGTGGTGTTGACATAAGCCGGTACCAGTAGTGAGATATAAACCTCGAGTCTCCATCAGACACTACCCCATGTGGTATGTCATAAAATTTGATAATGTTTTTTTTTGCACATGTAAACTAGCCAGCCTAGATGTAGTGTAGGTCATGTTGATATGTATGAAATGGACTGACTTGGAATCTGTCAACAACATTCCAATAGCATCGTGACAACCTAGTGTCTTTACTAGTCCCGTGACAAAATCCATAGAAGTACTCTTCCACTTTTATTCGAGAAAAGGGAGAGATTGTAATAACCATGGTGGTCTCTTATGTTCTGCCTTGACTATCTGATAGATCATGCACTTGCTAACATGACATGCTGCATCTCGCTTCATTTCGTCCTGCCAAAATGTAGACCTAGACCTCGGTACATCTTTGTGTTGCCAAGAAGAATAGACAATCGTGAACTATGTGCCTTATCAAGAATATCTCTGCGCAACTACTCATTGTTGGGCGCAATTACCCAACCAACCTTCCACAAAATAGACTTAGTCCCCACAAAATCATCACGTTTGTCCTTGATGGCACGCACGCATCTGTCTCAAATTCAAGGATATGTCCTATATCCTTCTACTATGCAATCCCAAAGACTGTTGAATCGCGAAGGTATGACAGTAGATGTGGACGTACTCTTATGAGGATGTCAATTAGTCAAAGTTACGAGTATATTTCATGTATATAGCTAGTTTGGCGTATGTGCGTGAGCTTTCCTGCTAAGCGCATCTGCCACCACGTTTCCTTTACCAGAATGGTAAGAGATCATGTATTCAAAATCCTTCAGTAGTTCAAACAATCGATGTTGTCTCATGTTTAGCTCTTTCTGATCATAGATGTACTTCAAACTCTTGCGATTTATGAAGATATCAAAATTCACCTCATAGAGATAGTGACGCCAGTTTTTTTTAAAGAGAAGACAACCGCCACCAACTCCAAGCCATGGATGGGTTAATTCCGTTCATACAACCTCAATTGACATGATGCATAAACAATCACTTGACCTGGTTGCATCATAATTGTTCCTAAATCTTCTCTTGAAGCATCTGTATATACAACATAATCCTGAGTATCTGAAGGAAGTGCAAGTATATTCGCAGTCGTCAATCTTTCCTTCAGTGTCCTGAAGGCTTGTTTACATGGATCATTCTAAATGAAAGGATCTCTCTTATGTGTCAATCGTGTCAGAAAAGAATGACTCAGGAAAAACTACCGACGAAGCGTCTGTAATAACCCGCTAGTCCAGGGAGGCTATGAATGTGAATGATTGTCTTGGATTGTTCTCAAGACATGATTATCTCAATTTTCGCAGGGTCAACTGCGATACCTGCTCCATAAATGACATGCCCAAGTAACGAGACATGGGATAATTAGAACTCACATTTGCTCAACTTGATATACAACTTGTACTATTAAAGTATGTCAAGGACTATCTTTAGATCATTTGCATGATTCCATTTATTTTAAGAATATATCAGAACATCATTGATGTGATCACTATTCATTTCGGGAATATATCAACACATCATCAATGCATACAATCACAAACTCGTCCAAGTTTGGACGGAAATCATGTTCATCATATTTACGTATGACGCATCGCATTTGCGAGCCCAAACGACATCACACAAACTTGTCGTGCCCATATCGAGTCTTGAATGTTGTCTTCCAAATATCCGACTCTTGAATCCTCTGTTGATGGTAGCCAGATTGGAGATCTATCTTTGAAAACATCGAAGATCCATGTAATTGATCGAACGAATAATAGATGTGTGGCAGAGGATAATAGTTCTCCACTATTTCTCGTTCAGCTGTATGTAATCAATGCATAATTTCATTGATCCATCCTTCTTTCTGACGAAAGAAGTAGAGCACCCTAAGGTGAAGTGTTCGGTCTTATGAAACCTAAGTCAAGTGACTCATGCAACTACATCTTCAACTTTCTTAACTCAGCCAGTGACATGAGATACGGAGCCACCGAGACTGGTTGTCTATCTCGTAGTAATGTGATCTCGAACTCAATCTCTCTCAGACAATAAACCTGTCAAATCATTTGAATACACATCAGGGTAATCTGACACTATCGTGATGTCCTGAGCCATCGGCTCTCCATCAGATGTCTCTCGGACAATTGCTAGATATGAATCACATTCCTCATCAACAAGTCTTCAGGCTTTCAACACTGAGATATACTCCATTTTGGAGTCATGTAATGTACCCTTATAGGTAATCTCGATTAAGTCCGGAATCCTGAAAACAATCGTCTTCATAAAATAAATACTCATGACATGATGATCTGGCATTCAATCCATACCAAAAGTTAGGTCAAACTTGTTGAGATATAGTAGCAGACAGTCTGCTATCATCTCATGTCCACCAATCAACATTGGTAGCTATCTGACTATTAGTCTTATGATGATCAATTAGCCACATGGCCCATAATGTGACAAGGATGATCTAGGGCATCTGCATCTCTACCTACTGAAGTTAAAAATTCAAAGTTCATTCATCGCTCTAGAATCAACTAAAAAGATAGAAAGGTCGGCACTTGACGCCATGGTTCTGTATAAGAACCAATATCCGTAATTACAATAGTTGATGTTCGCGGATATTTCTATTATGCCTTTTCTCTTTTTGGGATACAATATGGAAATAAGTTGCAATTGATGACATCTGTGGTCATTGATTTTGAATGTCATATTTCCCTTCAGACTCGCGACAAGTCAGATGACTGTCGCTATCTGATTATCAATGCAATCGGAATTATAATACTACGAATGTATGTAGCAGGGTACCACGGCTCTGATACCAAACTGTGAGGCCCGCTCCCACGGATCTGGAATACTCGTTTACATATCATCCGCAGTATCATGTCCGCTAAAGATCACATTTTAGTTCTTAAAATTAGGGGAATTTTTTTTTCAAATAATATTCACAATTTAACCAATAAGCCACAGAACTACACTATGTCACAATTATATTGCATAAATTTCCGTAGCAGTTGGCATGTAACAACCGAAATTGCATTATGTACATGCATCCCAATTTTTAGCAGAAGAGAAATAAAAGCATAAAATATTTTGAATAAACTATAGCATACGTACCTGATAATTGTAACTGCAGAAGCTGATATTCAACTCTCCCAATACAACGGTGCAGGTACTTTGCCTGCAATCCATGGAATAGGGAGAAAAGAACATCAACAAACGTTGAGTAAATCTTATTAATTAGAAATAATAGGAAATTTAGTGGCTCCAAAAGAAAGCAAGTAAATTGGGCTTGACAATTAAAAATTAAAGCTACTTGCAATGAAACGGGCTTTCAAGTTGTTTAGTATGCAAAACCCCAATCTACTCATCCTACATTAGTTTCCCAATATTTATCATTTTTATAAATAGATTATATGATCCATATTTAAACTGTCACCTTTTAATTAATTATAAATCATGTTTAATGGATCTTGAAGATGTGGACGTTGAGTCTTTGTTCTTGGTCTTTATCCAATCAATCAGATTTAGTGGATAATCTGGGATCTTGATCTGAGTATGACCTCATATTATGATTCTAAGATGTGACTCCAGTATAAAACTGTATATGATTTCCATTCTTCCCCATCAATTTCTTGTTCCAATGATTTATTCAATGGCTATCATGATTGAAATGATCATGATATCTTGAGTATTTAATGATTGACATGGTCGAGATGATTCGGGTCTCTTTTGATGTTTGTGAGTCATGAGGATAGACCATAGTAAGTGTAGATGATGAGTCTGATGTTTTGATTCTTTTCATATTGAATTTCTCAAGCTTAGTGGATAGTCTGTGGTCTTGGTCTAGATAAGACCTCACACTGTGACTCTAAGCCAGTAAGGAAGCCTTAGGGTTGGGGTGCCTCCGTAGGCATGCAGTGGAGTAAAATGCATCCTAACTAAGTTCCCAACACGTCCACTAGCTAATTCAATCAACTGTAGTAGTAGCTCGTAGTCTGATAAGGATGATTTTCATAAATTGATCTTTTCTCTTCATCAGGAAATACTGGCGGAACAGTAACTAGCTTAATTGAAACTAAGCTCAACTACAATCAACTCAACTGTAATTCATATCAATTTTAGCCAAACTCATTTGTGACTCAATCCAATCTCAAATGTAGCTCCAAATTCAATTGTAACTGATTCAGATGTAGCAATAGAGGATTCGGATGTATACATGGATGATTCAGATGTAGCATCGCCAAGTCTGTTGACGAAAAGTAAATAAAACTCAAGCGGTGAAGTAGCCTACAAAAGAGGCTCTTCCATCTCGCCCTCTAATTGGAAGGCGGTCCAATAGAGGGATAGGTCTACTCTGAAACTACGCCACTAAGACAGGTGAGAGAGACTTTCCGGAAAAGTCGCTCTAAAAGAAAAACCGGCCCGACCGGTACGGGCTAACGAGCTCAAAAAACTAAAACCAAGGGTCCTTCAGCCTAGGTACCCTAAAGAACAAGGGTCAGCGAAACTGGTCTTTCAAAGAAAATCTGTGGATCCCAGAGAGGCGTAAAAACTGCGAGCGCTCGCGAGAAAACCGAGAAAAAGACTGGGATCCTAGACCCGCGCACCAAGCGGCCGCTGCCCTAACTGGGCTTCCTAATCTCCCGCCTAGTTGAGGGTCACCGCACCCTCGCACAGTCAGGTCTAAAGGTCACCATGACTGGCAATCATTATTTATCAGTCTTCATTGAATTACTATTGTTGACTTGATTCCTCCATCTTTCTCGATCTCTGTTGTGGATGATTGTACAGATTTGGGTCTTTTGTCAAGAACTCAATCGATAGTGATTTATAGTCAGTAGCATATACTTTAGGATTAATATATGAAGATGATCAATCTTTATGATCATATTTTGTCATTTCTAAAATTTTGAGATCAGTAGTTATTCATTGGATCTGGATCTAAATTTGATTCGATGTAGACATTCATAATTTAGTGAAAAAAAATTACTGATCTTAATTTCTTGTATGAAAATACGCTAATTCTCTCAATTTGTGCATCTATCAAACATATGTATCAATTAGCCACCAATGCCTTGTCAATGACCATAATTCAGATTGTATTCCAAAATGGTTAGTTAAGGGAAATGACACAGACTAAGATAGATGTGTTAGTTTCTAAGGGTATATATATATATAGAAACTTATTTTAATGCCCGTTGAATGCATGTGCAAGTTGCAATTGGTCTTCATTAACAAGCACAACAACAATGATGACAAAGTATATTTGGCTACGAATGGCCCCATATTAGATGTACGACAAGGACTACTCTGGCTCATTGTCCCATGTAGCCCACTAAGATGTTATGCAAGTTGTGTGTTTTTTTTAAATAGGACTATATTAGTCATCGTTGTAAAGAATTTGGTACTTAATAGTTCGATTGGAAGAAGTCTTCTTATATGGAGATATGCATATAAAGCGAAGATTAAGAATTCTTAAAAGATTTAGGAGGCCATCTATGTCCTTAAGCAGGGTCTCAAAGCACGATTCCATAAGTTATGTCAAGAGGTAAAACCTATGCTTGACCTAGTGTTAATCGTAAGTTGAATTTTAAAAATGAATTAAAAACTTGGATGAATCCCTTAAAGGATGCTACCAAATATTGTAAGGAAATCCATCTACCCCTTTCCAATTCCCACATTATATATGCCATTTCTTATTTTATATTTCAGTACTATTTTCTATAATTTCTTTTATTGATGGACACATTTTGTAACTTACCAGATTCCCCTCCTTTGTTAAAGAGTGTTTACGGTCTCATTGATTAATGAGACATAAGATTTCATGGTATCGTAGGTCCTGTGAGTAATTTCCAAACTCTAAGAGCTCTTATTACTTTCATGATCGATGTAATGGTCTTCAAAGATTGTACTCTTTCTTTTATAGACTTAATTTTAGTGCCTTGATCCTTCACCCATCGTGGGTTTCTTCTGCATTCTACTTAGACTATGACATCTCCTGATTTCTACAAAGTGCTATCTACCAGTGTTGTTTGCTTCCATATGCTTGATAATCATGTCATGTGCTCCTTTTTCATGTCATCTTCTTGGTAACCAAGTCATCTCCAGGAATAAGACTATGCCATTAGTAAGTTGGTTGATGTCCTAAAATACACTCTCTACTCTCAAGCTTCCATGATATGTACTGGAGTCAGAATTTATACTATATGTATTACAGACAGATACTCTTAATCCACTAATTAGGAGTTCAAGAAATGAGAGCAAAAATAATTATGTTGTGATGAATTGACTTATGAAAAACATTGAGCACAACTAACCCACTATGGAAGTGAATGGGTCAACTTGGAGAGAAGATACTCATATTAACTTTAGAGGAGATTTGCTGTCAAGGATATTGTAGAGTCACTAATCCCAATTTTTTGGAAGCCTCGATTGGGGAACTTATCTTGAATCTAAGCATAGCAATGGCTTGAAAATAACTATGAAGGAAAAAGAACATGGAAGGCAACAAGAAGGGGGCTTAGATGTACCTTGGATCCTCTAAGTTTGGAGGGATTTTGTGGCTTTATCTAACATACAACAATAGATAAAATACCCGATGGATAGCAACATAAAAAAAAAACTGAATTAGAAACTTCAACATTGACTTTAATGAAAGTAAAGTGAAGAGAGATATGTACCTTTGAATATCTCCACTTTGGAGATCCAAACTTGCTTGCAACATCCTTTTCTTGACGTGAGCTTCAGTTCATTCGGATCCGGATGTTACACCTCCCTCCACGAAAAATGACCTCGTTTCTGGTGAACCTTGATTCGTTAATTGGTTAGGGACATACCTAATCTGCCGACCTACCTACCTTGTGTGTGGGTGATGTCCACTCCCGTCTAAAACCATTTGAGTGGGATATGCGGGGGAAATAGAGGGAAGTTCTTGGCTGGTTCATCGTACAAAGAGAGAAGTAACAAAGATGGATATATTAAATCGGGGACTATGAAATGGGAGGGTTTAAAAAGAAATATAGTAAATCCGGGGCTGTGAAATCAGGGAGTTTAAAAAGAAATATATTAAATTCGGAACTGTGAAATCAGGGAAATGGCGAAGTTTTCTCCCACTTTAAGTAGGGTCAGTTACATGGATTCCTGCTCAAATCCATGTTGAAATCAGGGCATTCAAAAAAATCAGATGTGCCTTGAAATTGCTCAGGAAATAGCGTGTAAGTTTGTATTTGGAATTAACAAAGTCTGAAATGGAAAGAAATAAGAAAATCAGGCCTCACACCTTCTAAACAAGACGGGGGCAATGGGGCATCGATTAGATACTGAAATTAGTTGTTCAGGAAATGGGAGTGCTTAACACATGGGGATTTTTCTTATCCATTTTATTTTAGAGGCTGATCAGTGAAGAAAGAATTTGAGGTTAGAGTTTGAGAATCCTAAGATGTTATATGCGACGGTTAAATTCTAATATATGCATATGGATTTTTAGTCAAAGCAAAAAATTAATTCTTGAGAAGCTTTGATTTTTCAAACAGTTGAAGCCTTCATTGAGACACAAATATGGAGTTCTTATATTTTCCGGAGGAGCGATTTCAATTTCAGGATTCGTGTTGGGAATTCGGTTTAACCACACTTTTAATAATCTAAATTTGTGCATAAAATATTCAGAATTTATTTTTCAAGCATTAATTTAACAAAATAATCCGATTATCAAATCATAGAAAATAAGTTAAGACCATGAAAAAACAACCCACTGATTTGAATTTATATCTGTAATAACTAGTGGAAGAAGACAAACTAGAGTAGAGTGTGAACAAGATCCATCCCTTTTTTTTTCCTCCAATGCTTAATGTTAATCTGATGGACAATTTTCCTTTGGGATTTTATCACTTGTGCCCCTCCGAGATGTTGCAATATCAGTTATGCCCCTATCTTTTTGGTAATATCAGTTGTGCCCCTCAAAACTTGCTATTTTATCACTTGTGCCCCTCGGGTTAGTGACCGTCCATCTACAGTGCAAACGGACATTAACTTTGAGGACATAAGCGGAATTATTTTTTTTGAAAAGGTTATGTGGTCATTTCCTCCTCCACTTCCCCAACCTCTTCTTCTTCCTCCTCTTCCCATCTTCTTCCTCCTCCTCCGACCTCCTCCTCCTCCCTCTCCGCCCCGAGCTCCCCGCAGCCCCTCCCCTCCCCGACGCCGCACCTCCTCCCTCCCGCACCTCCTCCCAGCCCGCCGCCCCCTCCCCTCCCCGGTGCCGCCCCCTCCCCTCCCCGACACCGCCCCCTGTGCCCCCTCCCCCTGGGTTGCACCCCTCCCAGCCCCGCTCCTCCTCCCCTCGTCTTCTCCAATCCCAGGCAAAAACTATCTCGTCCACCTTCAACCTCCAGGCGAACACCCAACCCCTTACTTCCTCTGTTTTCACCAAAAGCTTCAGCTATCTCGTCCACCTTCAACCTCCAGGCGAAAACCCCTTACTCCTCCCAACACCCGCCCCTAGAGCAACCGCGCCTCCCAACAGCCGGCCTCCACCGGCTTCGCCAGCGCGAGCCACCGCGCAACACCGCCCGTGTGCCGGCTCCCTTCCTCTGTACCTTCCACGCGCCAGCCGCCAGCGAACGTCGCTCTCCACTCCCTACCCGCCTCGCCTCGTTGCGTCACCACCTGGAGGAGTCGCTCCATGCGGCTGTGAGCCGCCGCATCACCCAGGAGCCTCTCCTTCCGCCCCCACCCGACCCCCGCCCAACACTCTCCTGGCTCCGGCTCCCCCCGTCGCCCTCGCCCTCCGCACCTCCCCCCACCGTCCCGCCCCCAGGTCGCCCCGCCGCCCCTGCCCCCAGGTCGCCCCGCCGCCCCCGCTCCCTACGCCTCCCCCTCCCCCGTGCCCCCCTTCCGCCCTCCTCCGCCTATGGCTGGAACTGAGTTGTGTTTTTTTTCTTAAATTTTGATAAATTTTTGACTAATTGATTCATAAAAAATCATCCAAAAATTCAATAAAATTCATCGTTTGATCCGTAACGAGTGATATGTCCGTGGAAATATAAAAATTTTAGAGATTCGATGGATGCATGAAGGTGTTAGTAAGAGAGAGAAATTATGAAGAGAAGGAAGAAGAGCAAATGGAGGAGGAAGAAGATGAAGAAGGGTATGGACCATAATACCCTTCTTAACCACACCATGGTTTGAATAAACCATGGTTATTTTAATTTTTTGACGGTCAATCTGACGGAAGGGCACAACTGATGACGGAGCAAGTTTTGAGGGGCACAACTGATATTACCAAAAAGATAGGGGCATAACTGATATTGCAACATCTCGGAGGGGCACAAGTGATAAAATCCCTTTTCCTTTTGTAATTATTCCATCAACCAAGCTAAGAATTGCGAATGGTTGGAGTATCAAATCTACCACCAAGGTCACAGAGGACTAGTCCTTCTCAACAGGAAATTTTGATTGGCTCCAACATCACCTGTTCTTGCAAATTTGTTCATCTGTTTGGTAGTCTTCTTGATGTTTCTGACACTTTCTGTCCTCTCCCCTACAACCCATAACCATCTGGATGCTGGTATCTTGAAATGGAATATACTTTGTTTTATGTGGATCAAATTATTATTTTTAACTCCATTAGAGCCAGTTCATCTACAGATTATTTTTATTCGATTATCGCCCCGACTGTTTATTTTATCCATCTTTCATATTGAGCACTGCAAAATTACAAACTGAAAATGAGCTAGCTTTTTCTTGCTTTCTTTGAAGCATTCTACATTCTTCGATTTTGTTTGTCAGTATTCAAGACTGTATGTTTCTTCCAAGAGAAACTGTTGCAACTGTATCATCCATCGTTCATCACATTGTACCTTTCATGAATGGCGGTTATTGAGTAATCAAGAGGTTGGAAAGAAGTAAGTTGTGTGTGCATTTATGTTTTGCAGGCAGGTGGAGCATGATATAGCCACTGTGATTGATGTACTGAAACCAGGACCTCTGGGCATACTGGAGCACAAGTTCACCGATGCGGAGCTGCGCAATGCCGAGGACACCGTTGCAAGAGCTGTCGGGAACTGGCGTAGGAACACTGACATGGAGAAATCTCACCGGAAATCTGTGCATTCTTCCGAGGATAACAGCATTGATATGTGATCGTCTAGCCTGTTCCTATCGAACCGGTATACACGCGATCTGACAGTGTTAGTTTTTTTTTGGAAAAAATCCAGTACACTTTAGGAGCAACCTGACATGTAAAGAGATTGTTTTAAATCCTAAAGATTTTGCAATCCCTAGGATTTGAGCATCAGTTCAATTGTGATCTTTATCAAGGAACACAAACTTTGAGCAATCAAGATCATAGAATAGTGGAGAGATTGTGGTGTAGTCAAATCTTCGAAACACAATTTTCAAGCATGTTGCAAATATTAAATTTGCGAGATACCAATAGATGTTTTGAACCAGTACAAACAAACAATATATTCCACGTGCTAAAAATGTGGCAAAATGGCGTTATTGTGGGGGATTAACTGAATCTTGGGAATTATTAGGGCGAAAGGTTGGTTGGCGATTTTGTATAGTGATTGGAAGAGCTGAAGTTGCTTCTGTGTACCCAATTTGGGGAGGGGATATTACACCCATACCCTGAGTAGTTTTGTGTTTAGATACATAACCCTCGTGGTTATGGGCGTGAGACGGAGTGACTATTCCGGGTTTTTCATATAATTCGTGGCAGTTATGAGTGTGAGACGGAGTGACCATTTGGAGTTTCTCCTGCAATTTGTGATTATTGAGGGTTATGCACATTAATATGAAACTAATCAGGGTTGTGAGTGTAAATATCCCTTTGGAGGAGGTATTAAAAGCTGTACAATGTGTTTTTTTAAAGAAAGTAACCTCAACAACTGCCCTGAAAAGAGGGTTGATCCAATGAGGGCAAAACACTGAGAGAGCGGTGAATCTGGATCACTAGATTCTGCTCATCTTTCCTCCAATTAATCAGGAGAGATGATACAATCTAAAGGTCCAGGATCATTGCTCTCATTATCTCAAAGTTTTTGACTTTCACAAGATCAACCCTATGAAAGTTACCAAAGATGTTTGGAAAAATTATCTCGAAGTCCTGATTCACTCTCCATAGATGAAATATTCCCGGATTTCTCTCGCTAGAATAGCTATTCCATGAACCTTTTTTTTGTTTGTCCTTATCTGTACTTTTTTAAAGGGATATTAAAACAATGAATTTTATTTATTTCTCGCTTACACTATCTTGCAATAATTATCATTTATTCCACACCAAAAACTACTCCTTAATTCACAATTTCGGGAAAAAAATGAGGAATATAAATAACTCACACTTATATCTCCATCCTTCTAAACAAATTCTCCCAAAGAAATGAGAGTCGAGAATAAATCTCCTCGTTACTTATTCCTCTTCACTGTTCTACCTTCCTTATTCTCCAACTTAACCCACGCTTTCTCACCTGCTTCTGATTTTTTCTAATTCCTTAAATAGCTACTCTACTTCTTTCTTACACAAGTATTTAATGAATAGCTATTCCTCCATCAGAAATAACTATGATTTATTCACACATTCACACCGCCTATTTTTCACACCACCTATTTCACAATAACTGCAACTTATTCCATATTATCACGAACAACTAAAAAAAAGAATATGAACAAACATCCTTATTCTACCTTTATCCCACCAACCAAAAAAATAATAAGAAATAAACCTCCTCGTTTCTCATTTCACCTCTTTATCCTACCTACAGAGTAAGTGTTTTAAATGGATTTTGATAGATGTTCGTGTTTTTTCAGAAAAAAAAGTTTAGCAACCATTCTCACGATCATGCAATGCAGCATTTCAGTTGATCCAAGGTCTATTCTTTTTCACATGAACATAATAAGTGCAACATTATTCACAATGGAAATAAAAAAAACCAGCAAATAAATTTCTCAATAAAAATCACACTCAAATCATCAGAGGTAGATCAAGGTAGCTGTTTATAGCACACTTGCGGGGAAAATAAGCAAACCTTTTGGTTTTTAGAGATGGAATGAACACATGTTATGGGGGTTCAGGGTTCCAGGAATGGCTGGAAAAATGTCAGCCATGCCTACTGGTTGGCGGCGCTGATCAGGTGGAAGAGAAGAGCTGACTACCAAGAGTTACGATGGCAGTTCCATCACCCATGACTGTGGTCAGCGCCATTTCATTTTCTAGTATCCGGTCTAGCTCCAACATGATCTCGTTCATATTAGGCCGCCTCCTTCCTTGTAGGTCAAGGCATCGTAGAGTGAGCACAAGCAGGTCTTTCATTCCTTCGCTCGTGAAACTCGTACCAAGGTGCCGATCAATGAGGTTACCGAAGCCAGCATGCACTTCCACCTTTAAAGGGAATCGGAGGGAAACAAATTATGGTGGAATTATATATATTGCAAAAGATTTGAACTCGATTCTGTAAAACAAACTGTAAATGCAGCAAGCACCAAAGATTGGACCATCACAAGTTTCAACAATCTCAATTGCATTTGAAACACCAATCACACGTCTCCTTGAAGATGGCCGATGGAACTGGAGTGATATAAGAAGCTATATGGTTTAGATGATACCAAATTCTCCATGCAGAAATTTCAATATAAATTAAGGTGAGATAACACTTTGCATTGCCAAGCACAAAGATAAGCTTGAAGAGCAATCGCGATACTCTGTAGTTGCCAAAGTCGAGATACAAAGTTCTCAAGTACATGTTTAAGTTTGTAAAGATTCAACCTTTGGGTTCTGCTGAATCAGTCAAACTAATGGGAACAATGCAACAGGACCGATCTGGTCTTGGCTTTTGGTTGAGAAGTTTTCAGTTCGATTTCATTCAAATGGCGGATGCGGAAAATCTCAATGAATTTGGATTAGGCTGATGAAAATCTTGGTCGATTTGTAAATTGTAACTGAAAAACCAAACTTTTGGTATTTCATTTAGAAGGCCAATTCCGACTGACATGGGTAAAAGAAACATTGTATATTAGGAATGCACATGGATCGGACTTGATTGGATTTTACCTTAATCCAAGTCCAATCCAACCTTGACCGGTTATAACTTTTTTCGATCCAATCAAATTCATCGTATATTCAAATCCAAACCAATCCGATCCACCTGATTACAGATTGAATCGGATTTTCAGTACTTATATATTATCCCCCTTCTGGTCTATCCTCTTGTTAGTAGCACTTAACATTTGGATTATTTTTCAACGTTGAATTGACTTAAAAAATATCGTTTAGTGCGACAGATTTAGCCAGATTAATAATTCAACTACATTAATTATAAATACTTTATAAAAAATATACAAAATTATTATATTATTGGTTGAAAAGAATGTAACTAAATGATAGCATACAACTGGGGAGAACTTGATCTAGAAGGAAACTAGGGCTGGCTATCGAGCCCAACGAGCCGAGCCAGGCCCTGGCTCGGGCTTTATAAGCCCAACTGGGCTCGGGCTCGTTCGAGCTCAAGCCAAGTTAAGCAAAGTATGCATGTAGATCATGCACTCCGTCTGCTTATATAGACTCCCCGTTCCCTCCGAGTTCAGCTTTAGACGTGTGACTAAAGTAAAGCCCCTTATCGAGTTATCGAGCCGTAAAGCCCCTTATCGAGTTATCGAGCTGAGTCCTTATCGAGCCCCTTATCAAGTTATCAAGCCCAACCCCTTATCGAGTTATCGAGCTGAGACGGGCTCGACTTATTAAGCTATCGAGCTCAAAATTCTGGCTCAAACTCGGCTCAAAAGCTTAGTGAGCCAGGCTCACGAGCCCTTATCGAGCCGAGCCCGGCTCATCGAGCTGTGACTCAATAGCTAACCCTAAAGGAAACAATATCAACATCTAGTATATGTTTTGCATTTTGTGGCAAGAAAATGAGATGCGAAAGTGAGTTGTATCCCGCATCTCCAAACAATGAACGACACCAATGAAGGTGGTCCTAAGGAGTTGGGATTGAAGCATAGGTAATTGACCTAAGATAAAGTAAGTTCCACTTGAGAAAGAGATGCAAGGTCCAAACGCTTGTATTGTCAATTCACAAGGTTGGCTTGTAAGAAGTGAATAGGATAGCTGGGTTTTATTTATATTTTGATCTTAAAGGTATCTTTCTTTTTATTCTTAGCATGACGTTGCATGTTAAATTAAAATTAAAGTGCCACTTGAGTGGGATAAGAAAGAAAGTTGTAAATGTTAATAGTCATCATATGTAATACTAACGGATTAGTGGATCGGATTGGATTTTGGTAACGATCCAATCCAATCCATAATTTAATGGATTTTCAAAATCTCAATCCAATCCAATACATTAGAATAACAAAATCAAACCAATTTAATCCAATAACATCGGACTGGATCGGATTATGGATTTAATCCAATCCATGAGCACCCCTATGGCATACCTTGTCTATTTATGTTTGTCATTAATGATGTTTTATATTGCAGTAATAACATCAAATACCTTTTTAACTTTTTATCTTCTTTGTTTAATCAACAAGAACGAACTTTCAGGATCTAAAAATAGAATTGCAAATAGAAAGTATGAGCTTCTCCTCACCAACTGGGCCAAGCTTAAATTTTGGTCAGAAAGTTGGAGACTATTTGCTTCTCTGCCTATAATAAGCTCCAAAAGAAAAACGCCGAAGCTATATACATCGCTTGATTCAGATAGAGTTCGATGATCTGCAAGCCTGAAAGTTCACAGTAACACCTCTTTAACAGTAGAAATGATGGTTTGAAAGCAAAACAACCATTTAACTAGGAAACGGAAAAATATTAAGCCTTTTTCCCAAGTTCTTTATGTGGAATTTATTACATCTAAAAAACAATCATGCACATCTCTGTTAACATGGGCAGCACAGTGCATAAAGCTCCTGCTATGAGAGGTTCGGCTGTCGCCACTTCTCAAACAGGTGATGCTTTTGTCACACGACGGCAACCTTCACCATTGTGCCAAGGCTCGTCTTGACCTCACATCTTCCTAGTTGCAAAATTACTAAATTTCAAACACATCCCTATTAAACATCACCTTAAATTCTGTGCACATTTTCTTCTGAAATCTTCACTCACTCAAATCTTCATTTGACATTTTTTCGTACCTGAACTTGTATGATTCACCTAAGTTTTGGCATGATTAATCAAACAAGCACAATATTGATTTATGCCTTCAACACTCACAACCCGATATGGATCTGACACATTTTAAATGGATATTCGACAACCCGATTAATGGTGGAAGTCAAAGGTGTACAAAGTAGAACCAATTAAGCATCCATCTACACGTATTACCTTATTTATAGTCTGAGGTTTATTACAAAATCTTCCGGGATAGTGCTGTCTCCTAGGTTTTTTTCTATGCCATCTAATACCTTTTCAGCTTTTCTCTCAGTCGATCTTTCTTTTTCCGAGATTTTTACACTTCTTTCTAGATGATGTTTTGACATCAACATTGGTTTGCATCAAGGTTCAACTTTGAGTCCATTCATTTTTATTTTGATTATGACGAGTTGACAAGTCACATTCAGGGTGAGATACCTTGGTGTATGTTATTTGCTGATGATATTGCGTTGACTGATGAGACTAGAGATGGAGTAAATAAGAAGCTTGATGTCCGGAGACATGCATTGGAGGTAAAAAGATTTCGTATAAGTAGGGATAAGACTGAATATATGGAGTGCACTTTTAATGGAAGCAATGGTGAAGGAATCGGGGTGAAGATTGGTGACGATATATTCAGAAAAGAGATTCTTTTAGATACTTGGGATCTATTTTGCAACATCATGGGGAAATTGAGGGAGATGTTACAAATAGAATAAATGCAGGTTGGCTAAAGTGGAGAGGAGCCTTTACTGTTCTTTGTGATAAGAAAATTCCTTTGAAAATCAAAGAAAAGTTTTACAAAGCAGTTGTGAGACATGCTATGTTCTATGGATCTAAACGTTAGCCTGTGAACCATAGACATGTGCAGAGAATGGCAATAGCAAAAATGAAAATGCTAAGATGGATGTGTGGACACACACACACACAAAGATCGGATTCAAGATGATGCCATCAGAAGGAAAGTTGGAGTAGCTCTGATCGAGGATAAGATGCGAGAAAATCGTTTAAGGTGGCTTGGCCATTTGCAAAGGAGGTCAGCTTATGCACCAGTGAGGAGATGTGAGTTTTGGGATTTTGAGCCGACTAAGAGAGGGCGAGGAAGGCCCAAGAAGTGTTGGAATGAGACTATACGAAGGGATCTTAGTTTTTTGAATCTAAGCCCGAGAATGATCCAAGATAGATCTGAATGGAGGCAAAGAATCCATGTAACCGGCCCACCTTAATGTGGGAAAAGGCTTTGTTGTTATTTTCTAGAGGAGGTTTTCCACGTAAATCTTTATGTATCTTATCCGATTGCTTTGTGTGAATCAAAGTCAGATTCTCAGAGGAGGTTCTCTGTGTATCAAGTACATGTTGAGAACATCTGCACAATTGTTTTTGTGTGGTCAACATCTGCTTTTGAATTGAGGCTTCCTACACTAGATCGGTTCTATACTAGATTCACACTCAAGGACAACGACAAATTCGAGATCGAAAAGTTCGACCACATCGTCAATTTTGGCACGTGGAAGGTCGAGATGGAGGCAATCCGAATTCAACAAGCCATCACAATCAATGGCTATGACTCATAAAAAGAGAGAATAAATGTATGAGAAGGTTAGAGGCTTAGAGCAAGCATACAATTTCGCATGCCCAATGACGTGCTTCGCAAAGTCTTGAAAGTGACCTTTGCAACGGCCTGGTTGAAGCTAGATAATCAATACATGACAAAGAATCCCATCGAACATAGTCATACGAAGCAACATCTCTCTATGCTAAGTATGATCAAAGGCACATATACCACAACACATCTCATCTGATGTTTTCGATTTAATTGTCTGAATTATAAAATATGGAGGAAGGTGTTGATAATGAAGATCAGCCATATTACTGCTGACTGCTCAAATACAAGCATTTCAGGGTACCTTAATTTACAATAATGGCAATTTCACTGGATGAAATTGTCCCTACTCTCGAAAGAGTTGATGAACCATGAATTGACGGGCCAATCAACTAATAATAAAAAGGCTAACATGTTATGTGAGGGGTAAAATTACGGAACAAGGTCAATCAGAGAAATCACACTATGATAACAAAAAATGGGAATATAGAGGGTGTGTGTTGGAAATTCCAGGAGAAAAAAAGAAAAATCAATCTGATAAATCACAGAAAATTCAACAGAGGCCGGTTGTATGAAGATTGAATGATTGAATGCAGATACAGGGGCTACATGTTGATGGTCACCACTCCATACAGATCAAAGGATGATGGGTTTATTTACTCTGGCCATGTCACAAGTGTTAGAGTATTTGGAGCATGCGTTACTTATGTAATAGGTGGGTAAATGGATCCCTCCAAGATCCATTTACCCCACCACTGAGTTTAGTCCCACATCGTCTAGTGGTGGGACTTGGAGGCTCTGGAGAGGCTATATAAGGAGCCCCAGACCTCCTGTATCAGATGAGAAATTCAATAGAATATCTGCCCCCTTAGAGGGCTTCTCCCGTGGTTTCATCCCGCTCCTCACGGAGTAGGGTTCCACGTAAAATCCCGTGTCTTCTTAAGTTTTTCTATCTTTATTTCTGATTCCGCTTCCGCTTCCTATTTTCTAACATGGTATCAGAGCGGGTCGATTCTCGAGGAATTGTTTTTCATTAGTTTTATTCGAGACTCGATTGTCGATTGTTCTTATTTGTTCAAGTCTTGTTATTTCTAGGGTTTCCATTGAAACCCTAATTTCTGGAGTTTTGGTCATGCTTGTTCAAGATTCATCGGGTTGCAAGCTGCGCAACCCCATTGCAGATCTCTCCTGTTCAGGCAAAGAGGCCCAGACGCGCAAAAGCCATTTGCAGGCTTCAAGACCGCATCTTCTTTCCCAGGCGTCGAGCCCAGTCGAGCCCTAATCTTCTAGGGTCCCGCATCGATGGTGTTGCCCAGCCCCTAAGGCTCCAGGCAGAGCCTTCAGGACTCCTCCAAGCGGCACCCTGCTGGTTCTCCAAGGCTCTTGACCCCAATTCATCCATTAGCGGCGGCGGCGCATCGCATCCCTCCGCACGAGCCCTTGCGCAACCTCCAGATATCAACAAGAGGCGCAAGGCGGCGCCTCCATCGAGCGCTTGCAGGCCCGAGCAGCGCACGGCGGGCTCCAGGCGGCGAGTCCCAACGGCACTCCCAGACGAACCCCAAGCTCCCTTCTTCATCATCGACCCAGGCGGCATCACCACTCCAGTTCCACGCCGCGCGACCGAGGCGGCATCATCGGCCCAACATAAAAAAAAGGGTGAGTTTTTTTAGGCCCAAATGGGTCAAGGATTTTTTGTTTAAAAAAAGAAAAAAAAGGAAAAAAAAGAGAAGAGGCGCGTACATTTGAAAAAGCCGTACGCATAGTAAAAATAAAAAAAATAAATATAAAAGAGGCGCGTACAAAGAAAAGCCGTACGAATTTTAAAAAAATGTGGTTCAAAAAAAATTAGAGAAAAAGCCGGAAGAAAAAAAAAGAAATCATTACCAGCTAAGTGATGTTTTATTCATCCCCATATTTATGTATTATCTTATCTTCTCCCAACGTGGTCATACAATGTCATTCCGACCAGTATGGGAGAAAGGGGGAGTATATGTAGAGTCACAGGTCTTGTTCTAAGATTCAGATATCAGATTTTTCAGACCGGTCAGATGTTCAGACTCTACAAATTTCAGATTCAGACTCGACGATGACGCATGCTAATCATTTATCATTTATGTTGGTCGGCCAGAGCTTTCATGTGAGCCATAGGGACTCCAGAGCAGAGGACTATTCCCTATGCCATTAAGGGCAAGGGTTTTCATGTGGTATCATAGGGACTCCAGAGTAGAGTACCATTCTCTGAGCCAGATAGATCCAGTTTCACACTCCAGCCCGTTCGTCCTCCTCACATGCACGCCATGAGAAGCAACGTCCTCGACTGCAACAGCTGTGCGCGTTGGGTTGATATTGTCTGTAGTGTCATGTATTGTGAGTTGAGTTTCTTTCTGTTTGTCCAAACTGAGCATTGCATGCTCCAGCTTGAGGGGGAGTGTTAGAGTATTTGGAGCACGCGTCACTTATGTAATAGGTGGGTAAATGGATCCCTCCAAGATCCATTTACCCCACCACTGAGTTTAGTCCCACATCGTCCAGTGGTGGGACTTGGAGGCTCTGGAGAGGCTATATAAGGAGCCCCAGACCTCCTGTATCATATGAGAAATTCAATAGAATATCCGCCCCCTTTGAGGGCTTCTCCCGTGGTTTCATCCCGCTCTTCACGGAGTAGGGTTCCACGTAAAATCCCGTGTGTTCTTAAGTTTTTCTATCTTTATTTCTGATTCCGCTTCCGCTTCCTATTTTCTAACAACAACGAATAGACATTGGTTCTCGTATAGACTAGTTGTTGGAGGAGTTTTCTATGGATAACCGTTCGTGGTACATAACTCTCAAGTTGGAAGCCAGCTAATTGAAGATGCATGATGGGACAATGATCACTCGGACAGTCTTTACTAAATGTTACATAGAGCCTTATCTCCTTATATATCTAGAATAAAAAGGGTGCAAGCATGCTGTAGAAGATTGGATCTTATGTATGATGGGGCAATGATCAGTCGAACAGTCTATGTACCTAATGAGATGAAGAGCCTTATCTCCTTATATATCTAGAAGAAAGAGGGTGCAAGCATGCTGTATAAGATAGTATCTTGACAGTGACCAAAGGTGGTCATCCTATTATGTATGGTATGAGATCAATGCCCCGATTTTGTCATGGGCACCACAACCATTTTCCATCATTTTCAATACTTATTGTATCGTAATATGACATCTTAGATTGAGACATTTAATTAAGATGTGCATGAGAATTCTCATCATAAGAGGACTACTTGATGGTTAAAGCATGTGCAAGTTAACCTTTTGTGAGTATTGCATTCTTGGAAAACATACATACAAGAGTTTTGGTTGGTGTTGCTGAATATAGGACGGATGACTAATTGAATTATATTTACAGGGCCATTTAAAATTCTTTCTAAAGGTGCTGCTATGCACACGTTGAGCTTCATTAATGAATTGATGACTATTCTAGGAATACTTAGATTTATCCCATTATATCCAAGGATGAAGAGTTCAATCACTTCAAACATTAGAAGACACTATTAGAAAAGCAAACTGATAAGACGATACAAAACAATCTAGAATTCTGTTCTAGAGAATTTAATGAGTTCATTTAAGATGAGGGTATCGCAAGACATCATATAGTTTGATAACATGTAGCAGAACACATCAATTTGGCATTTGCAAAGAGAGTCCAATGCATGTTTTTGAATTCATTTTGATCGACGATTTTTGAGCAAAAAAAATGGTGAAGCCTTCTCCCACTATAAGTAGGGTCGGCAACATGGATTCTTGCTCAAATCCATGTTGAAATATTCGACTATTTTTTACATTGGATGTCGACTATCTTACGCAACCCACACAAGGGGGGTTTTGAACCCTGGTCTTTCGGGTGGTAGGCACACTGTACAACATTTTTTTTAGCAAAAGAGTGTGTTAAGTCAGATTTCGTGGTCAACTTTTCACTTATTGTTGATGTTGGACAACTTCACATCAGAGGAGGTACGGTCTAGACACCATCCTGATTACGGAGATTAAGATTTTTGTTTGTCCCTTCGATATTCATGTTGTCTGAGGAAAGCTGGAATGTAATATGCTAAATGCATTTTTCCTGGGTATGCTTCTGGAGTGAAGTAATATAGATTATGGTTCCTTAATCCCAAATCACCTAAGTTAATCAACAAGAAAAATGTTGTGTCCAATGAATGTACTATTTTGTCTCATGAGAAAAGTTCCTACGTTCATCACTTTTGATGCAAATGTACGTATAAAGAAGAGGAAGAAGCTTTATTAAATGATGACATATACCTACAAGCTAGTGGAGCTTAAGGTTGATCGAGTACAGTCACATCATGACCTCAAACTTGATACAAAGAAGAGGAAGAAGCTTTATTAAATGATGATGACTACCTCACACATAGATTAGGATGAATAATGGTCAATCCGCTTTCCAAATATGAAACTTTTACATACCTTCACAAAGGGGAAGTAGGTGTGCTCCCCCCGTGGGTTGTGGGGACAACGCCCCCAACAAATTTTTATTAATGATTCTATTTGTATTCAGATATTTGTATCTGTTTGTTTTAGGCGTCCGTCTATACGTGAGTAGTATATAAACTGCCCAAGATTAGGGCTCTCAATATCCTCTATAATTTCTTCGTTCTCTACATAGTGAAAAGTGAAAACTGATCACTGCCTTCCAAGGACGTAGCCTAGTTACGGGTGAACCTTGTAAATCAGTGTGTTTCATGCTTGCTTGACTGTTTGTGTGTGTTCCGCTTCCGAGATTCACATCATTACATTTATACATGCACTACTTGTTGAAAAAGAAACTTGGGATGAAAGAGAAAATTTTTCTAAAGTTGTTTAATCATGTCAATTTGCATATTGCTTTATACCCATGAAAGAAGAGGTGAAATCTCTCCATAATGTCCTTATATAGAAAGTTATTGTATCTAGAAGGATCTACAAGAAGAAAGAAGGCATTACTAAAGTTGTTGAGACCGGATTAAAGACGAGGTTAATTACCAAATACTTAATCCATGTGGAGGATATTGATTACAATGATATCTTCTCACATGTGGAAATGCACACCTCGATGCAAGTCATATTGGCCATTGTTGCTATGAACGATTTAGAGATGAACCAGTTAGATGTGAAGACAACCTTCCAACACGGAGAACATCAAGAGCAAATATACATGTGTAGATCTGAAGGATTTTCAATACAGGTAAATGAGGAAGAAATCCTTTTACGAGTTAAAGCAATTTCCCATACAATGATACACATGCTTCAACTGATTCACGGTTGCGCATGATTGCTAGGAGAAAATGTGACGTTGGTATATATTTTAGAGATCTCGACAATGTTTCCTTTATTTTATTATTGCTTTATGTTAATGACATGGTGAGAGCAACCAAAAATAAATCCAAGGTTAACATATTGAAGATCCTACAGCGTGGAGAGTTTAGGACTTGGTGCAACCAACAAGATTCTCGGCATGGAGATACACAAGGCACAATATCTTTATTGGGAAGTATATCAACCCACTTATATTTGAGTAGTCGTCCCTACGAACTTTAAAAATCGATATAATACAACTATTAAAACAAATCTAATTCTGATTATATAGTGAATTTCATTATTGGGGTCTTAAGCAATTTGAATTTAATCTAGTAGATGCCAACTTGCACGATATATCTGAGCAACTCGCATAAACTTGAAAATTACGGAGACGAGTTGAGCTACGAGAGTTATGGGGGGAGCGAGTATGACGGGGAGACTGGGAAACATGCCCGGGAAATAGAGTGCGTGTGCTTTCTCCATTCCATAGGGGAAAGAAGAATGAAGAGTGAGGTGGGCCCCTTCAAGAAATATGGGCTACGATATCATACTCCAAATCCTCTTTTTTCCTCGAAAAAAAGATAGTTGAAGGTTGCCATTTTCTCTAGGAGGCATCTCTCCGCTTCCCACCTCGGTTCCATTACTCCTTGACCTCCTGCCTAGGATGATGACTTGCTGTAATTGTTGGAGTATAAGTTGTATGCGCCTATTGTGTTGTAGCAGGGTAAATGGATCCTGGAGGAGATCCATTTACATCATCTAGTGTTTAGTCCCACGTCGTCCAACGGTGGGACTTGGAGGCTCTGGAGAGGCTATATAAGGAGCCCCAGACCTCCTGTATCAGATGAGAGAAAAGCAATAGAAAAACACGCCCCCTTGAGGGCTTCTCCCGTGGTTTCATCCCGTTCCTCACGGAGTAGGGTTCAACGTAAAATCATGGTGTTCTATGTTTATCTTTCTTGAGTTTATGCTCTGTTTATCATTTCCGCTTCCGCTTCCGATTTTCTAACATGGTATTAGAGCAGGTTCGATTCTCGAGGATTTCATGTTCTTTAGTTTTTCGAGATTCGATTGTAGTGTTGCTATTCTTGAAGATCGTTTATATTTATATTCATGAATCAAGTTCTGCAATTTTTTTATGGGTTTTGAAACCCTAATTTTTGTGAAGACGGAGAATCTTAAGGTTCCATCTCAGGAGCCCTAGATCTGGTTCTGCAACCATACATCGCTCGATCCCCAGTTCTGGTGGCGCACCATCACGCTGTGCGGTATCTCTCCAGCCCCTTCACTACGTTCTTCCTTGTGCAAGGCGGCAACAGCAAGCCCTAGGCAGCGGCATCAGCCCTAGCTGCATCAACATAGGCTATTCCAGGCGCAACCCCTGTTCAGCATCTCCGATGCTTGCCCTAGCGACAACGATCCAGATGCGAGGCTCCTTCCAGGCGAACTCAGTCGCGCCCCCAACCCCATCCAACACAACGCAAGAGCCCCATGGCGCCCCAGATCCACCGCAAGAGCCCCATGGGTCATTTCGTCATGCTCGAAGCATGCCCTCGCTTCTCCAGCAAGCACAGGCGGCTGTCAGCTCCAGGTCACGAGCCCAGGGGCGCAGCACTCGGACCCCAGGTCGTGCCCCATCTCCTTCTTTCGAGCCGCGCGCCCTTCCTCCTTCGCGGAGGTGGAAGCCCAGACAAGCCGCTTCTTGAGGCGCGCCCAGCCCAACGCCCCGCAGCGGCCCTTTCCGCCTCCCTTGCTCCAGTCGTAGACGATTCTCCAGGCACCCCCATCGAATCAGGCGGCAAGACCTCCAGGCTCCGTGCACCCTCCTCTGTTGTGCGCATATGTCCAGGCGGCGGCGACGACAGGTCCAATCGAGTAGGGTTTTTGCCCCAAGGGAGGAACCCTATTAATGAAATGGGGGGAGGCAGCCCGATTAATAAAAAAAATGTTTTGTTTTTTGTTTAAAGCCCAAGTTCGGGCTGGGGGCTGCGAAAAAAATTGGAGGAATGAGTTGGGCCCAAGTGGGCCACATTAAAAAAAATATTTTGTGAAAAAAAAGAGAGAAAAGGCGCGTGCATTAAAAAAAAAGCCGCGCGCAATTAAAAAAAATGATTTCAAAAAAATGATGCAAAAGCCGTAAAAAAATGGAACGGCTTACGGAAAAAAATGTGACGGCTTATAAAAAATGAAATGAAAAGCCGGAAAAATTCATATTTGTTTTCCCCATTATGTTGTCTTCTCCCAACTTTGTCGATTTGTCTTTTTCCGACAAGTATGGGAGAAAGGGGGAGTATATATGTAGAGTTACATGTTTGTTGCATGATCCAGATTCAGATGTCAGATTACAAGCCAATCAATTTTTCAGACTCTACAAGTTTTTCAGATGCGCAAGATTCAGACTCGACGTTCAGATTCCGAGTCCCAGTTTGATGCCCAGTTGTTCAGACTCGACAGATTGGTCAGAGTCCAAGATCGAGGCACTCCATGATGAGGCCCACTTTCAGAGATCTCCAAAGTGAGACTCAGTTTCAGACACACACATGGATGCGGTCATTTTTCAGATGAGCATATGTTGCCATCATTTGTTCAGTGGTCCCCATCATTCTTCTTGTTGTCAGGTCAGAGTTTTCATGTGAGCCATAGGGACTCCAGAGCAGAGGACCATTCCCTATGCCATTGAGGGCAAGGGTTTTCATGTGGTATCATAGGTTCTCCAGAGTAGAGCACAATTCTCTGAGCCAGATGAGAGAGACCCAGTTCTCCGACAAGGAGACTTCAGGCGCAGTTTCAGACTCGATGGTTAGATTTCGAGTCTTCAGTTGACTCACACTCCAGCCCGTTCGTCCTCCTCACATGCACGGCATGAGAAGCAACGTCCTCGACTGCAGCAACGTGCGCGTTGGGTTGATATTGTCTGTAGTGTCCTGTAGCGTTGAGTTGAGTTTCTTTCTGTTTGTCCAAGCTGAGCATTGCATCCAGCTTGAGGGGGAGTGTTGGAGTATAAGTTGTATACGCCTATTGTGTTGTAGAAGGGTAAATGGATCCTGGAGGAGATCCATTTACACCATCTAGTGTTTAGTCCCACATCGTCCAACGGTGGGACTTGGAGGCTCTGGAGAGGCTATATAAGGAGCCCCAGACCTCCTGTATCAGATGAGAGAAAAGCAATAGAAAAACACGCCCCGTTGAGGGCTTCTCCCGTGGTTTCATCCTGCTCCTCACGGAGTAGGGTTCCACGTAAAATCATGGTGTTCCATGTTTATCTTTCTTGAGTTTATGCTCTGTTTATCATTTCCGCTTCCACTTCCGATTTTCTAACAGTAATACTAGACACCGGTGTTTGGATGAAGAGTTCAGTGCGTTAAGGTGTGTGGGTGCAGAGAAGATGCCTCGGTCTTTTTAAACTGAGACGAAAGGATCGTGATCAAGTTGAGAGATTAGACGTCGATGACTATATAGTCTAGTTAAAGCAGACATAGATAGCAATGTAGAAAATGAAAGGGAAAGGATTTGAGATGCTTTAAATAGTTTTGATTTCTTTATTAATATAGTTTTTTAGGTATAATATATTTCATTTAGCAAAGACAAAAAGTGATTAGAGCCTTTCTTGATATGAGGCCAGGGATTTCACTCGTGTACTGATGAGACCACAAGAAAGAAGAAAGAGCTACAGAAGACCGTCGAAAGAATATTAGATTCAATCTTTCGAATTGGTTATCAGAGTAGTGCACCAATTAAGGATGAGCTTGGCTTTGGCTGTTGAATTACTTCTGTTATATCCCTATTCATAGCTTGACGCATCCCTGAGCTTAGGGGGAAAGAACATCTGCATCAGCCTCAAATCATGTTCCAAATTAACTTTGGCCCTTGCATAAAAATCTATTTCTTCTTCGATTCGAACTAGAATCTCATATAGCTCCAACAAGATCCTGTAAGCTCCTCAATGATGTGGGAAGGCGTTTTCCACGATGATTGCTTGGTCAGCCCTCGACTATCTTATTAAGGTCGACATAGTCCGTTTCTTTGATCAAATGAATCAAGAGAAATTTCTGGAATTGCTTGGAGTACATCTTAGTCCATGGAACAAGGGGTTCGCTGGATGATTAGCCATTTCCTAAAGCACACACTGTGGGCAAGGCTTCACAGGTCAGTTAGGACTATTCCAGGGTCGGAATACCTCAAGGATGCCCAGTCTCTCCCTGTTTGATGAATGTCTATCCCTTAGACCGTACGCTTCAGATCTTGCATTCAAAATTAGGAATGTTTAAGTTACGTCTGCTTTGCTGATGAAATGGTCTTTCGCGTAGCAGTGAGCTCTAATTTCAGATTTCAGCAGACTTATCACACGCTCTTTCGTGTTTTGCTACCACAAGGATAGGAAATTATGTGCTAGTTAAAAAAGCTAAATGCGTGAGGTTTGGAATGCTTTGGCATACCTGATGCTATCAACAAAGTTGTGCCCACAGACAAAGACGTATGTAAATATGTCATGACTTCATTACTCTAATGCCATTGTAAGTATTATGTAAGCCATGATATGCACCCTTCCAAGCATCTCCCAAGCGTACAATGTCTTAGTAGAATATGCCAAATCTAGGCAAAGGACATTGTTTTACTGTAGAAGTAGATTCAGAGATAATTGTGATGTACCACTGGATTATGTCTTGAATTCGGGAGTAAGGTTGGATTAGTGGCTTGTTAACAATGATTATGCAGGAGACTGTGACAAGAAAAGATTCATGGCATACAATATATGTCAATATAGACACAATCAGTTAGAAAGCAACTTTGCAGCATATTGTACCTTTGCCTACAACAAAGCAGAATAAATACAAGTAACCAAAGAAATCAAAGAGGATTATGCCTACGAGCTCTGTTTGACAAGCTTGGTCAATGATCAGAAGACAATTTTTTGTCCATTATGATAGTGGAAGTGCCATCAACTTGATTGAAGATCAGATGCATCACGAGATGGCAAAAAATATTGATCTCAGACATCACTTACAGGTAATTACAGGAGACAACATTCAGATGAAGAAGATTACTGTAATAACTGACAATCCTCTAGACATGATGAACATGTAACCACCATTGACCAATTTCACAGCCTACACGAACTTGATTGGATCGTATAAGAGGCCTGTTCAGCAAAGAAAGATTTTTCTTGGTTCATCTAGATGGAGTTAAAGTCAAGATAGAGATTTGTTGATTTATGCTTTTAACACTCACTACTCGATTTGGATTTGAAGTATATTTTATTTGGATCTTGGCCAACATGATCCATGGAACTCAGCCATGGCCGGTCCCAAGCCCGGGTAAATGAGGAGGGTTGCGTTAGGTAGCCGACAACCAGCGTAAAACAGTTGGAGACAACTTCCTAAATTTTTTTTAAAAAATACTATTTAGGAAGTTGCCTCATGACAGTCGGATCTTTTCAATATGGATTTAAGCAAACATACAGATTTCGTTCGGGCGTTCCCTACTTGCGACGCGTTGCATCGCCTGAATGCATTGAAAAATTGGCAAGGGCTGCTACATCGCAGCCTGGATATAGTTCAAAATTTGCAAGGGTTCTCGCATGAGGAACGCATGCGGTTAATTAAGCTAGTTCCGCTGCATCACTGCCCGGATGCAGTCCAAAATTTACAAGGGTTCTCGCATAATGGACGCATGCGAGTAAAGAAGTTAGTCCAAAAGAGATTGCAAAGGAAGTTGCGGATTGGTAGTTGGAATGTTGGCACTTTAATTGGAAAATTGATGGAGATAGTGGATACAATGGAAAGAAGGAAGATTCATATACTATGTCTTCAAGAGACTAAATGGGTTGGAGAGAAAGCAAGGGAGATCGAGAAGACATGCTTTAAACTTTGGTATTTAGGTAAAGATAAGGGTAGAAACGGTGTTGGAGTGTTTATTCATAAGGATTTGAAGGATTGTGTGGTTGAGGTGCAAAGATTCGGGGATCGGATTATTTTGCTAAAATTGGTGCTTGAAGAAGAAATTCTGAATATCATTTCAGTTTATGCACCACAAATTGGTTTAGATGAAAGGACTAAATCTTAATGGACATGTGGGAAAAGATGCTTCAGGGTATGCTAGTGTTCATGGAGGACATGGTTTTGGGGATAGAAATGAAGAGGGAAAAGTCATTATGGATTTTGTAATGTCATATGATCTTTTCATAGCAAACCCTCTCTTCAACAAGAGGGAGAAGCATTTAATTACTTATAAGAGTGTGTTAACTAGAATACAAATAGATTACTTTGCGTTGAGGAGAAGAGATTGGTTGTGTTGTAAAGACTGCAAAGTAATCGCAAGAGAGAGTTTGACAACTCAACATCGCTTGTTAGTCTTAGATGTGCAAATAAAAGGCCCGGTAAAGAAAAGGAAGGTTCCTAAGATCACTAGAACTAGATGGTGGAATCTTCCATTGAAGCAATCAGGCTTCAAGGAGAAGGTTTTAGAAGAATTATCTTGGGATTGTAGCGGAAGTGCAAACGAGATGTGGGAGGCAGTAACATCTTGTATCCGAAGGGTAGCCAAAGAGATACTAGGCGAGTCGAAGGGAGGAGCTCCAGGTCAAAAGGAGGCTTGGTGGTGGAGTGAAGGGGTGCAAGAAAAATTAAAAATTAAAAGACCTTGCTTTAAAGCTATGTCTAAGGATAGAACAACGGAAACTGTCACAAACTACAAAATAGCGAAGAAGGAAGCAAAGAAGGCTGTAAGTGAAGCTAAGTCAAAAGCTTATGAAGTTTTTTTTATAAAAATCTCGACTCTAAGGAGGGCCAGAAGGATATATTCAGGTTGGCCAAAGCAAGAGAAAGAAAGACCAAAGACCTTTCTCAAGTGAGATGCATTAAAGACGAGGAAGGCCACGTGCTTGTTACTCAGAAGGATATAGAGACTAGATGGGAGCAATACTTCCATAAACTTTTCATTGGAGAAGGAAATAGAGAGATCACTTTGGGTGATCTAGCTAGTAGTGAAAGTTACTTGAATCGTGCAAGCTATAGACAAATACAAAGAAATGAAGTAGAGGAGGCTTTGAAGGTTATGAGACCTGGGAAGGGTGTAGGACCGGATGACATCCCTGTAGAAGTATGGAGAGTTTTAGGTGAGCGTGGTTTGACTTGGCTTACAAATCTATTCAATGTTATTTGGCGAAGCAAGAAAATGCCTGAAGATTGGAGGAGTATCGTGGCGCCTCTTTATAAGAATAAAGAAGACATTCAAAATTGTTCAAATTACAGAGGTATCAAGTTGATGAGTCACACTATGAAAATTTGGGAACGTGTGATCGAAAGGAGGCTGAGGAAAGTTTCCAACGTAAAAGAAAATCAATTCGAATTCAAGCCAGGTCGCTCAACTATTGAAGCATGCTGAGGAGAACAATGGAGATTTATAGAGCTAAAAGGAAGAACCTCCGTATGATCTTTATTGATTTAGAGAAGACTTAAGATTCTGTACCACGAGAGATATTGTGGAGAGTTTTGGAGAAGAGACAAGTACATGTCCTATACATTAACCTCATAAAGGACATGTATAATAGGGCTTTATCTTGTGTAAGAACCCCGTCTGAGAAGACTGACTATTTTGACATCAACATTGGTTTACATCAAGGTTTTGCTTTGAGTCCATTTCTTTTTACTTTGATTATGGACGAGTTGACAAGTTACATTCAGGATGAGTTACCTTGGTGCATGTTATTTGCTGATGATATTGTATTGATTGACGAGACTAGAGATGGAGTAAATGAGAAGCTTGAGGTCTGGAGACATGCATTGGAGACTAAAGGATTTCGTATAAGTAGGGCTAAGACGGAATATATGGAGTGCACCTTTGATGGAAGCTATGGTAAAGGAACCGAGGTGAAGTTTGGTGACAATAACATTCGGAAGAGGGTTGGTTTCTTTCTATGGAAGCTATGGTAAAGGAACTGTGGTGAAGATTGGTAACCTTTGATGGAAGCTTTGGGCTTTGAAGCTTCCGGAGCGGGTTGGTTTCTTTCTATGGCTGATGAGGAGGAAGAGGTTAATGACGAGAGACCGTTGTGCTCGACTCTTAGGCGTGATTTCTGATAGATGTCTTCTTTACAATACGGCTGTCGAGTCTGTGGAGCACTTGTTCTTTTTATGCCCCTCGGTGGTTGAGATTTGGTACGGGGTTGACTTGGCTTGGTGTAGCACTGCTGACCTTCATGCATTTTGGTCTCGATCCGGGATAATGAGGGAAGACCGAGGCTGGAGGTGCTGTATCCGGTTGCCGTGCTTTGGGCGGTGTGGTGGGGGAGAAATGATCTCTTGTTCTCGAGCCAAAGGTTCTACAAGGAGATTGTGGTAGCTCTTGCGAATTTTCTGGTGAGGGATTGGGCGTTGTAAAGTTGTTGTAGTGTGGGTGTTGGTGTTTTACTTTTTATTGTTTTCTCTGTTAGTGTTCGCTACTTTTGTTGAATAAGATTTTTGAGGAGTGCACCATCGAGTGTATCCCCCTTGTTTCTGGATTCAAAAAAAAACATTCGGAAGAGAGATTCTTTTAGATATCTGGGATCTATTTTGCAACAGGATGGGGAGATTGATGGAGATGTTACTAATAGAATAAATGCAGGCTGGCTAAAGTGGAGAGGAGCCTCTGCTGCTCTCTGTGATAAGAAAATTCCTTCAAAAATTAAAGGAAAGTTTTACAAAGCAGCCGTGAGACCTGTTAATCTGAATGTTGGCCTGTGAACCATAGACATGTACAGAGAATGACTGTAGCAGAAATAAAAATGCTAAGGTGGATGTGTGGACACACACACACGTAAAGATCGGATTCGGAATGATGCAATCAGAAAGAAAGTTGGTGTAGCTCCGATCGAGGATAAGATGCGAGAAAATCGCTTAAGATGGTGTAGTCATTGCAAAGAAGATCAAAAGATGCACCAGTTAGGAGATGCGAGTGTTGGGATGTTGAGCCGGCTAAGCGAGGGCGATGACGGCCCAAGAAGTGTTGGAAAGAGACTATACGAAGTGATCTTAATTTTTTGGATATAAGCCCGGGATTGACCCCAGATAGATCTGAATGGAGACGAAGAATCCATATAGCTGACCCTACTTAATTGTGGGAAAAGGCTTTGTTGTTGTTGTTGCCGCTGCTTGGCCAACACGATGAATGGGGATGTTCGAGTTGTATGGAATTTTGGATCCCACACTATGTTGGGTTAGACATGAGTTGCATTGTAGGTTATTTTAGGGGAGTGTCATCTCCTAAGGATATCCTATACCTTGTATTCCTTTATCTCATAGTTTATCTCATTTTCCCATGTTTTTTTGCAGGTTGGTCAATAAGTATACGATGATAATTTTTCAAGAGTTGGCAGATATTGAACTTGCAGTGGTTATACTAGTGCTAATGACAAGAAAACAGTCACGATGAAGCATATTACATGCAAGACCCGACAGAGTTACCCCATTCTAGGTGAATTTTACCCTATGTAGATATCTATAATTCTAGAATTCAGAGCTTTGTAGGAACAAGGTGATCCATCGACAGTTACACACCCAGAGCAGCAATAATATTGATTCCCTTACAATCTCACAACAGAAGTTTTGTTCAATGGAAAATTTTTTGGCTTCTCTAAATTTTGTTTCTCAATTAAGGTGCGCAAGTACTACCATCAATTTGATCTTTAACAGGAAAAATGTCAATGTTCATAAAGCAAATTCCTGACGTGCATGTTTCAACATTCTTATTTCCCCGCTATTAGCATGAAATTTTCTTTTCTAGAAAACCAGCAAAGACAATTTTTAGCTACCCGTTTCCATCTGATGGTTCACGATTTTCTGGAAATTCCATTACTCACACCTACAAATATGGATCCAGGAAAGAGAGAGACCTCTTTTTCCAATGGGACAGAGAAAGTGGAGTTTATATTCACATAATATGTACATTATTAATTAAAGCAACAACCACAAGATTTCCCTTGAGTAGGGAGAAGATGGGGAGATAAGTTTGAGTTTACAAGTATATGCAAATAAATGCTTGACGCTTCAAGTATAAATCAACATACTCGGGATCTAGAAAAATGTTGATGCTTGTCTGAGATGGACCCCCGTCTCTGAGTAGTTTAATGACACCTGCATCTGCAACCTTTGCGATGAAATTCTCGTCGACTAGTACATTATCTGTCTTGAAATTCTTATGCACGAGGGGAGGAGCTAAGCTGTGCAAATGGCACATACCTGCATGATCATATCAGAAAAAATCAATTTAGAATATTTAAGAAGTATTATATGTACTATCCGATCACAATAGCGTCAAATAAATTAGTGGAATTCATCTGCATCACCTTTTGCAGCTCCTAGAGCTACAGATAGCCTCTGTTTGAATTCTAGTCTTCTGGTGGACTCTTGTCTGGCATCTATAAAACAAGGACAAAAATAATCACATTTAAAGCATAGTACTTGAAAGAGTGGAAACATGGGAACTGGTCAATAGTAACATGTTATATAATCATAGAGCATCAATTGTTACAGAATGAAGAGGCAAGAAAAACATACTATCACCATAGGGCTTAATTTAATTTAAACTAGGGTTTTATATTTAACCCTTTAGAACCTAGGCACAGAAAAGTACTTTATTCTAACTGTTGAACAAGTTGTCCCATCTATACTTACCATACAAGTGATGGTTGATGCTTCCATTTGGAACATAATCAAAAACTAGCATTTGGTAACCTCCTTCCTGGCAATACCCAATAAGTGTAACGAGATTGCGATGCCTGATCTCTGATAAGTACTGTGCCTGCAATGAAACCGGATTAGATTCAAGAAGAGACATAATAGTCGTGGAAAGAAGATGCATTGTGGGATATGAAAAGAAAATGGCATTGGCAAGTATTTTAAATAGCACCAAGAACGACACTGGCCCCTATCCTTGACCCCTGAAACTGAAAGAGTTCTAACTTGTCCATGCAGTAAGCGCCTTTAATACACATGTTCTGATGTAGTATATCGAGTTCTTATTTTTCGGCATGAAAGCTGAATGTACCATATCAAAATAGTCCAGCAAAATGCTATTAACCTTCTATTCATGAGCATGAGCATCAAAATGTTGATGTAGTTATAGTTTTGTCTTACAGTAATTTCTCAGCTCTCATACTATCTAAATTTTCAGTTATTAACCTTCTAGAAACCAATGAAACAAGAACATAAATATGATGCCAAGCTAACATCAATAAAGGGTAAAACAACTTGGCGATGATACGAAGAGAAGCACCTCTTCCGCGAATTCCTTCCTCAGGGAACCGACACGCCTTTTTATTGCGACCATTGTACCATCAGAAAGCAAGCCCTTATAGACAACACCAAAACTACCTCTGCCAACTCTGTTCAACTCATTGAAATCCTTAGTGGCCAGCCTCAACTCTTCCAACGTGAAAATCCTCGCTCCTTGTGGTTCAGCCAAAGGGACACAACCTGCAACAGCCGAAGAACCGTCACTTGCATCCATTCACTAACCCGAGACATACTTTGTGTGGCACGCCAGCCATCCTACCTACAATCGTAGGATCCGAAGAAGCGGTCTCGGAGTTCCCATTGGAGCTCTTACAATGCAGCACATAGAACCACAGGAAGCAAAGCACAAACAACACCAATACGAGTCCCACGGCAGCACCTCCCAGTATTGCTGCAAGGGGCCTGGACATCTGGCAGAGTTTTAGTTGCAGCTTCTACTCCTCCTCCTCCTTCTTGAAGGTCTAACATTGAATCTGAAACAAGAACCAGAGGGCTGCAACGGATCAAACACAACCATACAAGAAAAAAAAGGACATAGTGGCTCCAAGTACACAAGTGCAATGTGACCAACAAACATTTTTAAGAACAGTGTGATGCATTTCCACTTCAGCATTCAGGAACTATCAACCAGGAACCGAACAAAGGGCCATTATTTTGTCCTGAGGGGTTTCTCCCCTCTTCTCATACCTATGGTTAGGGGAGACTGGATCCAGGGTGAGACTCCTGTCTGCACAGGGCCGGTATGAGGCGCCCCCACCTCAGCACCAGTACTGCCCAGTTGGCCCTGCGGCCGCTTGAAGCCAATACTGCTCAGAAAATCCAACTGGCAAGATCTCAGAATCCACACCCAGGCAGACGAACCTAGAAAAGAAAGGCAAGAAAACCCAGATGTAATATGTCGCTTCCTTCCATCTTAAAATCTCTAACCAAAACAACGGGACGGTCAAATCTCTGTCACTACTTCAACCAAAATCCCATCATTTTCTTTTCTTTTCATCAAAATCCAATCTTTGTCACAGCTAAGGAATGCAGAGGCCCAAATAAGGACACCCAACTCATCAAAACCCGAAGTTTTTCACCTTGGGGCAAAATGGTAAGAAAAAGGAGGGTACCCTATTCGAGAAATCATGGAAAAATCACAGAAGTGGGCATGGGCCCCCCTTTTTTTCCAAGGAAGCCCGCAATCTGTCTGTGTGTTGTAAGGGTTTGGTGTGTGAAGCACTGCATGTTCTTGAGCACAAGATGCCAACTGCATAGAATCCAATCAGCTCACTCTACCACAGGTCAGAGCCAAAAGGCAAAAAGGTGAAGACAGGAGGGAGCTGATTGGTGATTGGGGGTGGGGGGCTGTCCTGATTACCAACCTGTAAAAACAGCGTGGGGATTTCACCAACGGGGTTTGGAACTTGGAATAGGCTTTTGTGGAGGTGCGGGAATGGAATGGAGATTGGAGAGGGGACGGGTGTAGACTATAGAGCCCACTCCATATCAGATGTCAGGATCCCTCTCCCCCACAGATTGGATCCACCCACATGACAAGCTAAGCACCGCTTTGATCTCTGCACGGTGAAAAAAAATTCTCCTTTTTCTGCCACAAGCTTAGGGAGGCATAGAGAGGAGGAGATATTCCCGATCGGCTCCTCTGGTGTACGAGAGCTGTACCGTTAGATCTAGATCAAACGGTTCATACGAATTTCAATTTTTATGGCCCTTTGCATGTGAACCTCTCGATCATGATCGAGAACTCCCGCGGTAGAACAGAGGATCCTGACTATCCATCCTGACCCACCCTAACGATCCTTGCATAACACTTCTCACAAGTTTTTTGTTGTTGTTCACAAGCACTTCTCATTAGATAAACTCCAAAATTATATACTAAGTTTGTGTTCGTGTTCGGTTTGTTTGAGGTTAGTAATTGGCTCCATTGCAGGACTCACATGGAGAAGCTCCTCTTATCTTAGGATAAGCTGACCTTATTGCAAAACAAACAGTTCCCAGATAAAGCAGTTGCATCATGATTATAGCATCCATTATATCTTTGTATATATTATCTGCTCCTTATCTTTTTCAAACGAACCGAGCAAAGCTAAAGGATAAATCTGCTCCTTGTCGATCAATCGATGTCGCATCTCTACGGTAGTGATATTTAATTTACAACTTGATTTACATATCTTAAATTTTATTCCATATTTCGATTTAGAACATCTTATCTCATGATTTTTTCCTAAGACAATCTCTTTCAATATTTCTCCTAGAGATATAGATCCTAATCCTTACCACCTTTTAATCTAAAGAGACCATGGGGGATCTTACCCGTCATTTTCTTCCTTTCAAAAGACCTTTACTTTACCTTAGTAGGTGCAAGCTCCTATCCCCTCGACCTCATAGGAAAGATGTCCTCTCCACCAATTGTTAAAATATCGATGGGGTTGTCCCTTGCTTTCTCGTTCTTTCTTGCTAGTTATCTCCCTGGAAATTCAGTGGTTGACTTGGGCGACAAGCATGTTACAAGTGTCACTATACCGACCACGATAGGACGTGCATGTAGTGGCAACATCTCTAAGGCCCTGTTTGGTTGGAGAATATGCCCTGGAATAAGGGACCAATTCTCCTTTCGACACGGTTCCCAGTGGTACAACTTTTTCCCATTATTCTATCTTATTTCATTCTTATTCATATCTTTATCCCACCTTACATACCTTTATTTCACATTATTCTTCTTGTTCCTATCCTCCAGTGAAACAAAGAATAGACCATTATTCTCCTTATTCCCCATCCTTATTCATGCTTATTCCCGAACCGAATGCACCCTAAATGTGTTAAGTTCATGGGCACTCCACTAGCGATGGCGGAATTCCATTGATCCCCCCTAACGTTAAGTATGGATAGCGAGGCCATCTTCACAACCTTCTCGTCATAAGTTAAATTAGGCTCTAGAGAGAGAGATGATGTGGACATCAAAGGCCGATCAGTAAGAGAGAAGATAAAGGAAAAGTCAGCAATGGCCATCTCTATTGAAAATGAGTAAGCTTGTTTTTAAAATTTTCAAGTAAATCACTGCAAGGAGATCGATAAAAAATGCTTGAGGATACTTTTTTAAAATTTTCATGATGGAAGAGCCTCTGAACTACCATCATTTTAAAGCAATATCATGTACTTTTGACACTACTTGCATTCATTTTTATTTCTTAATATTATTTTCTATCATTTTATATTAGTTCCATGTACTTTGCTTAATTATTTTAGACATGGTGTCAATATCTAAACCGAATAAATAAAATAAGCAAATGTGACTTGCCATCTTATACCGGTCGACAACACTGTGAAGAAAGTATATAAAAAAAGCAAGTTGCTTCTATTATGGATACAATGTTTAGATTAGACAAATCGAATACATGTATCTGTTTGTGTGTCCTTCTCAGCTGTAAAAGAAGGGGGACTGTTGGTCCATAGCTGTTCTTTGGCATCTATTGATACAAAGATTACCTGTGTGCAACAAATACGGAATTAAGATCTTAGTCACATGTGATGCATGATGCAAGTCCACAAAATTTTAAAACGAAGTAAGGATGATTATCTTAATCACATCTTTTGACAAAAATCAAATACGATCATCTTGCAATGTATTGTGCATCCCATTCTTCTCCCCATATTTAAAAAAAATAGAGATGATTACTTAAAATTCTGAAAAATAGCAACGGATAAACGGTGTCACATGGATAGTTGCTGATGATATAATAATAATATGGCATTCGTCAATAATTTTAAGTATAAAAATTTATTTCACATTAAATAATATCATCGTTATATTTAATATCGAACGATATAATGACATATTAAAACAATATTACTGTAAGCTCATTTTTGTTGTAGTGCGTGAAATCAAACCTTAACCTTCTTTCTCATACCTTTTGAACTAACACTTAGCGCTTCCTTTTAAAAATAGTAATAAAATATTGTATTGCTATGATAGTTTCTTTGGAAATTTTATGGAAGCAAGTTGTAAACAAGCTTATAAGGGCACCTTCGTAAACATTCCTACCATTGCCAACATGTTCCGTTATTTGCTTCAAGCTAGATTAATGATTAATTGCTATTTTTCATCCCTTTGCTTAATGCAAGAATCGATGCCTCTGTAGAACACTTAGGCCCTATTCGTCTGGAGAATAAGCACTGGAATAAGGGATCAATTTCCCGCCCGACGCGGTTCTCAAGAGTACCACTATTCTCATCCACATCTCATTATTTCACCTTATTCTACCCTTATTCCTATCTTTATCCCACCATATTCTCCTTAATCCTATCTTTCCAGCTGAACAAAGAATGCACCCTTATTCTACGTATTCCCCATCCTTATTTCTACTTATTCTCGAACCGAATGTCCCCTTAAAGTTTTAACACGCCAGAATTAAGCACCGGGATTGGGAAAATTACATCATAATATGGTAGAATTGGATATCATGTAGCTTTGAAAGAGATCTGATTAGATGTGATCAAGTCTCATGAGGATTTGGATGGGTGGAGATCAAGTGGATCTTGATTGATTGAGATTGACTATGTCAATTAATCTAAGATTTATTTGGACATATCAAAGAGATGGTGGGTGGTGAAATACTACTACAACCACAACAACAAAAATGAGAGAGATGGAGAAAGAGAGGGAATGGAGAGAGTTGTCGTTCTTCTTTTAGTTAAGTTTCGTCTCCGATAGTTGCTAAAGGCGACCGCTATCATATCTATTGTCTTCTTCATGTGCTTCCATAGTGGTGGTTGATTGCGTATTTGTTGTTATTATCTCTAACAAATAGTATAGAGTTGATGTGATATCAATTGATATTCAAATAACTGGTATTAGAGCTAGGTCCAACATCACGGAGATAAGACAACGCAATAGAGCTAAGCCAAATTTGACGTCAATGAGAGGTCACGATGTAGCGTATTAGTGTCAAATTTGCCTCCATCGAAAGGATATGACATTTTAAATCAAGCAAAGCTCAACATTGATGGTAGGACGGAACCCAACAAGGTGAGCATTCTTCAGAAGCTACAAAAAAAATTGATGGTTACAATGAACTCTTGTGATATGGAGTATTCATAATATGACCGGGGAGATCCAGATGTCCAAATAGGAATTTTTGAATGCTTTGCATGAGTTGGACAATTCAGATCAAGATCGTTTACCTCTGATTTTCCATATCTTGCAAAGTGGACACACTTTATTATTATCGAGGTAATCGATGAAGTTCCTATCTAATTGAGGTGTTGGGAGTTTCGTGGTAGAGGAAGAATACACTACACTGTAAAGATCAGATGGCAAACACACACGTTGATGCGTGGAAAGGGGATGTTGAACGAGGTGCACATACTCGAGGGAAGAGTCGTAACAAGCTACGAAGCTCCAATCATTCCCATGACGAGCAATATGAAAAGAGAGTAGCAGGTTATTGACATCACCAATGGAGAAATGTGTAACAAGAATAAGAAGTGGGGCTCACTTTGTCAGATGATGATGATGATCATATAATCTGTAGTCATAAGAGATGTTAGTGCCGCATCAGAAGGCACAATACCGAGTTATACAAACGTGCCCGAGAGGAGGCATGCCAAGGGCACTCAATGATGGGTGCGACACCTAGAGACGGTGCCAATTTGCAAGGAGAACCTGTAAATGTTGAGTAAGGTTCGGTGCAAATCAAGGTGATATGAATATATATCGCAACGGAATTCAACTCAAAGGGGAAGATTATTATGATATGAAAAAGTACATCCTAATATAGTAGAGTTGAATCCCATGTAATCATTGACGGATATTTGACTAGATGCGATCAAATTTGATTAGAGCATTGATTGATGGAAATTAATTGGATCTTGACTATGATGACCAATCAAAGATCATATTTGGACAACCGATCAATCTAAGATCGGTTGCATTCTTCTTCACGTACTTCCATAGTGGTGGTTGGTTGCGCATCCATTATTTTTATCCTAACAATTGGTATAAGAACTGAGACGATACCGATTCGTATCTCAACACCGAGCATTGTGGGAGCTCATCTGAGGTTCAATGCCTTGCACAGTTGCGCATCCCTTTCGAAGTGGCAATCTATCTCAACCACGCGAGGTAAAATGGGCTCAATCTTAGTATTCAACTAGGTAGCATATCCACGCTTCGCGGCGGGATCAAATGGCAATTAGAAATTATTATGTATATATTAAATAAGAGATTAAAAAAAGATGGAAAAAATAAGTTATGTATGTATTACATATAAAAAATTACTATTATTAAATTTTACATTATTTTTAAGATTTTTATTAATAAACTATTGATATAAGTATAATTTTATCATTATCATAATCATAGGTTAATTTTATTTTTATTATGTATTGAATTATTTGTATTACGTAATAATTTAAACATCAAATGGAAATTATTTTCAAATTATATATTTTATTGTCATAACTTGTATATTTGTATGTTAACGTATTTATACATTTGATTAGGAATTTTAAATAGATTTTACTAAAAAATTAATATATTAAATTGTTATATGAATTTATACTTTTATTGATCATTTTGACAAAAATATTATTTTTTTAAATATAGTCTATATATTCGATATTAGTTTTGATTAAGTTATTATTTATACCGTAAACAATCGATCTATGATTGCCAAAATATACTTTAGTAATGCATAGACATATGAAATGTATAAGAAATAATGTGAAAAGATTTCAAATCCATTATATTGATGGATATAATTAAAAATGAAATATAATATTTATATGTCACCCTACTTAAAAAGATGAGGGAAAAATAAGTTAAGTACATATTACATTTAAAAATTACTATTATTAAATTTTAGTTTTTTTTAATTTTTTATTAATAAACTATTGATATAAGTATAATTTTATCATTATCATATTCATAAGTTAATTTTTGTTTTTATTATTTATTGAATTATTTGTATTACATAAAAATTTAAACATCAATCAAAATTTATTTTCAAATTATATTTTTATTGCTTTATTATAATATTTATATACTCATATTAAGTTTAATCTAAATTTTTTAATTAATATTGTATTTCACAATTAATTTTATTTTAAACTATTTTTAAATGATTATTGCATTTAAATATGATTTAATTTAAGTATAGTAATAAAATATATGTATTTTTACCCACATTGATTACAAAATATGAATTTGAATAAATTATTATGTTTGGAAAAACGTAACTTTATATGAGAAATAAAAATTTTAATTTAATAAATATAACTGATATATATATAAATACTAATATAATAAATATAATAAATATGATATTTATAATTTTAAATTTAACAAATATATTAGAGGAGAGAGAAAAAATGAGAAAGGAAGAGAGATAGTGAGTGGAGAGAGAGAGTAAGAGGGAGAGAGGGGAGGAGATAGAGGGGAGAGAGAGAGAGAAAGAGGGAGGGAGTGAGTGGAGAGATATATTGGAGGAGAGAGAAAAGATGAGAAAGGAAGAGAGATAGTGAGTCGAGAGAGAGAAAGAGTGAGAGAGGGGAGGAGATAGAGAAGACAGAGAGAGAGAGAAAGAGGGAGGGAGTGGAGAGAGAGAGAGACGGGGGAGTTTTTTCCCATTCAGGGCATCCCCAATACCCAAATGCCCTGTCAGGGCATCTGACCACAGTATTTCTCTGTCAGGGCATCGATCGGCGAACGGTTCGCCCATCGACAAACTGTTTGCCGATCGAAACTTATTCCGGATTACTTTTAAATTTTATATTATTAAAAATAATATATAAAAACATTTGAAATGAGAATCAACAAACCATTTGCCCATTCTCAATTCCAAATATTTTTATATATTATTTTTAATAATATAAAATTCAAAAAGTTTTCCGGAATAATATTATATATTATTTTTATGCACAATCGGCAAACGGTTCGCTGATCGGCGAACGGTTTGCCGATTGATGCCCTGACAGGGAAATACTGAGGTCAGATGCCCTGACCGGGCATTTTGGTACTGGGGATGCCCTGTATGGGAAAAAACTCGAGGGGAGGGGGGAGAATCATCGGGAGAGGAGAAAAGTGAGGGGAGAGAGAGAGGGTTAACGCAGAGAGGGGGAGACAGGGAAAGGGAGGGGAGGCAGCCACGTGTCATCGAAGGCGGAGGGGAGGGAGAAAACTCCCTATTAGTTAGTGTTATAGATTTTCACATTTTGTATTATTGGATCATATAAATTTTGACATGAGACTCGTTTTATCAACAAACGATATGGTTTTTTTTCTAAAAATAAACGTAAAAAAAGAGAAGCCTACTTTCAAAAAACGAGGTAACTTTGACGCATCAAGTGGAAGGAATCTCTGGTTTGATAACTGGTCAATGTGTCTTATTTAACTCCCAAAAAAAACAACAAAAAGGTCATAAAGATTCTCTTTAGCGTTATTAGATTATTATGTTCGTCGAAGATGTCATCTACATTATCTAATTTTCTAAAGGCAAATATGATATATTTTATTCGAAAAGGTCAACAAAATTGGGCATGCTGCCAAATCGATAAGGGTAAATTACAAAAAAGATCTCAATTATACATCGATTCTCAATACTGATCGATAACCTATAGCTTAAGCTCAGAATACATATATATATATATAGGTAATCGATAAACATGTCCTAATCGGATCCAAAAATCCGTAAGTCAAGATCCGTTTACGAAATATTTCAGATCGCAAATAGATCGATGCTTCAAAGCATGCATGTTTCAAACCATACGATAAATTAAGTCACCTGCTGATGGACATCTCATGCAATCTAATAAAATCCATAGTGCATCAATAGGAGTTCATATCCCAATTAACACCAATCTTCCAACAAAGCCACGCAACAATAAAATGATTATCAATCTTGTGAATAAACCATTCCAACATGATCTCACCAAACATATCGAGCTGGATCAATTAGGGGTGGGTGCACATAGATACTTGTTAGATTTTAACTTAATATATAATCGGGTTCGATCAGATTTTAGCCCTAACCGATTAGAAACTTTTTTAGTTGAATCCAATCCGCTCCATTAAAAAATGAAATCCAATCCAAACCGATTAGAAACTTTTTTAGTTGAATCCAATCCGCTCCATTAAAAAATGAAATCCAATCCAAATGGATCGGAATTTTCAACTTACGTAAATTCCCCAAATATTTTACTTCTCATGTTTGTAAAAACATTCGATATTTGAATTATGCTTTGTTATTCCGGATAAAACTAAACAAAGAATATTTACTGTAATGGAAGTTAGGTTTTTGCATTTTTAATCCTAGATTCATCTTATTTTTTTATTTCTAATCGTTGAAATATAAAATGCGGAAGCGAATCAAAGCAAGAATAAAAACAAATGAAACACTTTTATTTTACGTGGAACTCTACTCCGTGATGAGGGGGATGAAACCACGGGAGAACCGTCTCATAAGACTGATTTTGCATTCACTTTCTCAAAGGTTACAATGGGTGTGTGACTCTTTATATAGCCCCACCAGTGTGATCAAAAGCCACCACTCCAAGATGTGGGACTAAACATAGTCCACCAAGATCAATCTTCAACACTCCCCCTCAAGCTAAGCATGCAATGCTGAGCTTGCAAAAAAAAAACAGAAAGAATGTACTCATCACATACAAAGTACATAACACTACATACAATATCAACTCAACGCACGATGTCGGTTGCTGCCGGGGACGTTACTTCTCATGTCATGCTGGTGAGGAGGAACTAGAGACTGGAGTGTGAATAGTGATCTGCAGCGATATCTGATCAACAATTGAGTCTCTGTCGTGGGATACCTTGGCCCCTAACGTGTCTTCATCGAAGACTGCTCCATCATTACGAAGGGCCAACAAGACCATGAAACACATGCCGTGGGAATATCCATACATAGTAGAGCTCACGACTGCTAGAGGATGGAGCCAACAGTGAGTCTCCCTCTGGAGGACTCCACAAAACATAGGTACTCAAATAAAGCACCTCAAACATTGGTAGGGATCGGAAACCACTACCTATTCAACAATGGTAGGGCTTGACACCACTACCCTATATTAAGTCACTTAAACAGAGTGTCTCAACCAATAGTAGGGCCGATAACCACTACCTAATAATTCAAACAATGGTAGGGCATGACACCACTACCCATATTTTTTTGGACTGTATTTTTTCACAAAATATCCCTCTCTTTTTTCAATCTCATTTTGTCACATCTTTGCCTCTCTTTTTTTCCATCAAATGCATCACTCTGGTTCTCCTTTTTTTGTTTTTCAATTTCATTTTTTCACATGTTTTTAACCACAACCCCTAAAAAATTCACCCTCTCTTTTAAAAAAACTCACGGCTTCTTTTTTTTTGTCTTCAAAACATGCCTCTTCCATTTTTTTTCACACTAAACCAGATTTTTTTTACAGTATCTATTCCCTTCTCTTCTTTTGCATTTTTTAAACTTGACCCCATCATTTTTCAGCCCAGTTTGAGCCTACAAAAAATACAACTACGCCTCCCTCCTTTTTTTACAATCTCAAATTTTTTCACATATTTACCCTCTCCTTTATTTCAAAGCTTTCTGTCATGCCATTTTCCGATTGAACAATAACCCTACTCACCGCTCATGATGGGTAGAGCATTTTTTAACCATCAATCTTCTTCTCTATCTGCACCATTCTTTCTTGTTGTGCACATACTTCTTCCCTTTTGTTCAACACAACAGCACTCCTGTCTTTTTTTTTTTTTCATTTTGGAGTAAAACAGTGGGCCCAATGGGCCTAAATCAATGATGAATTAAAAAAAACGGGGACTGTCTTCCGAATCCCAAAAGCATAGAAGGCATTATGCCCTCTCAAGGGCCCGTTCGGTAGGAGAATAAGCAGGAATAAGGATGGGGAATAAGGGGAATAAGGGTCTATTCTCCGTTCGGCTGGAGGATAGGAATAAGGAAAATAAGGTGAAATAACGGTAGGTAAGGTAGGATAAAGATAGGAATAAGAGTGAAATAAGATGAAATAATGGGGAATAGTCGTACCAAAGGGAACCGTGTTGGGGGCTTATTCCCCTTATTCCATTCCCCCTTATCCTCCAAACGAACAAGGCCCTTGAAACCCATCTCATGCTCTTAACGGTGTGACCATGAGTCACTACTCCCACATGTGAGACTAAACATAACCCACCAAGATCATTCTTCAACATTAATGTAATGTTTCATGTAAATAATAATTTAAATAGCACTTGACCAAAGAAGCCGTGAGTGGAACATAAATAGTGGAACATGAATAGTGCAATTAGTAAAAGACTTGTTAATTTTAGCATTTTATCATATTCTCATTTTTTAAAGTTACTATGTAGTATTGCGTGTGATTAAGTTAAATGATACGTCACAGTTAAGAGAAAACCGCGTACATGTGAGTATCTATACGTGTGTGTGCCTTGATGTCTCTGTATGCATATGAGCACAATCGTGTACTTGCATGGGTCTGCGTAGGTGCATGCGAGTGTGTTTGAGTGCATGTTCATTCATGTGCACGCATGTGTGTCTATGTTTCTATTCGTGCATGCATTGTAGAACGGTCCGATGACCGTGTGGTAAGCACTGCTGTTGGTGATTACGTAGGCCGACAGTTACGGAAGTCAGGTCTGTCGGAAAACCTAATCGTGGGTGTGGGGGAGATGCTGGACTTGGCGAGAGAGCTTTACATGCCCTATAAAAGTCGACCTCAACTAGGAAGAGAGACATCATCCGAGAACAACCCTCGCTAAGGGAGCACTCTTCTATCCACCCATCTCTCTCTCTCTCTCTCTCTCTCTCTCTCTCTTTCTCTCAAGAAGGATTCAATGACATACCTAAGTCTCCAACTAGTATCAGAGCCATGTTTCGATCATGCACATTCTCGCATCGATGTACCTCCACTCATTGATGCACACGCAATTGCGTCGTGACCACCAATCACTCCTTCAAGGCGGCTGCTGCCATCCCTCACAAAGCAACAAAACCCTAAAAGGGTCTTGATAAGCCGTCCCGCACCCTATGTTAATTCGATCAAATTAATGTCCAAATTAATGTTGATAGTTCGTTGCAGTCGGATACGAGAAGCTAGTCAAAAACCACTTATCGATTAATGTGAAGTTAATTCTAAGCGGCAATTTTTTTACTTGGTGGAAGTCCAAGGTCGATCTCAGGGAGGCATCTGTCTCCTTAGATAAATTTGAGCAATTCTTCAAGTGTTGATTTTCGAGGAGTAATTTTTTTGGGTCTTTTTAATAGTTATGCAGACTTATGCAGACAATGCAGGCCAATTTAATGTTCTATTTAATTATGGTATCAGATGAAGTCCAAAAATCATGAAAATTGGCCAGATGGTTAATTATGATGAAAATAACATACACTAATTTTTTTGGAATTTTTCGACACTAAATGAATTTACTGTGTATTTAATGAACATACAGAGTGATTTTCAGTATTTAATTTTTAATAAATATCAAACCACAATTTTTTCAAGAACTAAAATTATCCTAGGTGGCTCTAATGATAAGGGACCTAGGAAAATTAACAGAACTTAATTTCACTGTGAAATGAATTAATTAAAATTAATTTAAGAAAATCACTAAACAATTTATTCAGGCCTCGATATGCGTGCAAATGTTATGAAATTTTTATGGTATGTTAAAAATGATGTCCTTAAGCTAATGTGAATTTTTGATAATTTTTGAAGGCACAGAGAATTAATTAAAAATCAAAAGGTGTCACTGGGCAAAATTTGTCAATAATTAACCAATTAATTCATTAATAATTCAAAGGAGCTTACAAAAATAAGACACATGTACCAATAGACAGAGGACAAAATTTCCAACAAAATGCAATTTTTAAAATTTCAAAATGATGAAAAATGCACTCTAAGGATGCGTGCAAACACAGGGGTGTAAATGCAATACAGGAAAATAAAAATTTCAATAAACAAACATGCAGACATGGACTAAAATGCAATTACCTATAATGTGGGGGACTCTTATGCAAATTCTCCACAGGGCACATGCTCCTCACGTGGGGTCTGCTTCACAGGGACCTCTTTGCAATTTTGAAAAGCTCCAGGGGCCTCAGTGCAATTTACCCAGGCCGCACGTGCTCCTCACGTGGGCGGCCTAGGATCGGAAGGCTGTGGAGGTTCGGAGCGAGGCTCGGGTGCTCTGGCGGTTCGGAGCGAGGCTCGGTGTAGCCTCGGGTCGACCGAGCCTAGGCTTGGAGGCCGAGGCTCGGACTCGTCGACGTGGCGTGCTGCGGGCCTTTGGATCAAGGTCGATCCAAAGGTTGGCGATGAAGACGCGTGGCAACGGGAGGGCCCGTCAGATCTGAGGAGCGATCAACGGTTGAGGACGGCCGCGGTGAGGGGACGCGTGGCGAAGTGAGGACCGTTCGATCAACCGATCGAACGGCAGCTGCTCTTCTTCCTCGACGGCCCTCCGCCTCCTGCGGAGGAGAAGGCGGGGCTCCGACGATTGGGCTGTAGCTCCGCCCGTCCTTCCCGTCGTCGGTGGAGGTCGGTAGCGAGTCAGAGGTGCTCCAGAAGACGCGCTGATGGTCGACGAAGCCCCCGGTGGGCTCAGGAGCGGTGGAGCTGCGCTGAAGCTCGATGGTGAAGAAGCTCGAAGGGAGCTCCGGCGAGGCTCCGGCCAGTGAAGAAATGAGGACCTGCAAAGGGTTAGAATAGATAGTCGAGGCGTGCAAGTGCTCGTGGAGAGATGTAGATGGTCGGCGAGGCCTACGGTGTAAAGGAGGTGCGCTGGAGATGAGCTCCGGCCAAATGGCGGAGCTGTTGGTTGGAATAGTGCGAGAAGCATCGTCGGAGTGTGCAGATGGGACAGCGAGGATGGGAGCTTCGACGCGAAGCTCGTCGAGGTGGATTGGGAGCGAGAAGGTGGCCGGTGGCGGCGAATAAAGTCGGAGAAATCGGAGAAAAATCAGAGAAAGATCAGACGAAGGATGGAGGGGGTTACCTGGTGAATGGAGCTCAGATTTGAGCTCCAGGTCTTCGCTCGAGGGATCGGTAGGGTCCCGAGCTCGCGCAGCTTCACGGAGGGAGGCTGCGACACGGCGGAACTTGCCGTGGATCTCGCCGGAGAAGAACCTTGTCTTCGCTCGACGACACGCCCAATTGCTGTCACCAAAGGATCGATCGGAGCTCGAGGAACCTCTCTGGAGTGGCGGATGGCCCTGAACGTTGCCGGTGGCGACGTATTTATAAGGTGAAGGTGGTGGGTTGGCTGGTGGAGTAGCGAGGTTGGTGGTCGACGAGGGGCGACTATGGTGGAGATGGTGGAGCGTGAGGGAGCTGGCGAGGGAGAGGGATGAGTGGGTGACGTCGTGGGGGTGTCAGCGGTGGAAGAGGGTGGCTGACGTGCGTCCAAGAATAGGAAGGGGGCGCCCCTCCTGCAAGGCAAGGGACGTGGGGGAGAGGGGCGCCTGTAGGTAGGAGACGAGGTCTCCACCGTTGGATCGTGTGATCCAACGGTGGGGATCAAGGGGGAGCTGGTCGGGTAGGATTAGATCTGGGGCGTGGAGATGATGGGCTGTGGTGGAGCCACGTGGCGAGATGGGGACGAAGCGCGAGCGGGCGGCCTGGATGAGAAGATAGAGATGATCGAACGGACGAGGCTCGCTGGGAAATGAGACGGCTGAGATCAGAGGATCGGGGATGCGATCAAGCGGCGTAGATGCTGCCACGTGGGTGGCCCTGGTGAAGGCGCTAATGTGCGGTGCAGATCAAGGCAAGAGAAGATCTGACGGCCATGGATTTAAACGCGCGTGGAAAAGGCTGGACCGTTGGATCTGAAGCGAGATCCAACGGCCGAGGGCGCATGCGGATGAGGCGATGGGAGGCGGGCCGCGTGGCGCAACCAGAGGGCGCCACGTGGCCTGCTGTGAGTGGCTGGAATAAGATGCACGTGTAGAGAGAAGAGAGAGCCGAATTTGGAAAAACTCATAACATGAAAGTTGTAGATCTCGATGAGATCTACAAGTTTTATGTTGACCAAAGACGGAGATGAGGTCAAATATGATACATAAATACAAGGATACATAAATATACACATGTAGTATACAAAGTGGCCCAAAAACCCAAGTTTCTCATACGAGCTCCAAATTCAATGAAATTAGTCTCATTTTGAAGGTCTTTTAATATGTAGTATTCTAAGAGTAAGTAGACCTAATTCGGAGTTTGTATGAGGGCTTTATGTGTATTTTAGTGTACAAGAGTTCTCAGGCTACATTGGCTATTTTACAAGGGTGATTTTTGGCATTCTTCCCTATATTATCAACTAAGGAGTATATATTATAGAGAAGAGGTTATTTTAGGGATTGGGTATTTTACAAGGGATTTTGGCTTCTTATTTAAATGCAAAATGAGCTGCTAAAATGTATGATTTATGACTGCATGCATGAGTGCTATTTATGCAAGATAAAAGGAAATATGCCTCTATTTTCTCGGGAACAAGGCTCTATTTTTGACTGTTGAAGTGACGAATCACAGATTCATCAACCCCCTATACTTAAACCTTGCTCGTCCCCGAGCAACTAAATGAAATGCAAGGGTGAAATGATTTTGGGTTCCAAACCAAGGTCATGAACAAAAGTTGAAAAATGGAGCCTGACTCGACCTTTGGATTAATTGTGTGGCGGAACCTTATTTGGACCTGAACTTAAGACCTAACAGCCTTTCAAGTTCCACAAATCTTCTATTCAAGACGCCTCAATAGTCAGGTCAGAACAAATCCTCAAACGCAAATTTCTGATGACTATGATTCTTACTTGTACTGTGTAAGTGATTTGTAACTCTCCACATCAGAAATGGCTCGGAACCAGCCTCCTCTTAACAAGGTAACTCAATAACTCGGTCCAGTAACTCTTTCCTCGAGGAGCGGGGTATTCCCTTCTAAATTCAAGTGCGACCAACTCAAGAGGAGGGGGTAGAGAAGAGAATGGACGGTAGCCAGTGTAGCTACCTATCCCGGGATGCCTGACTAGTGTAGCCAAGTCATCCAGCTGCATTTCTTTACTAGTATACATACTCCGACAGGTATTTTATTTTTTCTTGAACCTGTTTGATTTTTTTTGGAGTTTTTGCAATTTTTTTATGTCGAAAAGAGCAGCATGTACATCAGGAGTTTTTCCTCTTGAGTCAGTAGACTATCCCTCTTTTGAAGCATTATTGCAACCCACAGCATCCTGTCCTTAGATGTCAACACCACTAGACTAAATTGAGACGCACTACCCTCCCTAGAGGAGGACGGATGTTTCCACCCGTGTGCTACTCCAAGCTAAAGGATTCTACCTCCTCACCACCTCATCAATGAAGAGCTACGTGCATTGTGCTTGTCCAAGTTAGGTCATTATCTAAAAGAATCCTGCGTATGCACGAGATATTCTACTTAGACTAATCAAGATGACATGTGAACATAGACATGCGGACTCAAAGAATTAAGTCACTTGACCTGAGAAATCTTAACTCCAGTTCCTATAAGGTTCCTCTGAAATTAGGTGGATTAAGGTCAAATCAAGTCCATCCTCAATATCTACTCATAACTTGGTTCAGAACCCACTAGCTTTTCACTTTGCATATGCAAAGGTATGCAGATGAGATGAGATGTCATGCTATGAAAATGCAAGACTCTTTTTATTTTTCTATGCAGAGATGATATGCAAGAGTAAATAAGAAGCCTATATTTTTCATCATTTTTTTTCGATTTTTACCCACCCGTAATTATTGTAAAATATATACAAAAATACGCGAAAGTACGAGCTATGGGTAAAGTATATATGTAATATATACACGCCCCCTATACTTAGCGTGTGCTATGTCCTCAGAGCACGAAGATCGAGGAAAAAGACATAGCTCGTGCTAAGCGTAGGAGAGCCAAAAGGAACAAAAAGTATAGAAGTCGTCTCGCCCCCCTATACTTAGGCTCTGGCAGCCTAAGTGTAGAAGAAGATCGGAAATGGGGCGGACGAGGGAAAGATGGGAAGTGGATGAGTATCAGTGCGGGCATCGGTCCCCCCTATACTTAGGCTCAGGTCAGCCTAAGTATCGGTAGGAAATGGGTATGAGGACCAATGTGATCTGGAGAATGTACAATGAATCAACTCGGGTGACCCCTCCCCCCTATACTTAGGATCTGGTTATCCTAAGTATAGTCCAAGATAATGGTCCGATGATGTGGGGATGGGTTACTAGAATCGTGGGGATAAAGGATAGGATATACAAAAAGAATGATATGTACAGATGAGTCGGTCTGAATCTTTCGAAGATGCTGCTGATGGCTGGAGTTCATTGCTGCAAGGTTTCATACGCGGCTTGAGATGTATCTGCTGTATCAGTCTCGCGCATGAATACAATCTTCTCCACATGGACTAACTGTTCATTGGATTCAACGAAGTGCTTCAACAGCTGCCCATTTACTAGGAATGTCGGTGCGTCATCTGCGAGATCCGAGATCTCGACACATCCACTATCATGCACCGTACGGACAATGAATGGTCCCGTCCACTTAGACTTTAATTTGCCTTGAAAAGTCTTCAGCCTAGCATTGAACAACCATACCTTCTGTCCAGGAACAAAGGTCTTTCGTCTGATATATCTATCGTGGCAACGCTTCACCTTGTCCTTGTACACCACACTGTTGTCGTATGCTCGGTTTCTGACTTCCACAAGCTCATTCAGATCCATGTCTCTCTGTTTCTGACCCAGGTGTGTGTTCCAGTTGACCTTCTTTATTGCCCATTCTGATTTGTGCACTAACTCTGCGGGCAAATGGCACGGCTTTCCGAATACCATTCGGAATGGGGAGGTGCCTAACGGTGTCTTGTAAGTCGTCCTATATGCCCAGAGGACTTGATCCAAGATCTGAGACCAGTCCTTCCTGTCCGGGCGAACAAGCTTTTGCAATATGGTTTTCACCTCCCTATTCGACATCTCGGCCATACCATTGGTTTGTGGGTGGTAAGGACTCGCGACACGGTGTTCGATGCCGTAGTCCTTCAGGAGTTTCTTCACCTCCCGATTCACAAAGTGGCTACCCCCGTCTGATATCATCATCTTGGGGATCCTGAACCTAGAGATTATGTTTTCTCTGATGAATTTACAGACAGTCCTGCTGTCTGCGGCTCGGGTCGGGATAGCCTCCACCCATCTGGATAGGTAGTCTACCGCAAGGAGGATATATTCGAACCCGTGGCTGACAGGGAATGGGCCCATGAAATCGATGCCCCAGGCGTCAAAGACATCACAAATGATGACCGGCTGCATTGGCATCTCATCCTTGGAACCAACGGTTCCTCCCATTCTCTGGCAAACTGGGCACGACTTCGCGAAGGCGGTGGCATCGCGAAACAGAGTCGGCCAATAGAAGCCACACTGAAGTACCTTCCATGCGGTCCTCTTCCCAGAGTGGTGTCCTCCTGCCTCTAAGCTATGGCATAAAGAAAGGACACTCTGGTATTCCTCCTGAGGAATACAACGTCTCCAGACACAATCCGGTCCTTCAAAGAAAAGGATCGGATCCTCCCAATGGTAGTGTCTAGCGTCCGACTTTAGTCGGTCGATTTGGCTCTTGGGCCAATCTTCGGGAACTTTCTTGGAGAAAAGATAATTCACGATATTGGCGTACCATGGGAGTGAGTCGATAACAAGAATCGACTCGTCAGGGAAGGAGTCTCGAATTGGGGAAACCTCGGAAGTATTAAGATCTTCGAGACGAGAAAGATGATCGGCTACTACGTTCTTCTTTCCAGGTTTATCACGGATATCCAAATCAAACTCCTGGATAAGTAAAATCCACCGAAGAAGACGCGCCTTCGCGTCCTTCTTTTCCATCAAGTATCGTAGTGCCGTATGGTCTGTGAACACAGTTACCTTGGATCCGATTAAGTGGGATCTGAATTTGTCCAAGGCAAACACTACCGCAAGCATTTCCTTTTCTGTAACTGTATAGTTACGCTGAGCAGAATCAAGCACTTTGCTTGCGTAGTGAATTGCGAACGGGACGCCGTCTCTTCTTTGTCCCAATACAGCCCCAACAGCATAATCTGAGGCATCCGTCATGATCTCAAAAGGTAGAGACCAATCTGGGGCTTGTAAGATGGGTGCATCCATGATCATTCCTTGTAACAGCTTAAAGGCCTCAAGACATTTGTGATCTACAATAAACTCCGTGTCTTTGCCTAAAAGCTCAGTTAGCGGTCGGGCAATCTTAGAAAAATCCTTGATAAATCTTCGATAAAATCCGACATGCCCGAGGAACGACCGCAACTGCCTTACGTTGGTTGGTGGCTGGAGTCGTCTGATCACGTCTACCTTGGCAGGGTCAACCTCTATTCCTCTCTTAGAGATGACATGCCCCAACACTATGCCCTCCGTCACCATGAAGTGACTTTTCTCCCAGGAGAGCACCAGATTGACCTCACAACATCTTTTGAGGACTCGGTCCAGATTCCTAAGACAGGAATCAAAAGAATCGCCGTGGACCGAGAAGTCATCCATGAAGACTTCCAGGAATTCGCCGACCATTTCGGCGAATACAGCAATCATGCACCTTTGAAAAGTACCTGGAGCATTGCATAGCCCAAAAGGCATGCGTCTGAAAGCATAGGTACCAAAGGGGCATGTAAACGTGGTCTTTTCCTGGTCCTCCGGAGCTATGGCTACTTGATTGTAGCCCGAGAACCCATCAAGGAAGCAGAAGAATTCTTTCCCCGCTAATCTTTCTAGGATCTGATCAATGAACGGTAGTCGCGGCATTCAAGCGTCTGTAATCCACACAGACGCGCCACGATGTGGGTACTCTCGTCACGATCTCCTCTCCGTCCTCGTTGGTGGTCGTCTGAATTCCCGACTTTTTCGGGACAACATGGATTGGGGCCACCCACTTAGAGTCGGAGATTGGGTAAATGAAACCCGCATCGCACCATTTTTCTATCTCTTTTTTCACAACCTCTGGTAAATTTGGATTCAACCGACGTTGGAATTCACGAGAGGGTTTGGCTTCGTTCTCCAAGTAAATATGGTGCGAACACAGAGCGGGATTTATCCTGTGGAGATCGGAAATGCTCCAGCCTATTGCCTTGCGGTTCTTCTCCAGGATCTCTAGCAAGCGAGATTCCTGCTCCTCGGTCAATTGCGAACTGATAATGACCGGAAATTTCTTGTCTTGGCCCACAAGGAAGGCATATTTCAGGGTTGTGGGTAAAGGTTTGAGCTCAGGAATAGTGTGATCGTCTAGAAAGTCTGGCTCAATCTGATCTGGTTCGGTGTTGGAAGTGGCTGGATCTTGTTCTGTAATAGCTGCCACCAAACTCGGCTCTGGAGTCGGATCGTCAAAGGTCTCTATGCAACCGGCAAACGCCTCGTCCGACTCGTCATCCTTATCTTCTGATTGTCCTAAGGATGTAAGGACTGACAGGCCCAACTGGGCCTCTACGTCATCGAAGATGTAGGGCGATGCAGGCTCAGAGCTGTACTCGTTCCTGAGGATCTCGCAGACTGACTCATGCACAAGATCATCTTCAAAGGAGATGGATACATCAATGCTGGCTGGGTTCTGTCTCCATGGCCCAACTACATCTACATGCTCACAGTCTGTTCCGGTAGAAGAGTACTCGGTGCTGGATTCGGAGTCCGGTCTCTGCCATCTCGTCTGCTTCATCTCAAGTTCCTCATCTCCGCCTGGAGTTTGGAACTGAATCTTCCCATTCGTATAATCAAATAAGGCCCCCGCTGTTCTGAGGAAGGGCCTACCTAAAATGATCTGGGAATCTCTCCAATTACGAGGGGTTTCCATATCTAGGACATGAAGTCCACCATGTATTCTTGCCCCTCGACCTTGATCACAATGTTCCTTAACTCTCCTTGGGACCTCTTAGTGGATTTGTCAGCAAACTGCAGAATAGCTCTAGATTTCCTAAGAGGTCCGAGATCAAGCCGCTCATAGAGGGCTGTGGGCATCAAGTTGATCGAGGAGCCATTGTCCAGGAGAGTGCGTGCAAACGCGATGTCATCAACATGACTCACTACATAGTGTGCACCCATGTCTCTTCTTTTCCGAGGAAACAAGTTCTTTATTGCACAAGTCGTGGCTACTGATAAAACGTGTTTCTCAACACGGCTTTTAGTCTTCCTGCTAACCCTAGTAGGTGTGCATCTCACCTTAAGGTATTTTTGGAATGCAGATGTCATTTCCACGAACTTGTCAAAAGGGATTGTGACCTTGATGTGTTTATTGCAAAATTCAGCCATCTCAGGGTCATCTTTTTGGATTTTTTTTGATTTTCTTCTTTCCACCCTTGAGAGATCGGGGGAAAGGGATTATTGACTCCAACTCAGGTTCTGGAACTGAAATATTCTCATTAACTTCTGGAACTGAGTTTTTGACATGACTCTGACTCTGACTCTGATACAGACTCGGACTTGGACTCTGACCAAAAAGAAAATACTGAGGCGAGACCGGTGACGCTTCTTCCACTTCTTCTGGACGATCCTCCTCAGATGGAGGTGCGGGCTCATCGGTGTCGGCTGACTCTAGGTGGATGTGAGAGTGCTGCTTCGAGGACTCAGATGTCCTCTTCTTCTGCTGGCGGTGGTGGTGGTGATGCTCCTCCTCTTCTTCCTCCGAATTCTCCTCAGGTAGAGTTTCGGAGGTTCCTTCCTTTTGCGCCCGTGCCCGATCAGGTATGGTCACAGTCCTTCCGCTCCTGAGGGACATATGATTAACATTATCGTACGAAAGGATCTCATGTTCAGATAGATAATTATCTGAATAATATACCTGATCTCGAGGTCGGTTCTGGCCCTGGTGTACGCTGTTCGGGTTGGCCTGAACCTGTGCGGGAATTGGGGTCCTTGGCGCCATTTGTTGGTCCTGGGCACGAGAGACCCGATTGATGTCGGTTCTCATGTCCAGGTAGTCATTCTGCATTTGTTGGACCCTATCAGACATGGTCTGGATCGCCAAGGTGAGGGACTCCAATTCGGTGGGCTGGGCTGGTTGCTGAGTGGATGCGGTCCTGTACTGGCCCTGCTGGCCGTGCCGATACTGCTGCTGATGGGATGGTGCTGGCCCCTGCTGGTAGGTGCGCTGCTGCGGCTGGTACCCCTGTTCTGGCCTGGACTGGTATCGCGGGACTGTGACGGGCCTGGTCTCTTGGTAGACTGGGGTTGGGCGGTGTGCCTGATCCTTCCCCATCTCGATTTGCCGGACTAGCGGGGCACGGCTATACCAAAGCCCGTTGATCTCGTATACAGGCGGAGGCTCCTCGTATTCCGTCTCCACTGGTGGGGGTGCATGATGGTTCTGCTGGGTATAAGTCTGATCCCAGCTGCTCTGAGACCCCGGTGCCTGTTCCTGTACAAGATGGACTCGATGTACAGGTACAGGTGGTGCAGAAGGGGCGGGTAGCTTGATCTTAGCTACCTTTTCAGAGAGTTCCTCCACTTTCTTGGGAAGGCTCGAAAGAGACTCCATCTCCGCGACTCTCTTGTGGATCTGCTCGACCATGGTAAGCTTGTCGGCTATCATCCCCATGCTGGGGATGAGGTCCTCAGTCAGATCTGCAACAGTTCTTCTAGTTGTCTTATTGGATAAGATCGAGGGAGACAACTGATAGGCCCTTGTGGCCTGTGACCTGCCGGTTTCTGCCATCTGTTCTAGGATCTTCCATACAGCGTGCTCGTTCTTGTTCAGATAGCTTCCTCCACAGGCGGCGCTGACTAACCCCTGCATCTCTGGGGTTAGACCGCAGAACAAGGTCTGGACTAAGATCGCCTTCGAAATGCCGTGGCATGGGCATTTCTGTACTAAGTCATTGAACCTGTCCCACGCCTCATGGAACGGTACGCTGGGTCCTTGAGCGAAGCTGGCGATCTTTGTTCTCATCTGATTAGTTCTACTGAGAGGGTAGAACTTCTTTAAGAAAAGGTCCTTGAACTGCATCCAGGTAGTACATACCACCCCTAAGTTTTTCAACCAATGAGCAGCCTTATCTCCTAAGGCAAACGGGGTGGCCTTCAGCCGGATATAATCTTGGCCAATATTGGGATGGCTAAGATTGTTGCACACTAGTTCGAAGTCATGGAGGAAGGTGTATGGTTCTTCACTGAGGTTTCCGTTAAACTTCGGCAGCAGGCTAAGGAAGTGGGTCTTCAGCTTGAATGCCTGGTCGGGAACTGCAGGTGCTAACCAGTTTTGGATCTCGTTCTCCGCCGGGTTATAGGTATCGACCATTGGTCGGTCGATCCCTTCAGCTACAATGATCTGTCCCATCCGCGCCGTGAGATCTGCATTTTTCTGTTCGGCTTCGGCGAGGCGTCTAAGAATTTGTCGCATCTGGTCCTCATCTGGCGGCATCCTTGGCGGCATTTCTCCCTCTAGTTCTGGAGATTGGAAAATAAGATCGGTGTTAGAGGGTGAATCAAGGAAGGGATTACCGAGGCAATGGTCTTCCTCGGTGATCTCAGGGGGAGATAAAAGGGTTGGTTTGAGAGTAACCACCCTGAGCATGAGGGAACCAGGACTCAAGAGGGTCATGAGTCCTGGGTGGTCCAAGGTGCGCTCGGACCGAGAAAGACGAGTTACTTGGGGGACTCATAGAGAAATCAGTGAATAACACGTCGAGATCTCCCCATTCACTCATCTTGATGAAGCGAGAAGAAGATAGGATTTTACTCCTACCTGAAGCAAGCAACAAGAACAATCCAAGACCCTGGGTTCACATTCAACACAGTGAAGGACTCAAAGTTGAGTCCAATTTATCTTGTAGTTTTTAAGTGTGATATTCAAGCAGGAATAGCAAGGATTACGCGGCCTAGAGGGAAGTCGGCTCAGAGCCGGATGCGTCTTCCCTGTTTATCCTGTCGTCTAAGATACCGCCGCTCCTTCCTTTCTTCGCTCCTATCCCAAGCCGATGGATTCAGTGACCACGCCCCTATCTACCTGCAAGCAGGCGGAGGCTGACAAGGCCGGAACTTCACCCCGGGGGGTTACTGGCAGCTTGTCGCGAAGTACCGCAATTTCGCCCCTATCTACCTGAGACAGGCGGAGGCTACTTGGTACTAGTCACAGAATCTGAAATTATTCGGCTTTTGATATTTGCTAGGATTAGTTAGAACGTGATATGGAAGATGGGGATTTGGGCTCTACCTTAGGGTGTTCACACACACTCAGGTACCCTCACTCAGCCTGAATACAAGGTCGGGGATTAATCTTCCGCAAACAATTATCAGTTTTTTTATTCTTTTTTTGGTCATTACTGTTAGCAGTCCCGATTTAAAGTTAGGTTCTCACTTTAATTAGTCCACCACAAAGCACGCCTATCGGACAGTCCCAATTTCCTGTTTAATTTAAGTGAGAAAATCAGAGGGGGAAATCGAGAAAAGATGATGCACGAAAAATCGATGATGGTATGCTGAGTAGAGAATACTTACAGTGATCCTTCGCTTTTTGATGCAGGATGCAGAACAGAATTGAAATCTTTTTACTCTACATGCAGATGCAGGCGATGAAAAGCCGCTCCTAGACAGACAGTTCTATTAGCGTGAAGAACAGTTTAATTTTGACTAAGTCCTGCGGTCTAGGTGCGTCTTTTATGTGTGATGTGTGGTCCTATTGATTACGAGCACAAACAAGTCCTAGAGTGGCTCGAGGAGCCGCTAGTGCAAGCTAAGTTACAATTCACCCACACAACACACAAGACACAGTTTCACTATATTTACACGCGCGAGATCCCAAACGGGAACCGCTGGAAATGACGCAAAAGAAATAAAATAAGATGTAATTACAAAGCCTCTCTTTCACTCAAAAATTTAAAGGCGAAGTCCTTGAAGCGTCGCCGACACCTCGCGGTCCTCACACAAAAATTAAATGGAGGTCAGAGAGTTACACAAAAATAAAATAATGCAAAAATAAAGGAGAGAAAAATGATTACAAGAAAACCGGGGGTCAGACTACCCGGGGAATGAAAATCAAACACTCAAAAATTTGCTAAAATTTAACCTAAGCCGTGTCTCCCCGGCAACGGCGCCATTTTGATAAGCCGTCCCGCACCCTATGTTAATTCGATCAAATTAATGTCCAAATTAATTTTGATAGTTCGTTGCAGTCGGATACGAGAAGCTAGTCAAAAACCACTTATCGATTAATGTGAAGTTAATTCTAAGCGGCAATTTTTTTACTTGGTGGAAGTCCAAGGTCGATCTCAGGGAGGCATCTGTCTCCTTAGATAAATTTGAGCAATTCTTCAAGTGTTTATTTTCGAGGAGTAATTTTTTTTGGTCTTTTTAATAGTTATGCAGACTTATGCAGACAATGCAGGCCAATTTAATGTTCTATTTAATTATGGTATCAGATGAAATCCAAAAATCATGAAAATTGGCCAGATGGTTAATTATGATGAAAATAACCTACACTATTTTTTTTTGGAATTTTTCGACACTAAATGAATTTACTGTGTATTTAATGAACAGACAGAGTGATTTTCAGTATTTAATTTTTAATAAATATCAAACCACAATTTTTTCAAGAACTAAAATTATCCTAGGTGGCTCTAATGATAAGGGACCTAGGAAAATTAACAGAACTTAATTTCACTGTGAAATGAATTAATTAAAATTAATTTAAGAAAATCACTAAACAATTTATTCAGGCCTCGATATGCATGCAAATGTTATGAAATTTTTATGGTATGTTAAAAATGATGTCCTTAAGCTACTGTGAATTTTTGATAATTTTTGAAGGCACAGAGAATTAATTAAAAATCAAAAGGGTCACTGGGCTAAATTTGTCAACAATTAACCAATTAATTCATTAATAATTCAAAAGAGCTTACAAAATAAGACACGTGTACCAATAGACAGAGGACAAAATTTCCAACAAAATGCAATTTTTAGAATTTCAAAATGATGAAAAATGCACTCTAGGGATGCGTGCAAACACAGGGGTGTAAATGCAATACAGGAAAATTAAAATTTCAATAAACAAACATGCAGACAGGGACTAAAATGCAATTACCTATAATGTGGGGGACTCTTATGCAAATTCTCCACAAGGCACGTGCTCCTCACGTGGGGTCTGCTTCACAAGGACCTCTTTGCAATTTTGAAAAGCTCCAGGGGCCTCAATGCAATTTACCCGGGCCGCACGTGCTCCTCACGTGGGCGGCCTAGGCTCGGAAGGCTACGGAGGTTCGGAGCGAGGCTCGGGTGCTCTGGCGGTTCGGAGCGAGGCTCGGTGTAGCCTCGGGTCGACCGAGCCTAGGCTTGGAGGCCGAGGCTCGGACTCGTCGACGTGGCGTGCTGCGGGCCTTTGGATCAAGGTCGATCCAAAGGTTGGCGATGAAGACGCGTGGCAACGGGAGGGCCCGTCAGATCTGAGGAGCGATCAACGGTTGAGGACGGCCGCGGTGAGGGGACGCGTGGCGAAGTGAGGACCGTTCGATCAACCGATCGAACGGCAGCTGCTCTTCTTCCTCGACGGCCCTCCGCCTCCTGCGGAGGAGAAGGCGGGGCTCCGGCGATCGGGCTGTAGCTCCGTCCGTCCTTCCCGTCGTCGGTGGAGGTCGGTAGCGAGTCAGAGGTGCTCCAGAAGACGCGCTGATGGTCGACGAAGCCCCCGGTGGGCTCAGGAGCGGTGGAGCTGCGCTGAAGCTCGATGGCGAAGAAGCTCGAAGGGAGCTCCGGCGAGGCTCCGGCCAGTGAAGAAATGGGGACCTGCAAAGGGTTAGAATAGATAGCCGAGGCGTGCAAGTGCTCGTGGAGAGATGTAGATGGTCGGCGAGGCCTACGGTGTAAAGGAGGTGCGCTGGAGATGAGCTCCGGCCAAATGGCGGAGCTGTTGGTCGGAATAGTGCAAGAAGCATCGTCGGAGTGTGCAGATGGGACAGCGAGGATGGGAGCTTCGACGCGAAGCTCGTCGAGGTGGATTGGGAGCGAGAAGGTGGCCGGTGGCGGCGAATAAAGTCGGAGAAATCGGAGAAAAATCAGAGAAAGATCAGACGAAGGATGGAGGGGGTTACCTGGGGAATGGAGCTCAGATTTGAGCTCCAGGTCTTCGCTCGAGGGATCGGTAGGGTCCCGAGCTCGCGCAGCTTCACGGAGGGAGGCCGCGACACGGCGGAACTTGCCGTGGATCTCGCCGGAGAAGAACCTTGTCTTCGCTCGACGACACGCCCAATTGCTGTCACCAAAGGATCGATCGGAGCTCGAGGAACCTCTCTGGAGTGGCGGATGGCCCTGAACGTTGCCGGTGGCGACGTATTTATAAGGTGAAGGTGGTGGGTTGGCTGGTGGAGTAGCGAGGTTGGTGGTCGACGTGGGGCGACTATGGTGGAGATGGTGGAGCGTGAGGGAGCTGGCGAGGGAGAGGGATGAGTGGGTGACGTCGTGGGGGTGTCAGCGGTGGAAGAGGGTGGCTGACGTGCGTCCAAGAATAGGAAGGGGGCGCCCCTCCCGCAAGGCAAGGGACGTGGGGGAGAGGGGCGCCTGGAGGTAGGAGACGAGGTCTCCACCGTTGGATCGTGTGATCCAACGGTGGGGATCAAGGGGGAGCTGGTCGGGTAGGATTAGATCTGGGGCGCGGAGATGATGGGCTGTGGTGGAGCCACGTGGCGAGATGGGGACGAAGCGCGAGCGGGCGGCCTGGATGAGAAGATAGAGATGATCGAACGGACGAGGCTCGCTGGGAAATGAGACGGCTGAGATCAGAGGATCGGGGATGCGATCAAGCGGCGTAGATGCTGCCACGTGGGTGGCCCTGATGAAGGCGCTAATGTGCGGTGCAGATCAAGGCAAGAGAAGATCTGACGGCCATGGATTTAAACGCGCGTGGAAAAGGCTGGACCGTTGGATCTGAAGCGAGATCCAACGGCTGAGAGCGCAGGCGGATGAGGCGATGGGAGGCGGGCTGCGTGGCGCAACCAGAGGGCGCCACGTGGCCTGCTGTGAGTGGCTGGAATAAGATGCACGTGTAGAGAGAAGAGAGAGCCGAATTTGGAAAAACTCAAAACATGAAAGTTGTAGATCTCGATGAGATCTACAAGTTTCATGTTGACCAAAGACAGAGATGAGGTCAAATATGATACATAAATACAAGGATACATAAATATACACATGTAGTATACAAAGTGGCCCAAAAACCCAAGTTTCTCATACGAGCTCCAAATTCAATGAAATTAGTCTCATTTTGAAGGTCTTTTAATATGTAGTATTCTAAGAGTAAGTAGACCTAATTTGGAGTTTGTATGAGGGCTTTATGTGTATTTTAGTGTACAAGGGTTCTCAGGCTACATTGGCTATTTTACAAGGGTGATTTTTGGCATTCTTCCCTATATTATAAACTAAGGAGTATATATTATAGAGAAGAGGTTATTTTAGGGATTGGGTATTTTACAAGGGATTTTGGCTTCTTATTTAAATGCAAAATGAGCTGCTAAAATGTATGATTTATGACTGCATGCATGAGTGCTATTTATGCAAGATAAAAGGAAATATGCCTCTATTTTCTCGTGAACAAGGCTCTATTTTTGACTGTTGAAGTGATGAATCACAGATTCATCAGGTCTTCAGATCCAAAATGATAAGCAAAATCATTGCCACTAAGGTGGGGAAAGTTCAGAAGCTTAAGAATATTAATTATGAATTATGGAGTAGAGCCATCTACTTTGGCCTACTACACGATAGCATATACACCATAATAGACAAACCCGATCCTACCTCATCTGATAATCCGACCATGAAGAAATCAGACCCCACGAACAATGGGATAAGATGGATAATAAGGCTAGGAGCTTTATATTGATCCACATGGAATTGAATCTAACTCGAGTTTTTGAGACTTGTAAATCAGCGTACGAGCTCTGGACTAAGATTAAGAAGAGATATCACTCCAAATCGGAAGTGAGCGCGCAACTTATTCTACACAAGTACAACTCATGTAGAATAAAGGAATTTGAAAGTGTCCTCGAGCACGAGAACACGATGATCGTGATAGTAAGGATGTAGCAGCTGCTGAATGCACAATTCCTGAAAGGATGCAAATAGCAACCATCCTAGGAAATATTCATTTATCTTTTAACATGGTTGCCACATCATTAAAGATGAACAATAACATCAAGAGTGCGGTGGACCTACCTGCGCAGCTGGAAATGGAGCAGAACCTCTCGGAATAAAGATCGAAAGTTGAGATCTTTGAGGTCGAGGAGGAGGAAGAAGAAGAAGCAAATGCGGTGCACACTAAGAGAAGACTAGGACCAATCAAAGTAAATTTCAAGAAAAAAGGTAGGAAATACCCATGTGGCTCATGCTACAGTTGCGGTAAATATATACATTTCAAGGTCAATTCCCAACAAGAAGAAGCAAGGAAATTCTAAAGCATCCGAAAACAAAAGCAAGAAGAAAATTGAATTCATAGCTATCGTGAGTGGAATTCTGCGATCACAGATTGTAGCGGTTGGTGGATTGACTCTGATAAGACCCACCACATTGCCAAGACGAAGGAGGAGCTAGTGAACTTCAAGGAGATGGAGAAAGGAGAACAAAGGATGTTCATGGGGAACAACACCTACTTAGATGTAGAAGGTGTCAGGGCATACAATCTTGATCCGGGCGACGATATATTGATACTTCATGATGTAATATACACTCTACGAATACGCTGAAACCTCGTATTTGTTCCAATTCTGCTCAAGAAAGACTTTGATTATTTTTATAATAAGCTTGTATCTGTAAGAAAGAATAATAAGGCTATGCCATGGGAAAGTTTGTATCTAAGCATGACGTTTTCCGTCTTCTTATAATAAGTTCTAGTGAATCAATGAATGCGGCTTCTGAGTACTCTTTATGTTATTTATCGTATTATTATTTATCGTACATGAGACTGGGTCATCCATAAAATTTCAAAATGGATCAAATGTGACATTTTGCCTAAGATTGCAGGTGCAAAGATATTGTCCTGTGGACATTGGCTGACCATTAAAATGATGAAACAACCATTCTCGATGGGAATTCGATCAAAATAGTTATTAGGTTAGATCTATTCATACATATGTGGACCATCGAGCGTCAGTACACATAGAAATAAGGAATACTTCAAAATATTTATTGATGACTGCTCTAAGTTCTCTTTTATCTATCTCTTAGGAAGAAATAGAAGCCTTTGAAATATTTAAGAGATACAAAACAAAAGTAAACAAAATTGAGAAAACCAATTAAGACTCTTAGGACTACTTTATTCAAGCAGGTATTTGTAGGCAGACTACGATGCCTTATACACCGCAACAAAATGGTGTACCTAGAAGAGAGAATAGAACATTAATGAATGTCGTAAGGTGTATGCTATTACATTTAGGTCTCTCGAAGAAATTTTGAGGAGAAGCAGTGTTGACCACTAACTATATACAGAATACGATTCCCACCAAATCCGTAGAATCAACGTCATATGAAATTTAGAATGCCAGAAAAAACCCATATTGCGTCATCTCCGGAAGTGGAGATGTGTTGCACATGTCTTAGTATCGAGCCAGCTTAGAGACAAGCTAGACTTCAAGACATTAAAGTACAAATTTGTTGGATATAGCGAACATTCTAAAGGATATAGGTTCTTCCATGAAACTAAAAGTCTGATCGAAAGTCATGAGTAACTTTGCTTGAAATTCATTAAGAAAGTGCTTAAAGTAGAGGAATCAGATCCTCTGATTGCCCTACATAACAATGAAGATGACTTGGAGATAAGACATGAATTAGTAGATGATACGCCATCCATCTATAGAGAATGAACCTATGGTTTATAATGATCCATTAGAGGAAGTGAGTGTACCCATAGAACCCACGATTATAATCGGCAGTAACAGACCCAAAACACAACCCACATGGTTGAAAGATTATCAATTGTATTGATGCGAGACGTCATGTTACACCATAGATGAAGATGTAGCGGATTGTACAAATCCCATATCCTTTGACGAAGTAATGGCTTCAAATGAGTTGGAATCATGGATGACCGCCATGAGGGATGAGCTGGACTCAATTGAACAAAAACAATATATATGAGTTATGTGATTTGTCAGAAGGTACGCAATCCATAGGATGCAAGTGGGTATTCAAGTAAAAGTACCGAGTTGATGGTGCTACTGATAAATATAAAGCAAGATTTTTGCAAAGGGTTATATCCAGCAAGATGGAATAGACTTCTGGAAAATCTACTCTCCGGTTGCTAAGTTTGCATCTTAATTATAGTCGTATATATGGATTTGAGATTATTCCCAATGGATGTGAAGACAACCTTCCTTACCGGAGAATTGAGAGAGGAGATATATATGCATCAACCTGATCGTTTTTAGGTAAAAGGTCAGGAGAAAAAGGGTTAATAAATTAAGAAAGTCAGGCTTAAAATAGACTTCACAGCTATAGTATCTCAAATTTCATGAGAAAATTATCCAATTTGGATTTATTGCAAATAAGTTAGTTGATTGTGTCCATGTCATGAAAAGTGGGAGTAAGTTTGTTATCATGTCATTGTATGTGAATGGCATTCCACTCTTAGGTAATGACATAGAAATGCTTAATGAAATCAAAGAGAAATTGATCAATGAATTTGAGATGAATGATATGGGCGAAGCATCACATATTCTAGGAATTAAAATTACAAGAGACATAGATTCAAGGACATTGAATCTTACTGAAGAAAAATATCTGCATATTGTATTAAAGAGTTTTTAATGCAGTGTGATTGGTAAGAGGCTCAGTAAGAGTCAAAAACTTGAAAAGGGACAGAAACCTTTAGAAGTTCTATATGTACGTGCGGTGGGAAGTCTTTTGTATGCAATGATATGCACTCGACCTGACTTGGCTTATCCATCTAGCTTGGTTAGTAGATATCAAAGTAATCCTGGGCATCACATTGGTAAACTGTTAAGAGGATTTTTTCAATGTCTGAAAGGAACTATATATCTGAAACTGGTATCAGGCTGAATCACTTGAGGTAGTAGGATACTTCGATGCAGATTTTCGGAGGGGATGTGGATGATAGAAAATCTACACCGGGTTACCTTTTCATGTTTGTGGAGCAACTGTTTCGTGGGGCAGTAAGAAATAAGGATGTGTAGACATACACATAAGATAGAATACATTGCATGTAGCATGACCACCACCCATGCGGTTTGAATTAAAAACTTTCTGGAAAACTTAAGCCCAGAATTGGTCAAAGGATCAACTAAAATGTATTATAATAATAAAGCTTCAATAAGTTTGATCAATAGTGGGGCTAATAGTTCTAAAGGAAAACACGTTGAATCCAATATCACTATATACACGATATATAGGCAAAAAATTAAATTACAGTAACCTATATACCTACAAGTGATATATTAGCTCATTCTCTAACCAAGAGAATAATAGCTAGCGCCTACATTAAACATGTTTGGTTTAGTGGGACTTAGGAATGCATGAGTCAAGGAAAATGTTTTCATGAATAATAAACCTCAATGTAGACATCTTTATATGCAACACTAATAGGGGGGGTGTAATTAACTTGACCACTGCAGCTAAGTGGGAGATGTAGAGTGGTCCGGTGATAGCATGGTCAAGAACTGTTGCCGACGGTTATGCGACCGATGATTACAGAGACTGGGTATCTCAAAGACCTAACTGTGGGGTGTGGGGTAGAGGACAGACTTGACGAGGGAGTTTTGCACGAACTAATAAAGGTCGACCTCCACCAAGAGGAGAGACATCATCCGAGAACAACCCTCGCTAAGGGAGCCCTCTCCATCCACCAAGGGGCATGCCACCGCTAACAGCGGCTGTATAACCATGTGACATTTTCTATAAGCTTCAGAGCAAGTTGCCGAGCATTATAAATCTGAAAAAGGAAATAAACAGGTGGTTTAAATAATAGAGTAGATTTTCAATAGATAAATTTGTCTAGATCTAACGGTTGTGCCACTAATGGGCTAATGCAACAATTAAAAGGGACCCCTCTCATGTTAGAGAGAATAAAGAAGAAGGGCAGATGCATGTGAATTGAGGCCCAATTGTGCTGCTTTGGCCCGAGAGGGAGAGAGAGCGCAATTGATCAAGAAGATCACTTGATTCTCAACATAAAACACATACATTATATTTTATGAAGTACTTTTAAGTTAGGTAAACAAATTAATTAAAAATTATTTATCTAGATTTCTAGGAAATAATTACTTAAATTGCATATTTTATGAAGTACTTTTAAGTTAGGTAACCAAACTAAGTAAAAATTGTTTAGCTAGATTACTAAGAAATAATTACTTAAATTGCCTATTTTATGAAGTACTTTTGAGTTAGATAAACAAACTAAGTAAAAATTGTTTAGCTAGATTGCTAGGAAATAACTACTTAAATTGCAACCACAATTTATTTGGAAATTGGTAAATAAGAAGAAAGTATTTTTATAGCTTCTGAATTTTTTAAAATTTTTTATAATTATGGGTGTTAGATTGTGCCTTACAAGTATTTAGTATATAGAATATTTTAGTTCTTATTTTCGGACTATTAGCTAGTTTAAGCACATATTGAAATAGATTTTACTTATACTAACATGATGAGATGGTGAGTCTCATTAGAATGGAATCATAGTTATAGGAATGTTTTTTCTTAAGAACTTTATGTTATGCCCGAGGTTAAAATTTATTGATGTAAGGAAAGGTAATGAAATCTATGAACACATAGAGTTTGATTCTGCCAAGTAATAATCAAGCATATTATCACATATGTTCTAATCATGTGATGTCGGATAGTCTAAATGTAAGCAACCAAAGTATAGGCCTTATAGCATTATTAACGATCAGTATCGTAGAGAAATATATCTCCTCATTGATACAATTTTGAGAACATGATTGTAATTACACTACATGTTTAGAGGAGATATAATTTCAGGAGGCATCCACCTATATAGAAACCATTACATGAGTAGAATCTAGATAATGGATCGTTGTTACAGATGAGGAGATGGAGTCTCTCACAAAAAAAACAGGAGAACTTATTAAGTTACCCAACAAGAGAAAGTTGTTGATTGCAAATGGATTTTCAAGGAAAGGAAAAGAATCTTGGGCAGTGAAGATAAAAGATACAAGACATGTCTAGTAGTAAAAAAAATATAACAAAAGGAAGATGTGGATTACAATAAAGATACTATATCATCTTATAAGGCGTGCATTCATCAAGATGTTGATAGATTTTGTATAACATTGATAATTTATGTTAAATCAAATAGAGGTGACAACAACTTTTGCATACGATGAGTTAGAAGAAAATATTGTGATTTCATTAAGGGGTCATTGAAAGCCAAGCCACATGCTTAATGTACATAAACTTTCATAGACAGATCAAAATGATGCTACAGACACATTATTAATCAACTCGTCAAAGTGATTAATTTACTAATTTGGAGTCTGTTGCTTAAACTACAGACAATATATAGAGGGTTGATCCTATGAGAGCCAAAAACTGTGAGAGCATGAGAGCAGTGATTCTTAACCACTAGATTCTGTCATCTCTCTCCTCATTGATTGCAGGAGGAGAGAAAAGAACAGAATATAATGGTCCAAATTCACTGCTCGCATGCTCTAACAGTTTTTGGCTCTTATAAGGCTGATCCTGCGAGAGCATGAGTGTAATGATTCTGGACCACTAGATTCTATCACCCCTCTTCCTTAAGAACTATATATTTGTATTGCCCCTTCATGATATTTGTCCTCACGTGTTCTTGACTATTCTTCCTAAAGAATTCAACATGACACTTAAGCATGTCTATCAAAACATTGACTAAGGTCATTACACTACAAGAAAAAAGCACAGTGGCGAGCATGGTTGCGTGAGGGATGGACGAGCACACTTGTTCGTCCAACTGCTGGCGAGGACATGGAGAACATATGTGCTCGTCAATTTGTCACGCAATCAACTGCGCCTTTTCAGTGGGCGAGCACGCAGCTAACATTCATGCTCGCTCGCTATGTTCGCCCATTTGAAATTTTGATGTGGTGGCGCATGGCACATTTTGAAATTTGGGCGAGCATCTTGTCCAACACCGAGCGAGCATATAATGTGCTCTCCCATGCTCGTAAACAGAACGACATGGACCCTTCCTCCTCTTTCTACCTATGACCCTCTCCCCCAAAACCCTCCTCTAACGATAGTTGCTCCGCCCACCTTACCTCCAACAACCCTCGTTTTGGTTTTCTAAGCACACACATACACACACGCATCTTCCTTTAGGTATATCCCTCCATCCTTTCTCTCATTTTTTAACATTTCCTTCCATATCATTTATGGTTTGATATTTTAGATTTTTTGTATAGTTGATAGATTATTCGTTATACATGATAGATTTTGATTGCTTGAACATATTGTGTATGCTGCATATGATTCATTTAGTATATATTAGATGTTAGGTGTGATGATTGTTATGTAGTATAGATGGAATTCCATATGCATGCAAGGTGTATGATGAAATACCTCAACTAGTAACATGTCTAAATGTTCACATTAAATTCGAATACTAAATATCCTTGCCACTTTTATACTTGTCAGTATACCTTGTTGCTGATTTATAATGACTAAACCTATGAAATAAGAATATCATGCCATGTTAGTGTATTGTGCTTAAATAACATGATGCATAACTTTGTGAATAAGATGATATAACTTGGACAACGATAACATGGAATGTCTATTTATGCCTCTATGCAAATAAACATCCTCTTCATAGAGTATAGATATTGAAGAGAGAGGGAGAGAGGAATAGAGTATGATCCCGTATATGGAGAGAGTGTTGTATAAATTATGCATTAAGGGGGTGGTTAGTTGGGGTAGGGTGTTTAATTATAGTTAATTAAAAGTAATAGTGAAATGTAATTATACATTAACTATTTATTTTAATTGTATTAATTAATTTTAATTTTCAAAATATTACATAACACATATGTAAATAAGCATTTCAAAGTTTTTTAAACACAAAATATTCTCCATGGAATTATAAAAAGGAAAAAATATTCAATTTATTATTCACTATAAATAATTTAGTTCTACTATAAAATTATACATGGCCACTAATTTCAAATATGAATACGAATACTTCCAAATATAACTATAAATGAAACTAATATAGAGACTTATAATTATACTGGAAAGTATAATTCATTAGATTTTTAAATAAATATCAGTTAATAACATGTGATTTTATTTTTAGAATTTATTTAGTATTTTTACCCGGCAGACCCTATAAACTTTGTCAATTACCTCCATGACCTTTGAAACAACATAATTCCCCCCTCGACCCCGTAAACTTGCCAACTCTTATCCCATGAACCCTCTGGTTAGTCTGTTTGAAGCCCGTGGGGATTCTTGGGGTAATTTACAGGGTCGATAGGGTAATTACATTGTGCAAAAGGTCGTAGAGGTAATTTAAAAGTTTATAGGGTCTGTTGAGTAAAAATCCCATTTATTTAAAGTTATATATTAAATTAATTTTAGTACATATTAAAATATTTTATAATATTAATTAAATTTATAATAAAACCTTAGGATCAAGGGTTGTGTACTGTGTGCATATGTGAGTATGTGTTAGTGTCGATTAAAGAGGGAGAATATACATGCGAGTTTCCTTCCATTATACTAAATTTATTTTTAGTAATATTTTTTTAAATTTTAATCAAACAAATGGATATTATACCATTAATTAAATTTGAAATACTACTATTAATTATTAAAATAACTAAAAAGCTATTTAAAATAATGTGATAAAATGTTTTATAGATTTCTTAAATGGAAATAAAAGTAGTGTATAAATTTCTTTAAATACCCCATACTCTATTCAACTGAGGCAATGTGTCTCATATTTTTCTAGTTAAATAACTTTTGAACCAAGAATTAAGTGGGTCTTATGATCCACATAAGGCGGGAACACAGTCGCTGAAGAAACCCACAATATCCTTGAATTCAAATAACAATTAAGGCACAACATAGATCAAGCAATGCAAAATAAAATATTGAGTTAATTTTTTTATTTTTAGTGGGTTTTTAATATGTATTTTTTGGGGGATTCTTAATTTATATAATTTTTGTTTTTTATTCTATATATTTTATATTTTTATATCTTCAGATTTTTAGTTTTCTTTTTAATATATGGAATATATAAATATTTATTGTATATTGATAATAGTTACTATAATATATAAATAGGATATAAATAAATAAATATATATATATATAAAATATAGAAAAATCAAGAAAATACCCAAGGTATGGTCTTTTTTTAAGGGCATTTAAAATATTTTAGTATTTTTAAAAATATTAATAATAATTATAATATCAGTACATATCGGTACAAATATACAATATAGGCTAGTTTATATATAAGTAAACCTATAAATACTCAAAATGCTCAAAATATTTTTTTGTATTTTTATATTTTAATCTATTTCTATGATTTTTATCGCAATTTTTGCTAGTTTATTTTGTATTTTTAGTTGAATAAAATTAGGAAAACAATGGGCATCATTAATCGGCCGAATTATTTTGGATTTCAAAAATAGCTAAATAGCTTAAACATTTCCAAAACTAATTTTAATATTATATATATTAAATAAAATAAAAAAACACATTTTTTATTTTTAATGATTTTTTAATAGTTGTTTAGGTTAGTAAGGGTTTGTACTTTTTTGGTTTTTCTTTTGTATATTTAATGATTTTTGGTTCGTAGGTGGAAAATACACTAACAAATAATCCTAATTCTTTTAGAATTTTTCAAAACATTTTTCTAATTTTTACGGATTCTTTAATGCAAATAAGAAATAAATAAAATGTTTTTAAATTTTTAAAAGTAGAAAAATATATTAAATAGTATTAGGAAAAATTTGTGGTATTTTAATTAATAATGGACATTTAAAATAAATTTCATATGGTTTTTAAAAGCAAAATGATATTTTTAAGACGAGAAATAAAGAAAATAAAAACCCAAGACTGTACGAACTAAAACATAAATATATTTAAATAAAGTTACAATCCAGAACAAAGCACAAAGTCTTGAGGCATCTGCAAAAATTTCTCACGAATATTTAGATCATTCAATCTTCGTAGGTGTATATATGCAATGTATAATACACGACAAGGCATACATGCAAAATATATAACAAGATTTGAACTGGAATAAATGATTTAAGGAATGCATAATAACAACAAAGCTCAGGGGGTCCCTGCAAAAAGCCCACCACCTTACGTGTATATGCACATGAGGTGATGTGGTGAAGGCATGAGTGAAATAAATGAAAGTACAGGGGTCCTACTACAAAATAAACAAGAGTTTTTACACTACAATCAATACTTTATGGACTAAAAATAAAATAAAATAATCGATGGTTTATGTAGAAAATTTACACCATAAAGGTGCTAGCAGATGACAGATCTAATTTCAGTATACATGGGTTTGCCCATGGACAGGGGATGGCGGTTTGGCTATGAATGATTAAATTAGATCATTGTGGATGATCGGGCGGACGAAGTAGGGCGTGATCCAATGGCTGAAACTTGGTATGGAGCGAGCGAGTGATCCAACGGCCGCTGCTGCTCACGAAGAACAAGGAAGAACGCCATGAGCAGCGAACTTCGATCAGTCCTCCCGAGCAGCTCTGATGTTCACTGGTGCTCCCCTTTGGTTCAAAATGATCCCGACGATGTCCTCCAACGGTTGGATGCTTCAGAAGGGTCCTCGGAGCTCGGACGAGGTCTAGAAAGGTCGAGGAAGCTTTGGAACTGCAGGTCCTTTCGGCTTAGACAAAATCAACCCTGGAGGAACTCTCCCAAACCCAGACCTGTATGGTCAGATGCGCAAAAGAAAGACAGAGGCCCATGGCTTTTTATTTGGGTGAAATGAGCAGATATGAGGCACGACGACCTCCGATGATGGAGCAGAGCTGGAGGTCGATTCTCTTGATATGAACAAGATCATGTTGTATGAAGGTGCATGGGGCGAAGTGAATCAAAGGGTTAAGGAGATGGAGGTGATCTGATCGCCAGAGAACAATAAGGTACAGTTAATAAGGTCGCAGGAGCTCAGATCCACCGAACTACGATCGACAGATTTGACAGAAAATCAAATGAATAATGGCCGAAATAAAAGCTGCACTATGCTAAGTTAAGACCTAGGAACAAAAATGAAACCTAAACTAGGGCTCTACCTTAGAGGGCCAACGATTCCCTGATCACACTCTTCTTGGTCAATAAACAGTCTGTGGAGATCACTGCTGTTACCAGCAACCTAGAACACTCGAAGATTTGGGGATTTCGAGGACCAAGAAGGATCAAAGTCAAAGTGAGGACGGTGACTTATTTTTATACATAGAGATCTTTGACCGATGCTTCTGACCACTTCAACAATCCATCGATAGAAACATCTATGCATCGTGAAAGAGTGAAGATCAAGGAATAAAAATTCTGAAGGAATCAAGCCTTATAATGCAAGAGGAAATGGGAACATTTGAGGAAGTAGGCAGGTCAGCAGGTCTAACATGCCTAGGGTCTTGGCGGACTAGTTGACTGCCAGGTCAACCAAGGTCGCCCGCCCATTGGGCCACGTTAGCCCGCTACACGCCAAAACATAAATTAAAATAAAAAAATAAAACAAAATAAAATAATAATTGATTTATTTATTTTTTAAATAAAATAATATTTATTATTTTATATAGTATTTTAATCTGATTTTTATTTCTTTTTTCGAGATTATTTGTTGTATGTTACTTTTTACAAGTATAAATACATGTATCTTTACTTATATATTAGGTATTTTATTTTTTACTTTCTATTTTAGATTTTATTATTTTATCTGCATATTTTATGTATTTGTAACTTAATATAATACGTATAAATGTATTGTTGTTATATTTTCCTAAGGAAATATGTACACTTAGATAAATATATGTATTTATTATTTGGATGGATGGATGTATAGTTCATCTATGTATTCTTGTGTATTTATTTATTTTATCACATTTTTCATTATTTTCTTTATTTTAATTATGTACATATATTTCATATATTATTTACAAAATTGTAAAAATATGAAATAGTGAAAATATAAAGAATAAATAAAATGATCATTTTATTCAGATTTAATATACAATAGGGATACAAAATTAACTTTTGCATCTTAACTCCAAATTGAATAAAACCACATTCATTAAATAGCTTATTTAACTTTATATATAATTAAAGATGAGTCTGGTCAATTTTGATATAGTATGGAGAAGATACAGGTTTGTGAAGTTTGGATTTTAGCTTTTTATTCTAATTATATAGATCACATTGTGCATTATTTTTATGTGAAATAAATTTTATATTTTCTATGTATTTTTATTTACAACTTCCATGTACGAATTTTATTGATTTGATGTATAAATAATAAAGAATTAAATAAGTCCCAAAATGACTTATTGGGGAATTAAAAATCAAGTTTTTATTGATTTATTGGTACTTATCTCCCCCTACTTTATTCCTTGTTAATAATCCATGATTTACCCTATGTTAATTTTGTCGAATTGTTGTAGTTAGGAAATTAACAGATCAATCAAAAACCGCTAAAAATAATTATCATATTAAAAGCGAGCGGCCAAATTTTTATTTTACTTGGGCAACCCCAAGGACGAACTCGGGGAGGTCACTGTCTCCTTAAGTTAATTATTAAGTAATCTAGAAGCTAGGTTTTCTGGGAAGCACTTTTTAGTAGTTTTTTATGCAAGTGAATGACAATGCATGATGTGATCGAATCAAGTTCTGAAGAAATCAAGCAATTTAACCAAATTAAATTTTAACGTTAAATTAATCCAATTTAACCAAATCGCATTTTTCTTAGAAACATAATCTAATGATGAATTCAAAATGCATTTTTTGGAATTTTGTAGTATTTAAATGCAACAATGAAAAATACAAACTTTTTAGGGGTTATGCAATTTCATACAAATAGAATGAAAAACTAATGAAAATTTTACTAAAAATTGAATATGATGAAATGAAGCTACGATAATTTTTTTGGAATTGTTCGAGAATATATGATTTTTATGAATTTTGTAATGGAAATAGAGTGATTGTGAGTATTTAGTTTTAATTAATCTTCATATTAAATTTATCATGAGAGCAATTTATCTCAAAAAGATATTTTAATAAGCAATCCAGAAGAGTTAAAATTTCGTAAAAATAATGTTCATGGATTTAATTAAAAATCATTACTGAAATCACTCAAGAATTTATTCCAGGACAAGACATCTCAATTTGCAATGGAGTTTGGAAATAAATTAAAGCATATTTAGACGCATCATTTCTGAAATATTCACTATTTTTGGAGCAAGCGTTAATTTAATACAAATTTCAGACCATGAATTGGGTAAAAATGCAAATTTTCCTCAAAACAGTTTTAGTTAACGAATGCTCACAAAATTCCAAATAAATAGCTAAGAGATTGAGAATTAAATGGTCTACAACATGCTATTTTTGAATTAAAGAAATGATAATGATGTCCAAATTAGAGCAGAAACACAGAGGTGGTCCGTGTAGTTACAAAAAATAAACAAGAACTAGAGTTAATGGCACTTCTTTAATAACGAGCACCCGCGAAGGGTTTCTCTACAAGTTTTCCAGGCAGGGGGCTATGTTGCATGTGCCTCCAGAGATGTAGGGCTTTTTTGAAATTGTTGGCACTGTGGGGGTGCGTGTGCAATTGCTCCTGCTCTCATGTGCCTCGCACATGTGGGGGAGGGTTTGGGCGACTCACGGACCTAGGTGGTGAAATATTCTGGGCAGTGGACGAGTCGGTCCAGGGTGGGTGGTCGGAGGAGGTGGCTCAACGTGGAGAGTCGGTGAGCGCTGATGTGGAGGAAGCAGAGTCGCCTCGTTCGTGGTTATCGCAATCCGTAGTGGACGGCAAGAGGCGTCAGTGACCCATGTGGCGATGGGCTGGTGACGGAGTTGGCGACCACCTCCGTCGACACACGAGTGGAGGTGACTGCCGCTGCAAAGGTCAATGGAGAGGATGGCTACTCGCGGAGTTGGAGTGGTTGCGAAGGGTGGTGGCACACGCACTGAGGGGGGTGTTGTTGGAGGCGGCTCGACGACATGAGGATGAAAGGTGAAGCATGGGAGCTCGAGCGTGTTCCTTGATGCAGAGGAGCTCTTAGCGATCGACATGAAGATGGGGACATGAAGAAGATGATCGAAACTGAGAAGAAGAAACATAACCAAGGAAGAAAAGTAGAGTAGGGGAAGAAGAGAGGAAGAAGAAGAAGAAAGAGAGGTTCGACAGAGGGGTTGGAGCGTGAGGGTCACCGCTCCTAGTTTTGGCCTCAATCTATGCCCAATGAGGCACCAATAAGATAAAGCTCTTCCAGGAAGGAGGAGCGATGGAGTTTGGGGACCTTCGGATCTTGTCATGAAGTTCTCGCATCAGAAGGCAGATCCTTTGCTCGAGGCGTTCGATGGGGTTCTTATGGGTTTTTGAGGCTCGTACGAGAAGGCAGGGGAGGTTGGCGAGTGGCATGGTTGCATGGAGATCGTGGAGGAAGTTGAGGGTCGTGCAGGTCACGCGAGAGGAAAGTGAAAGAGGTTGGGTCGGTCGTAAGGCGCGGGGAGATGGCGATCGATGGGCGAGAGGGAGAAGAGAGAGGGAGAGGGGTGTGGGCGACACAAAGGAAAAAGGGGGTAGTAGTTATAGAGGAGGGGCGGGTCACAGGGGATCATGGAGGAAGTGGAAAGGAAGATGCCACATGGCGTGCAGGGTGCGACCACGTGGCAAGGAAATAAAAAATTAAATTTAAATTTAATTAAGTTAAAATATTAATTAATTAAAATAATAATAACAAATAAATAAATACATAATATTAAAAATAGAAGTAATAATTAAATAAATATAAAATACTTAAAATAATAAATAGGTAAATAATAAAATAAATAATATAAATAAATAAATATTTAAATAAATAAAATAAGTACTTAAAATAATAAGGCAATAAATAAATAAATAAAATAAATAAAATAAATAAATAAGTAAATAAATAAATAGATAATAGTTAAAATAATAAATAAAAATAAAAATAAAGAAAAAGAAAGTATGAAAATAAAATAAAATGGTGTGACATGTGGCGGCTCTAGGAGCTGCTACATGTCGCTCCTAGAAAAATCAAAAATTAAATGTAAATAAAAATAAAAAAGAAATAACAAAAGGGGTCAAATAAAAAAGTGGTCAACACAAAAGTTGCTCGTCTCGATGAGATATATAACTTTTGTGAACGATTGGAAACCAAAATAAATCATCTGTACAAAAAGTATTTTTAGTGGTATCTTATTAATAGAAATACCAGATTTTTGTCTTTTGCAGATTTTTTTTGGCATTTTAAAATACGATAAAAATAAAAAAATCTGAAAAAATATGAAATAAATATTTAAAACTTAATCTAATTTTTAAATTTTTAATAATTAATAAAATAAAAAGATAAAATAAATAAATAAAGAGGGCATATGTACAATATACAGTGAGGGGCCCAAAACCCAAGTTTCACATACGAACTCCGATTCTTTTTAATTTGGTCTTGTTTTGAAGGTAATTGAATGTACATTAATTCAAAAGTGAGTTAATGGTCCATAGGAGACAGTATGAGGGACTTATTCATGTTTTAAGGTTCTTAGTCTCAAACTAGGGTTTGTGTTTTATTGGCCAATTTTATAAGTTAGTATTTTTTGATATTTTTCATTTATTAATGTTAGTAATATATACATTGTAGAGTTGATTTTATTCAAGTCTGAATTAGAGAAAAATAGATAAAAATAGAAGAAAATAGTGAATATATATGTGTATTTACAAGTGAATCTTGGCTTCTTATTTAATGCAATTATGCATGCTAAAATGCAAATATTAATTCTAAATGCATAAACGAGAATAATGCAAAATAAATGGAGAAATACAGCTAATTACTCAAGAACGAAGCTCTATTTTCGACTTTTAGAGTGATGAATCACAAATTAATCAATTCCTTATACTTAAACCTTGCATGTCCCCGAGCAACTAAAATGGAATGCAAAAGTGAAATGATTTTGGATTCCATAGGTCATGAACAAAAGGTGAAAATGGAGCTCGACTCGATCTTTGGATTAATAATGTGGTGGAACCTTATTGGGAATTGAATTTAAGACCTAACAGTATTCAAGTTCCATAAGTCTCTATTCAGGTCCCTTCAACAGTCAGGTCAGAACAAATCCTCATACGCAAATTCTGATGACTATGAATCTTACTTGTATTGTGTAAGTGAAATATAGCTCTTCACATCAGAAATAACAAAGAAACAACCTCTTCTAACAAGGTAACCCTATTTCCCGGATCTAGCAACTCTTTCCTCGAGGAGCGGGGTATTCCCTTCTAAGTTCAAGTGCAACCAGCTCAAAAAGAGAGGGTAGAGAAGAGAATGGATTGTGACCAGTTTAGTCACATATCCGTGGAGCTTGACCAGTGTAGCAAAGTCTCCACCTGCAGGCTTCCATGGTATGGGACTTTGAAGCATATACCTTGCTTATTCATTTTTTTCTCCGACGGGATTTTTTTAAAAACTTTTTGCCCGTCTAACTTTTTTGGAGCATTGTTTTTGATATATACAAAAGTGCAACATGTACATAAGGAGTTTTTCTTCTTGAGCTAATAGATTATCCCTCTTTTGAAGCTTTATTGCAACCCACAACATCCCGTCGTTAGAAGTCGACGCCACTAGACTAGGTTGAGATGCATTACCCTCCTTAGAGGAGGACAGATGTTTCCATCCGTGTACCACTCCAAGCCAAAGGATTCTACCTCCTCATGACATCATCAATGAAGAGCTATGTGCATGGTGCTTGTCCAAGTTAGGTCATTGTCTAAAAGAATCATGCTTGTATATGAAATATTCTACTTAGACCAATCAAGATGACACATGAACATAGTCTCGTGGACTTAAAGAATTAAGTCACTCGACTTGAAAAATCTTAGCTCCGGTTCTTACAAGGTTCCTCTATTTTCGACTTTTAGAGTGATAATTCACAGATTCATCATCGACTCATTCATCATAATGCCTAGGTCTCGGAATTTAGGGTCATTCAATACATATGGTATTTCATTTCTTTTTTCTTTTCTTTTCTTTATTCTTTTATTTTGACTTAAGTACAGTATTTTATATAATATTTACAATATAAATAATAAAGGTCATCTTATGCAAAATAATGACATACACACACATATGCATTTAACTAGGTTTTAAAGGTCGAAATGAAAGAATAAAGGCAATGAAATCGAGATTCATCAATATCCTCTTATGATTTTTTATCACATTAAAGTTTAACTTATGTTGACAAATGTACCCCAATTAGTTTATTGGTAGATAGTTAATTAGGTAAAAATATTGAATAAATATACAATCGTACAAAACAAAACACACACAGTACGTCCCTTCACACCGGGCGGTGTGTGGCCCTGCATGACGGGAGGTTTGTGGAACACATTGGAAGATTTCATCACTTTTAACATGTTATATATATTTTTAACAAAACTATTGGACTCGCTTCAAGGTGAGATATCCCAGTCCAATGGTTGTTGATTTTGATGTGTGCATGTGAAAGATATTTTTTACAGGTACATTCCCAATAACATAACATTAAACACTTTATTAGGTACAATATTAGGATCACATAAATCTATATCCCAGTCGCAAAATTGTTCAAACCTATGTAGATGTGCGGCTAACATAAATTTATATATTATACTGGTATCTTGAATCCATCATGTATAGTATGTACATATGAGATGTTCAAGGTATCCATATAATATAGCTTTTATGTCATCTTTCCTTAGTTCGGATGTCTCGAACTAGGGGAGTCTTTAAAGATGCAAAAACTAGATTAAGACCATCATTCCTATATGTATATTAGAGTATATATCTATGCTCGGTTTCAGGAATATAACCTTGTTCCTCTTCGATATTCCAAATTAATCTCAATACAATTTAACAATTGTTACTTTGTTAACAATTTTAAAGGTCATTAAGCTTAATTTATAGAGTATACTAAAGGGATGCGAAGTTATGCTGTCAAAATTTGCTCAGTTATAAATTCTAATATGCATTTAGCGATGATAGTCTTAATTTAGTTTTTGAATCTTTAAAGACGGACGCAAGAGTTAGTATTGATAAAAAGTTTTTCTCTTATCTCCTAACTTCTGAAACCTCTCTTTCATTATTAGGATGATGAGAAATAGGGAGTGGATGTATAAACATATCCATGACGAACGTTTGTTGGAGATATTTCAATGTGGTGTAGAGGAGTTTGTGTCATTTGCTTATGCCAACAGTTCTACGGTTGTTGATTCAAACAACACAATTATTTGTCTATGTCTCAAGTGTCATTTACTTATGAAGAAAGTTAATGCTGGAGTTCAATTACACCTCCATAGGCATGGATTCATGGAGGATTATTGTAAAACCCCAACATAGTCCCACATCGTGGAACAAGAAGTTCGGGTGGGATAAATAGTATCGAGATTACTACTTGACAACCCGGCTTAAGCATTTTGGGGATGGTTAATCGGGTCCGTATGGACCCGATCCCAAGAGGTTGTCAGGGCCAGTAATGCTCCGTTAATGGACCGGGGACCTAAGCCCGGGACGTTACAAATGGTATCAAAGCCGAACGCCCTCTGACAGTGGAAAGGGCTACCCGAGAGGTGGAGCCGCCCCTACAAAGAGGTTGGAGGAAATGGCTACCCGGAGCGTGCAGCCGCCACTGTCACTGGGAAGAAGTAATGTGCCATGTCGCAACGAGGACGTTGCGAATATAAGTGGGGGAGGTTGTAAAACCCCAACATAGTCCCACACCGTGGAACAAGAAGTTCGGGTGGGATAAATAGTGTCGAGATTACTACTTGACAACCCGGCTTAAGCATTTTGGGGGTGGTTAATCGGGTCCGTATGGGCCCGATCCCAAGAGGTTGTCAGGGCCAGTAATGCTCCGTTAATGGACCGGGGACCTAAGCCCGGGACATTACAATTATTATATGTTATGGAAAAATGATGAAGTAATCTCTCCTCCGATGAATGAATTGAACAATGTTCCTGAAAGTAATCCATTTGTTGAAATGGTGAAGAATATCACATGATCCTATTTTTTAGATAAAACATTTGATAATGAAGAATTACATAGAGAGTCTGAATTTTGTGAGCTCTTGAAAAAAGCAGAAGAGTCATTATGGTCAGGTTGTAAGACATACTCGAAACTATTGGCAGTTTCAGAATATTTGACTATGAAAATAGAATATAATTTAACAAATAGGAATTTTGATGCAATGCAATGTTGCTTATTTGAAGAAAATATTTCCTGAAGATCATGAATTATCTAGTAACTATTATAAATTGAAAAAATTGATGAGGTAGATGGGTATAACAGAGGTGAAAATCGATTCTTGTACAAATCACTATATTTCGTATTATGACGAGAATGAGAATTTAACATATTGTCCATGATGTAACGAGCCGAGATATAAGGACTTCGGTAAAAAAGTGGAAGTAAAGTTTGATGGAAAGATTTATGTTACTTTCCACTAACACCTTGACTAAAGATATTGCAATATTGTAGAGAAATATCAAAGGATATGTTGTGGCATGCATATCATACTCAACAAGAGTATATGAAACATCCATCAGGTTCAAAGAGTTGGAAAACATTGATGGATGATTTTCCGTCATTTACAATGGAGAAAAGGAACTGTATTATCAATTTGTGTACATCCATATTCAACCCACATGTAGAAGCAAAGATTATTCTTGTGAACAGTAATGACAACTCCTTATAATCTATCTTTGTGGTTGTATAATAAGTGATAATTTATTTTCTTATCACTCTTAGTATCTGGACCGACTCATCTTGGGAAATATATAGATGTGTATTTATGTCCTCTTGTTGATGAGTTGAATTTTTTTTGGATACACTAAGTTGATACATATGATGCCAATAAGTGCCAGACATTTAATATGAAGTGATGCTACTGTAGATGATAAATGACTTTCCAGCATATAGAAAGTTGTCTGGATGGAGTACTCATAGATGAAAGAGTTGTCCTTATTGTATAAAGAGTATAAAATCCTTCCAACTTTAACATGGGAAAAAACATTACTTTTTTTATGTAGTACTATGGAATTATTCTATCCTCCAATAATGATGACCGCTGGCATGTTGTTATTAGAACTCGAAGAATTTGAAAATTATACACTCAGTACCCGTGAGTGTACTCAACCATTATCATGTTTAGGTGAAACTCAGAATTAGATAAAGAATAGTATTTTTTGAGAGTTACATTATTGGAGTACATTATCGATTTGGCATAACTTAGATGTTATGCATATCGAAAAAATATATTCGATAATATATTTTATACAGTTCTAAATGTCGCCAGACGTACGAAGGATTCAATTAAATATCATCGTTATTTAAAAGTAATATGTAATCAATCGAGTAGTATATTAAATAGTATGATAATGGAAGACTCGAATTTCCAAAAGTAAAGTATACTTTGGACAAGACACACGTGAAAAGTGTATATGAATGAGCCAGTAAGTTAAAATTTTCAAACGATTACACATCAAATCTTTCAAATTTTGTTGATTTAAATAAGTTCTATTTTAAAGGAATGAAGAGTCACAACGACCATATCTTTACGGAGAGATTGTTACCAATAGCGTTTAAAGGATTGTTACCAAAAATATTACGGATGTTCTATCAGATGTTAGTAGATTTTCCAGGTTATATACTCCATGCAACTCCATGTTAATGAGATGAGCTATCTTGAGAAGAATATTCCGCTTATAACTTGTAATTCGGAGAAGATATTCCGCCTCTATTTTTTTATTCGATGGAGCATCTTATGATTCGTTTACCATACGAGGCTAAGGTTGGTGGATCGGTCACGTATAGATGAATGTATCTATTTGAAAGATGATGGCTAAATTTATATGTGGTCATTTCTTTTATTACATTTAATTAATAAGTTACTGATGGTTAGATTTATCAAATTTATGTTCTTTCTGAAATGTAAAGTACGAAATAAAAATCATACCAGGTTTATGTTCTCTCTGAAATGTAAAGTATGAAATAAAAGTCAGATGGAGGATTATATATATGAAGAAGTAGTAACCTTATATACAATGTATTTTCTTGATGAAGTGGAGACGATCCACAATAGACTGAGTAGACATGAAATCAGACTCTCGAATGCAGATTATCACATAAGCGTCTTTCACCCATCATCCCAGTCAATAGAAAAAGGATTAAAACATTTGATGTCAACGAAAGAGAAAGAAGCTGTTACGTTTTTTAGACAATTACGATGAAATAACACAATATGTCGAGTAAGTTAATCTCTATCATATTTTTATTTAAATTTATTCTAATGAATTATTTAAAAAATTGTTTAATAGTAAATAGGGAATTCAGAAAAAAATGGTGATGAGAATCCGTCTGAGGATCAGATTGTTAACTATTACTGACTTAAATTTCTGAAATAGTTTAAGAATAGTAAGAAAGTTATGACAGACAATGAAGAAAGATCGATGATGCTTGAGAACTTTTCAGAAGGTCTGATATATCATGTCCAATCATATAGCGGATATTTTATTAATGGTTATCATATTCATGCCATAAATTAAAGCAGAAAGTTAAGTATTCAGAATTATGAGGTAATAGTTCGTGGATCTTATTACGAAGAGGATGATATCAACTATTACGGAATCTTAAAAGATGTTATGAAAGTCGAGTATAGTGTTCAAGAACTTAACAAGATTTCTTTATTTGTATGATATTATTATGACCCAGAAGATGGTGTAGTTACTGATAAAAGAAACACGGTTGATGTGATCACACATAAATATATACGAAGATATGAAACATTTGTCATAGCTACACAAGTGAATCTAGTATGTTATCTTCTTCAAGTCTCACAAAAAAAGGAAAAATATTGAATATTTAACAGTTGTATGAATAAACTCACGAAGTTACATAAGTAAGGAGGACAATAGCATGGATGAAGACGCAGATGTAACTTTCATACCTAATTACGAACGTCATAATAATACACAAGTTATCTTCACTATTAATAATATTCTACTAGCAGAAAATATCGTAACAAGTACTGATCTAATTAAACATGTGGATGATATGAATGAGGATCCGTCTAATGAGGACAGTGATGAGGAAAATAATGATACTTCGCAATATTAAAGTAATGAAGAATAAGGTAAAAACTTAGATAAATTATAAATCAAATGTTTTGAGTTTTATTTAATTTCTTCCATGTTATTTTTTAGACATGGTTTGTTTTGGACGAGGAGGTTCACATGGATCACAACGATCCGATCGATTGTCCTCTTCACAGTTCCCTTCGCCTTCTACTATGTCGACCTTTTCTAGACATGTTTCTGATGATATGCACCGGCTCATGGCGTATTACCAATTTTTTGTTGTTTCTCCACCTCCTTTGTATGGAGGTTTTTTTGGTAAGACGTCTTCTTCACATGTTCCCCAGCCTTGTATGGATTCGGCTTCTCCATCTTCTACACATCAGAATGTATATGTGCATATGAATGTGCCGTCGGTGGGAAGTCACTCTTCTGATTCCTACCCACTTCTCTAGATTTCAGCAGACGTGAGGCAAATATCATCGCAGTTCAAATTTCATTAATTTTTTCATCCATATAGATATATGATCTAGTTCTCAATTTATGTAGGAATTTTCTGAATAACAACATGGTTGTTAAAGAAATAACAAATATTATCAAGTCGCATATGACATGCACGGAGTTTCAATGGTGTTGCATTCCCACCGTTGAGCAGGAAAGATTGTTCGACTTGTTTTTGGTAAGATGTTTAAATTTAAAATGTAATATATTGTTATATATATTCGTCTACCTGATATTTTTTTTTGAAATTTTTTGGGGTAGGTATCGTTTTGCTCCTAGTTTAGGGGAGGATTCCTACCGTCGAGCCTTTACACTTATGATGGAGAAGAGAATGAGTGACATATTTTTCAAGTCTAGAAGGGACTCACATAGAAATACAGGTTTGGAGGAGATGTATTTTGAGGAGATGAAGAGAATCCTTCCGACTTGGTGCACTAAGGAGAGGTATCTATTGTTTTAGATTGCTATTTTTTTAGAATTTTAAATTTTATCTAAATCTGTTATGATTTTTTTTGCAGGTGGATTGACTTGTGTGATTCGTTCAGTTCTGATGCTGAGTTTGGGAGGAGGTCGGCGGTGGGTACAACAAACTACTAAGAGCAAAAGATTAGATCGACAAGTGGCTCTAAAAGACACAATCAAATACGGGCTAAGGTTGTATATAACTTTAGTAATATTATTAAAAAAATCAATATTGATTTCTGACATATGCATTATTTAATTATTATATTTATTTTATTTTTCGGACAACTACGTTAGAAAGAGAACCATCTGTTGATGAATGATGGTCTAAGACCCATAAGCAAGAGAAAGATGGTGATTCCTAGTGGTATACTCCCGAGGCAGGAGAAGTGATGGTTAATTTTTTGGGTTTGTTGCAAGTGATTAGTGGAATTAAAAACCGTATTGGATATTTATTTTTAACTAACTAATTCTAATTTCAGGAATGATATATGATCCTTAATGTTGAGAAGCAGGCAAGCACTCCTGAAGACCAACGACCCACATTTGATAAAATCTTATGAAAACAGGTTTAGTAAAATAATATTTAAGGGATTATATGCTGCAGTCTATATGATAATAAATTATGATTATATGTTTTGTAGGAGAGAGATGTTGCTTTTACCAAAATGAAGCAGACACTTGGTGGTCTTCCTCCATATTATGTGGAGGAACATCGATACTCTTACTCTGCTTATGGCCTACCATACTATGTATAGCCTCGGTTGTCATAACAATCATCGCCATCTATGGAGTCTCAGATGACAATAATGGTGGACTAAGTGATCTAGTTGCGGGAAGATTTCACGACATATATGTAAGCATTAATAAATGTGTAATCTAAGTACACTCTAAATAATCATTTTCCTTCTTTAATTACTTATATTTATAAAATTTTGATAGGTCACAAAGACCATCAGTGCATCAGGAGGAGAATGAAGAGGAAGAGAGAGAGAGGCAGAGAGAGAGAGAGAGGAGGAGGAGGAAGAGACTGATCCCAAAGAAGAAGCATGAATATATGGCAGGTTTAAAGAAATGGAAAAAGGAAAAAGGAAACCAAAATAGAGTTTGATCTCCAAGATCTTTCTGGCCATGAAGAAATAGTGATTATGGTTTTCTTAACAGTAGAATAGAGTTTGTCTTTAGATCAATATGAACTTTTAGATGTTGTTTAATGTGTATTGTCCACGAATAATATTTTTAAGCTTTTCAATGGCAATTTTTATCTGTTAGTTTAATATGAGATATTTAATATGTCATTCCTTATTAATTAACTTCGATACAAAAGATATAATATATACAGGGACTATCAATCACTTCATTTTAAATCATTATATCAGGTATGATCTTCGATAGCTTTTTGAACACATGCAGTGGTTTAGAGCATGTATTACAGATTAGGCGGGGTTTCAAAACCCTGACGAACCCGTAAAAAAACTTTTTCTAGTTATACAACGGGCGAGCACATATGCTCATCGATTGCAAGCTCATGCACTCGCCAAATGGACATCATGTTCGTGTAGAATGGGGACATGGGCAAGCATAGTGTGTTCGCCCATTTTGACAGGCGACGACTGAGAGAGCATGTATGCTCGCGCATATGGGCTTGTGTCTAGGCCATTTGCTTGCACAAGGGGAGTAAACACTCGCCCACTACTTGGGCGTAGGGGTGCACATGGATCGGGTTTGATCCGATTTTGGCTTAATCCGTGTCCAATCCACACATAACGGATTTTTGATTTTTCCAGTCCAATCCAATCCATTAAACATGCAAATCCGATCCAATCCAATCCACTGGATTACGGATTGGATCGGATTGGTTCGGATTTTTAATGCTCACCTAATCTTTGATTAAGTTTGTAGCATAGTCGAACTCGACGTTCGAATCATGGTTCTAAATTTGAGATTATGTATAAATGTAAAGAAAAGAATAGTTAATTTTTGGAAAGCAATTTGACTTAACATACTTGTGATCCGTAGAAATCATAAAAGAATCATATTGACTTTGAATAAAATGCAAGTTTGTATATATCAAATAGGAACTACAACTAGATAACTACGCATGCGCAAGGAAGACCTGGCTGCGCATGCACACAACTAGGACAAGGACAACATCCGGCGGAGATATGTGTACATCTGAGGGTGGAGATGTGTGTGGCGCAGGTGAGTGTTTTGTTTGTAATAGGTGCCGAGTGGGGTTTAGGTTCATGTATTATTATTTTTAAAAGTTTGTTTCGTTTGAAAAATTGGAAGGGCCTAAAGGACATTGCGGGTAGCTATTACTTTTTTCTAAACCAACTAGGGTGAGATAAGGGGTTTTCCAGCAAGATGTGTGTAGTAAAACTTGAATTGGAATAGGTTTAAGTTATAAAGAGACTACCTTGGATATTTACACATAGCTTTCAAATAAAATGTAATATATTATGCTTTATTGAGAATAAATAAAGTAGTATATATTATTATTTATTAACGGATTAACGGATTGGATTTTGACAATAATTCGATCCAATCCATAAATGAACGGATTTGTAAAATTCCAATCCGATCCGATCCATTAAACTTATAAATCCAAATCGATCCAATCCAATGACAACGGATTGGATCGGATTACGGATTTTATCCGATCCATGTGCACCCCTACTTGGGTGAGCACATTGCTATTACTGGACGAGGGCTAGGTGTGCATATCTGTGCTCGTTGATGCTGTGTTTTTTATCTGTGAAATTTACACCCAAATATTAATGAGAGGAATGACATTTCACGGGTTTTAATGCTTGAAACAAGTTTCTAATGGCTTCGTTATGACCTGAGACCTTCTATTTACACAAAAATTATGATGGTGGTTTGACCTCTCTCAAACATTAGTGTTTAAGCTTTGGAATGAGTCGTGAGTGGCTTCTTTATGAACCATGGGACCTTCTCTTAAGCACAAAAGCTCCAATGAAGGTCTCTACTCTCTTCAATGTGGCATCATTCATGATGGGTGATCATGTGCATATGTTCTGTTCTTCCATTCTGACAGACATATATGAAGTGTATTTTCATCAACTATTGCAATTTGAAAGGACCGGCCTCTTCATCAACTCAATGTAAAGAATATTTTCCATATAGATATCTGTTTGAGGAGGTGTACATGAAGTGGTCAAGTGGATTTGTGGTTAAGGTTGAGATCTCATAAGGGTTAGACAATTTATGGGCTTAAGCCAAGTCTTCGAATTTGGTTTCCCAAGTTCCCAGCATGTTCAGTCCCAACTCAGCTGTGTTCTTGACTTCCCTGACAAGATTGAGATGCTTGGATTATCATTAGCAGTTAGCAAAGTCAACCAATTTATGAATTACCTCAGGAGGACAAATGCATATTTTAAGATATATCAAGGATTATGCACAGTCCTCGAATGCTTAGATATTCTGTCTTTACTTTGGATGTGCATTCCCTTGTCACAAGCAATTGGGAAGCTTTTCGCAGTGACATGCTTTAATGACTAGCATGTGTTTCTTGGCTTGTTTTGATCTCTCTCATGAACCCACCAATACTAGCTTTCAATCACATCGAGTAGCTACTGACAAATCTCAAACCAGTGTCAACTTCCAGGATAGTTTGTGCTTTAACAGTTGCAATGTATGTTTGCAAATTGAACTACAGTTTCAAATAAATAATTATCCTTCAGTCATTTACTTGCAAATCAAAATGCTAGCTAGTCATATGAACACTTTTTGACTATAATTTCAAAGACGAAACCATTGCCATTCCCAATTATAAGCCAAAATCAAATCATTTTACAGAGAGGAAGTTGGGAGACGGCCAACAAGCTGCGCCGCCAATCCCTTTTGGATGACAAAATCAATTCTTCGAAACATAACATCCATAGATCTGGGAACCATAACATTGATATGCATAATTTTCTGGACCATCTTAAGGAGCTCTACAGCTTCAATCGCCAAAAACCCAAAGGTACCAAACCCCAAAGAGATGAAAACATGTTGATTGTCAATACAAGCCTCCTCATGTTTAGCAACTTTAGCTGAGGCAGCTTTCCGTACAGTGTATCCCACAGTAAAATCACTTTTTACCAGACCAACTAACGGAGATACTCCAGTCAAATCAACACATACATGTTTTCCTCCAGCCCATCCAAAAATTAAAACACCTGCTGGTCTGAGTGTGGATCTCCGCTCTTGTGGATCAATCAAAAAATTAATAGGTGCTTCTTTCTTTGACGCAACCCCAGCATTCTTGAGTACATCATAGAGGACATCTCTGTCAAGATCATGTCTATATTTAAAACCCGGGAGTTCACGACAATGAACAACATGCTCCCCAAAGGTGTCTAGGCAAGATTTGCGGCATACTGGACATGCCTCATCTGCTGGAAATAGAGGAATCATAAGGCGGTATCTGAGAATAGTACGATACTCAACATGTGACATATGCATTCCAAGACCATCAATAGGTATATCTAGAAGAAAATCTTGAGCATGGTTAGATTGCAAACATCGAAAAAATGCCTTTTGCCTAGCTGTCATGTCAAATTCAACCTCAATTTCTTTGATAATTTTGCTAAAAAGGGAACTCGCCAAAGCATTATGGGATTTAGGGTGGATGATATCCTTGTTAGCAAAACACGTAAGATCTAAAGATGGAAGTTTGACACATAGACCCTTCAAGGCATCTAAAAAAATAGAATCCATAACACAAAATAATAATCTAAGGGTCATATACTGAACTATTTGTTGAGTGACACATAAACGAGTAAACAGATCTTGGGAGGGGATCCATCTTAAGATTTGCGAGCGGAAAGGACACGAGCCACCACTTCGTGGACGAGAGGCCTCACTGAATCGAGGAAGGTACGACCTCTCGCAAGAAGCATCGAATCCGCACTATCCGCTAGTTCATAATATGGACTTTGGCCTAAGTTATCTAGAATTATAGTCCCAGGGAGGACGCTTCCTGCTTTCGCGATGGCGAAGGTTGTATCTCTCCCTATTCCATTTGAAATATAGAAAAAGAAAAGAAATAGACCATGTTGTTGTGAGCAACAAGGATCCTTCCCACCGTGGTTTTTCCCTTCCATTGTGAAGGGTTACCGAGTTAAACGATCGTCTCGATTGTTTGCTTGTTTTCCTACATGGTATCATAGAAACATTGTGGTACTGGATAGTACCATCAGCTGTTGTTAGAGTTTTATTTCTCCTTGGGGATCGACGCAGTGTTGCTGGAGATCTTGTATCGTGATTACTACCTTCCGGTGCTCCTTAGATCATGGTGCTAGGGCTGCTCCCACGTTAGGGCTAGGGTTGAGGACCTGCTTGATTGTTGTGATAGCACAAAGGGAGGCATATGCTTTCGCGAAAAATATTGTGTTTCTGATGTGTTGAAGTATTTGACTGGTGGCTGAGATCTGTTCGGATTGCACGAAGTGCTGGAGCTACTGGAACATTGGTTGTACACTAAGATATTCGATAGAATGCTTTGTAATGTTGATTAGTGTTGGGTTCCAACTCTTGGTGTTGCAATTACACTATTGTTCCTTCATGTTGGACTGCATTTATTTGGGTTGATTGCTACGATTTAAGACTGTCTGTGTTTTTTGGGATTGATTGATGCGATTAGGAGCTATTTGTTTCTCCTACCCTTGTGTTGAGATTGCTGCTATTGTGCGATGTTGTTGTGATTTGCCTAAGTGCTGGTGTGAGGGGATGCTACCATCTGTGCTTCTGCCTAGGGCTCTTGAGGCTCTCTTTCGTGTTAGGACTGGGATCTTTTGTTTTTCGCCATTAGGATCGATTGAAGTGGGGATGAAGATCTCCATGCGCTAATTCTTTGTTGGTCGTGCTTGGATGTGAGCTTGGACTTTGTTGTGATTGACATTGGGTTCCAATTCTCATATAATTGTTAACTCTCTTTTCTCGTTGGGCTGTGACGGATCGTAGATTGCCTGTGTTAAAATGTCGCGATGGATTGGATTATCGTTCGCTTAAAATGATGTGTCATTTCGTTTTAGGCGGGCAATCGGAATCGGTCAAGAAATAACCATACAAAATTTAGTCAATTTTAATCGAGTGGTTTTATGTTTATTTTACTTAGAAAATTATCAAGGTCAAACACAAGGAGGCAAAGGAACAACATAGAATTTTGTCTATCAAAGTTCATGTGCGATTTTCAAGGCAGTCTTTTTTTGTAATTTTTTAATGCAATTAGGGACGCAATATGCAACTTTGGCCTATTTTAGGGACTAAAATATAAAGATCAATCAAACAATGTCCGAAAAATATGAAACTTGGCCAAGATGATAATAACGATGAATTGAATGCAGTATAATGTTTTTTTGAATTTTTGGATGCAAGATGAATTTTTTATGAATTTTTAAATTCAAACAAAGTGAATTTCGATATTTAATTATAATAAATACTAAATCTAATTATTTTCAAGGGATAAAATTATCCAAGATCTATCACTAGGTGATGGATATCAAAAAATCCTAAACTTTATAAATATCAGATATAATACCTATTAAAAATTAAAGATCGAAATATGCAAAATGATTTTTACAAGACAAACAATGCATGCAAATGCAATTCTTTTTGGGTATAATGTTAAACACAAGTAATTCTACAATCCATGATTTTTCGGCAATTTTTAGAACAACGTTTTAATCAATTATAAATTTCAGCATTCAAAATGGGCAAAGTATGCATTTTTCCACAAAACAATTAATTATTAATTAACCATTAATCACAAAAATGTCAAGCATATGCTATCATGTAGAGAATTAATTAAAGAACATCATGCTATTTTTGGATAATAAAATAATGTAATGTAGCGGTCCAGAACAATGGGGGAACATAGGGTAACAATGCAATATTACAATAATTAAAAACAAAATAAAATGCAAAGAAGGGCTATATTGTAATTATTGAAACGTTGGGGGGATGTTCTGTAAAATGGTCAGAGGGGCACGTACGTGGCACGTGCCCTCTGGTCAGGGACTGATATGCAAATAGTGCAGACTTCTGGGAGGTCTTCTGTAATTTTCCCGCAGGTTACGTACGACGCACGTGACCTCTGGGGTGGAGGTTAACTCTGTAATTTTCCCGCTTTGCTGCAAATGCTCCCTCCTGTCATGTGCCTCGCACGCGGGGAGGGCCTCGGGCCCACCGCCCGGCGGTCAAAGGCGGAGCGACGGAGTGGCAGGCGAGTCTCCTTGTGGTTGTGCAACGCCGGAGATGAGGGCTTGGAAGCGGAGGGCGACCGGCGTCGATGTCGGTGATGATCGAGGACATGGGTGTTGTCGATGAAGACCGATACCCGACGGTGATGTAGCCGCGAGGCTGGCTGAAGTCGATGAAGCTCAGGAGCTTTGGCGACGGAGGAGCCTGCAACCCTAGGCGTTGGGAGGTCGAGTAGCTGCTGGAGGTTGTGAGACGAAGCTCGGTGATGAAGCGTTGATGTCAGAGGAGTTATGAAGAAGGCGGTGTTGGCTCGACAAGGATGGGACCCGGAGCAGGGCACTAACGGCGGAGGACCGCCATAATGCAGCAAGGCCGAAGGACCTTGGATCTCGCCGTCAGTGTATGCTTCGCCGGGCTGTCACCATCGGCTAGGACTTGAAGATGAGGAATAGCGGCGGATGGGGGTTAAGGTCGGAGGTGAGGTGCTTTAAATAGAACACGGGGTGGTGCTAGAGATGGTCGAAGATCGAGGACGGGAATCTGACGAGGGGATCGCAGAGTGATCGTGATTGCGGCGGCGGTAAAATACGCGGAGGATAGTAGCGATTTGATTGGAGACGGATGCCTGATAGGGCAGGGAATCAGAGATGAGAGGGATCCGATGGAGATTCGATTGGCGGAGACGAAGAGGGGTTTGGGGTAAGACAACGACCAGCGGCCGTCCGATAAGCCGAGATCGGGCGTCCGTGATCTCGCTACGTGGGGACGATAGAGCGTCCCGCGGAGCACGTGCGTGGCATGTACGCTGGAGGCACGAGTTATGCACGTGTCACGCACGTGCGGTGGTTTTTTTTTAATTTTTTAAAATTTTTTATAAAAATGAAATAAAAATAAATCCAAAGTGGGTTACACGTGGCAGCTCCAGGAGCTGCCATGTGTCAGCCCCACAAAAATCGGAAAATAAAAACTTTGAAAAATCCAAAATAAATAGCAAACAGCCTTGGATAGAAAAAAGTTCTTCACGAAAATTACTTGTCTCGATGAGATCTACAACTTTCATGAAGACATCAAAACTAAAACTAATCATTTGCACAAAGTGATATTTTTGGGGTATCCCATGTAAATAGAATACCTTGATTTTTGGATTTTACAATTTTTTGTCATTTTTGAACCAGATAAAAATCCAGAAAAATATGATAAAATCAAAGATAAATATTTACACATTAATCTAATTTTTTTTATTTTTATTAATTAAGAAAAAGAAGAAATAAATTAAAACACAAAAAAGACCAATTTTGTACATGCAGTTAGTGAAGACTAGGACTCAGTTAGTTTATTTGATTTCAAGCTCAGTTTGGTTTGGATTTTTGCACATTTCAATAAAACTTTCATCAAAGAAGAAAATGAAAAAAGAAATAAAATAAAATAGGTTAATTATGTACATAAAATAATAGGTCAAAAACCGCTAAAATACAAAATGTACAAAAGAGGTCCAAACCCAACTTTCACATATGAGCTCTGATTCACTTGAACTTGGTCTAGTTTGAAGGTAATTGAATGTACATTAGTTCAAAAGTGAGTAGGATCAAAACGGACACTGGATGGGGAAGATATGAGGGTTTTAGTCCGGGGATCCTAGAACTAGGGTTTGGGTTTTTGGTTCACTTATGTGGGTTTGTGATTTTTTTTTATTTTTCATTTATTCTTGTTAGTGATATGTATATAGTGGAGATAGTTTTGGGTCATTTGGAGTTAGAATGGATTAGTTAAAAATCAGGGAAGTTAGGCTATTTGTAGGTTAATTTTAGCTTGGATTTTTGGCTTCTTATTTTGTGCAAAAATAAGTGATAAAATGCAATTCTAATCAAAACATGCAATAATGCTAATTATGCAGAATAAATGAAGAAATGCCAATGATTTTCAGGGATTAGAGCTTAATTAATGACTTTTAGAGTGATTAATCTAAGATCTTAGATTCATCAGGCTGCAAGGTGTTGCTAAAGTGGTTTACTCCATCATTGTTTGCTCAGTTGTAGTGATCAGAGATGAGTTAGATGAAATTACAAGGTTGTTTTGGTGAGTTCTTCCCTCATGGCATGTGATCCAAAACTTGAGTGGATAATTGATAGTAGTACCACTGATCATATGACAGGTGATACAAACTTTTTAGAGGCTATAAATTGACCTCTAAAAAGGATCATGTTTCCCTTGCTGATAGTTCTCATGTTACTGTTGCGGGGAAAGGAAGTGTTTCCCTCCTTGATAATTTTTTTATTTGCAATTCTTTTCATGTTCCTGACATTCATCTAAATCCTCTCTATTAGAAAGATAACAAAAGAATTAAATTGTGAGCTTGTCTTTTTTTCTAACCATTGTTATAATGCAAAACTTGGTGACAGGGAGAAGAATTGGGATCAATTTAGTTTCTAAAGGTGTTTATCGACTACCAATTGAAGTAGCAGCACCTATAATGACTGTGATTAGAGGAAGAAAAAAACAAAAGTGATTGTCATAGTCAGACCATTCATTTGCATGAACATCTTGGTCATCTTCGTTTTGGGTATCTTAAAGAGTTGTTTCCTTTATTATTTGAATATTTGAGCTATGCAAACTTGGTGTGTCAAGTTTGTTTGAAGGTTAAGAATACTCATGCAACTTACTCTATTTCTAAGAGTAGGACAAGAGAGATTTTTGAGCTAATTCACTCTGATGTATGGGGTCCTCTAATACACCTACTCATAATGGCTACAAGTACTTCGTCAAGTTTATAGATGATTTTTCTAGAAGCATGTTTGTCTATTTGCTTCGTGATCGTGGAGAAGTTGTCAGCACTATGAAAAAGTTTTTCAATATCATTGAGACACAATATGAGAAAATGATCAAATGATTCAGGCATGATAATACTCGTGAATATTTGTCTATGGAACTGCACGAATTGTTTAGTACTAAAGAAGATATTCACGAAACTTCTTGCAGCTATACCCCTCAACATAACGGTCTAGCAAAGTAGAAGAACAAACATCTTCTTGAAGTTAGTAGAGCAATCTTATTTCAAAGAAATATCCGTAAGAGATTTTGGGGGAGGGGATGTTCTCACTAGTGCATTCCTCATAAATAGAATGTCATCCAGATGACTGAACATGGCTGCCCCTTTTTCTATTGTTCATCCTCGAAGCAAGACATTTGTGTTTCCTCCTAAGGTTTTTGATTTGTTTGCTACTTTCACAACTCTGAACCTGATGCAAAAAAACTTGATGTATGGGCAATCAAAAGTATTTTTTGGGTATACTCTCATACTCATAAAGGTTATAAATATTTGTGTCATGATGATGGAAAAATACATGTGACTAAAGATGTCACTTTTATTGAGCACGAATCTTACTTCACTGAGCATTCCCTTCAGGGGGAGAATGGAAGTAATTATGAAGTGGATGTCCAGTATATTCTTTTCTTGGCTGCTTATAATGATGTTATAAGTCCTTTGTGTAACTCTACTCGGAGTGACACGGAGACAGATGGTTGGAAGTCTTGTCTTCTTCATTGGCATGAAAGAACCTACGACAAGAAAATCAAGGTACACTAATGCCAACTAGAGAAATCAATCGCAATCTAATTCAATCCCTAAATGATCCATGTTCCTCTATTACTATTGTTGATTCAATCTTTAATATGAAAATTGACCCGTAAAAGGAAGTCAGTGACAATGATGAAGATGAGAAGGTTGACATTAACATGTGTGAAGGAGATTTGGTGGCACAAAGGCGTGGATGCTGGAAATAAAGCCTCACTTGAGATACATAGATTGCACTAGATACCCCAATAACAAATATGTTGGCTACTCCAAACTCGGTAAAAAATACAAGTGCTTTATAACATCTTTGTCTATATATGTGATTCCCACGAATATTGTAGAAACATTTGTTGATCCCCGATGGATCTGTTCCATGAAAGAAGAAATGGGAGCACTTAGAAAAAAAATTGTATATGGGACATTGCGGACATTTTTGAAGGGGAGGATATGGCTAGTTCAAAGTGGATGTACACCATAAAGTACGAGCTAGATGGTAAAGTGGAAAGATGCAAAGACATACTTGTGGAAAAGGGGTTTAGTCAAAAATATGACGTTCATTACCTAGAAACTTTTGCCCATGTGGTGTAAATGAATACGATGCATGTTTTTCTTTTTCTTGTTTTCATTAAGGAATGGAAACTTCATCAGATTGACGTAAAAATGCATTTTTAAATGGGATCTCCAAGAAGAAGATTACATGCATATGCTACCTGGGTATGAAAAGTTAGGAAAGTGTTGCAAGCTAAGAAAGGCATTATATGGTCTAAAATAAATGCCCGAGGCTTGGTTCAAGAAGCTTAAAATTGTGATGATCAGATTAAGCTATAACCAAAGAAATGGGAATAATACTCTCTTTGTCAAGAGGAAAACGAATAAAGTTGCTCTTCTTCTCGTCTATGTTGATGACATTATCATTACTGGGGATGATGAAAATGAGATGAAATTGAAAGGAGAACTTGCTATGGCATTTGACTTGAAAGATCTTGGTAACTTGAAGTACTTCTTAGGCATTGAAATGGAAAGATCAAAGGGTGCACTTGTTCTATGTCAAAGAAAGTAAAACATGGATCTCTTAAAGGAAACTAAAAAGTTAGGATGTAAACCTGCCACCACTCTCATTGAAAAAAAAATAACAAGTTGGGAATCAAGGATGGAAAGCAGCTTAATGAAGATCCAAAGAACCAGTACCAAAGACTTGTGGGGAAGCTTGTTTACCTCACTCTCACCAGAGCGGACATCCCCTATATTATAAATGTGACGAGCCAACTTATGCACGCACCAACTGATCTGCACATGAAAACAGTGGATCGCATTCTCTGTTATATAAAAAGGAGTCCTGGAAAAGGGCATATCTTTACGAAAAAGGGTAAGATTTAGGTTGAGTGCTATACTAATTCCGATTGGGTTGGGTACGTTGATACAAGAAGAACTACTGGTCAATATTGTATATTTGAGTGGCAACCTTGTAAACTGGAGGAGTAAACGATATTCTGTTTATGCAAGGTCAAGTGTTGAAGCTGAGTACAGAGCGGTGGCAATAGGTGTTACAGAAATTCTATAGCAATGTCATGTTGACAAACATCGAGGTTGATCTTGATATGCCTATGAGACTATTTTGTGATAAAAAATCTACCATAAATCTTTCCAACAACCCTATAATGCACGACATGACTAAGCATGTTGAAATTGATCAGCACTTCATCGGGAGAAAATTGATTCTAAATATTGGTGCCGTTATATATAAAAATAGAAGAATAGGTTGCTGATGTATTCACGAAGGGTTGTCGAATGTCAAGTTTGGAAAGAATGTTGACAATTTGAGCATGTTTGATCTCTACGTCCAACTTGAGGTGGAGTGTTGAATGACATGTAAACGGGTAAACGGATCTTGTGAGGAGATCCATCTTTTAAGGCATCATTTGTTTCTCTTTCTCTTCCATTTGAACATATAGAAAAAGAACAGAATCAGACCTTGTTACTGTGAGCAACAAAGATTCTTCCCATCGTAATTTTTCCATTCCATCGCCAAGGATTTCCACGCTAAGCAATCATCTCAATTGTCGCTTGTTTTCCCACCCTGTTAATTTTCAATCTCTGCCTTCGATTTAATCCTGAGAAAAACGAACACTGTACAATCAAAAAATAACCTGCACGCAACTTCAGATGCCAAGCATTCGAAATTCTGTATGAATCGTGGCGCTATCTACATCAATGTCCCTTTACACCGAGATCGAGTCCACCTATGACCGCTCGCTGAATCTCTCCACGTCCACTATGGCGGATTCATCCATCCCCATCTTCATGGCCTTCTTGTTGGCCTTGAAGAACTTGGACATGGCTCGCTTTGTGTATATGTCTGCTTCTTTCACCGTCATCTTCCTTCTCCTTCCATCGCCATCGGTCCCCTCTGTGCTTTCCAGGAAGTAATCGCCATCCCCGATCAGAGCAGCAGCTAACTGAACGAGCTCGTTCTGAAAATCTGTCACTGTCTTGTTATCGTTGGGTTCGGATTGTCCTCTTGGGATAGGATCCGGGAGAATCTCTGCGTGGATTCTAAGGTATTAGAGAGAAACAGAGAGATTGATCTTATGTAATTAACAGCAAAGTTGCAGCACAAATTAACCATGCCTGGGCAGTTGGTTCTGGGCGAGCTGAGCTCGGTGAAGATGTGGTCGAACGTTCCGGCCCATGCGTCTCGGCGTGTGAGATAATCGGAGCGGAGGTTAAAGATCTTCTTTATGGTGGCAGCTATGGAGGAATGCTCGTACTCGGACGTCGGAGTTGGCCCGTTGGGTCTAGTTTCAACTGCCACATTGCATGGATTTCATGTTAGGAGATTCGGGAAGTATTAAATTTTGGTGACCGGAGTTGAAATCTTTGTGGGTTCACCTGTTCCTTTGCGGACCCATGGCGACACGACGATTGTGGGCACCCTGACACCGAGCCGATCGAACCGGAACCCATCGGGATCCGACGACGGGACGTCGTCGGGGCTTGGCACTCCGACGTACGGCGTGACGACGTGGTCGTAGAATCCGCCGTGCTCATCGTACGTGATCACGAGGGCGGTCTCGTTCCACCTGGGCCCCCTCCTCAGCGCCTCGTACACCTCCTTCACCAGCCTCTGCCCCTCCCCGACGTCGTGCGAAGGGTGGTCGTCGTCAGCCGCCTCCCCGAGCACGTCGAAGTACCTCGGCTCCAACACCGACACCTCCCGGAGCCTCCCCTGCCGGACATGCTCGTAAAACGTAGCCATTCTGTGGATCTTCTTCATCACCACCCTGAGCCTCCTCATGCTTCTGAGGAGAAGGGTGGTGGGCACGCTCTCGGCGTAGACGCCGAAGTCCAGACCGTCGTCGTGCAACGAGTCGAAGATGGTCCTCTGCGGGAATCCCCGGATGATAAGCCGGACGTCGCCGTTGGAAGTGGTGCCCATGGACGTTGTGGAGTAGACGAAGAGCCGGTTGGGCTGCGTGGAGGCCGGAACGGCGGAGAACCACCGGTCAAAGACAGCAAATTCCTCGACGAGGGAGGAATAGACCGGGAGGTGGGAGGGGTGGAAGGCGCGCATCACGGCGGAAGCGAGGTCGGGGGACAGGGAGGCGGCCTGCTCGGCGAAGCCGGACATGTCCGGGACCGGGGAGGACGAGCCGAAGATCTGGCGGGTGACGGCCGGGAATGAGTGGGCGGGGTCGGGGTCGACGAGTGGGGAGTCGTCGGAGACGCAGAGGGACGGGGAGTTGGGGTCGGCGGTGGAGAGGCGGTTGCACTGGGAGCCATCGAGGCCGTCGAGTGACGGCGAGAGGGTGCGCTTCATCCAGCCGAGCATGTGGTCGAAGGACCGGTTCTCCATGACCAGGATCACTACATGCTTGATGGGTTGCTTGGAATGGGATGCATGGAGGAATGTAGAGGTAAGGAAGAGGAGGAGGAAGGCGGTGGATGGTGACATGGTTCTTGCTTGGTTTGTGATGGGTTCCAACCTGCGTTGATTAGATCCGACTGATATATATTTTATATATGGCGCAGCATGTGAAGGGTCCAATTGAGGACAAAGTATACGTAAGAAGAGAGAGAGAGAGAGTAGCACAAGTTGACGGAGGCGTCGGTGGATTGGTGCTTCTGTGCAGCCCGTGAATGGGCCACGTCGATTTCGTCGAGTTGTGATGAGCATGCGTCTGTTGTTGGGGTTAGGGTGGATGATCAGAGTGGTGGTTAGTCGTGGATCTAGTGCTAGAAGGAGGCGGAGGGGAAGAGGACAGCAGGAGATAGGGTGGCAGTGGCACACAGACAGGAAGCAGAGGAGGGCAGAGAAGGAAAACTACGGGACCTCCGATCTCGCACGTGACCTCAGGGTTTCCTTTGTAAGTTTGTATGTCTACCCTGCTTAAACGTGTTCGAGATTGAAATGGGGGTTTCTATGCAATAATCCCCCTTTTTATCCCTTATTACATGCTAGCTTCGGTTATTGCAAATAACGTTTTAAAAAACGAACCAGACATCAAACCACGTATGTATCGATTTTTGATTTTTATGGTCGGACCATTAGAATCGACCGGTCGAACCGGTTATGACGTCAGAAGTTAAAAAAACTGAAAAAGACCAAACCTTTGTATTTTTGGTTTGGTTCGTACGGTTCAACCGGGTCGAACTGAGTTAAACCGGTATATCGTACAAATAAATATGAAAAATGCTACATCATATCTTTCGAGAATTTGTTTACTCTTGTCCTTCTAAGTTGTTCCAATAACACTTATACCTTTATTTTTAATAAAATTGCATGTGTCCCCCTATAGTTGTATTTTATTAGTACACTTGTGCTCCCATTTTATACCAACATAAGGATGATATTGTGAAATTTTTTTAAGAAAATATTGGAGTACAAATGATATTGCTTAAAAGTTAGGGGTATAAAGGTTCTTAAAAAAACTCGAAAGGGCATAATAATCATATATCATAAAATTTATGTAAATACATATATGTGATGTAAAAACTTAATAATTTTAAAAGTAATTAAACTCTAATTAATAATAAGTGTCCTTGATTTATTGCTTCTTATAGTATGATTATGGCAATGTCTTCTTCGTTTATTATTATTATAAGTGGACAACCTCATACATAATGTGGAAAGAGAGAGGCAATGCTCATATGGTAAGCATGGACAAGCAATAATGAGTCATTGACACATATGAAGGAGAAGAGATTAAAGAGTATTATACTATGGGTTAGGATGAGATTAGAGTGTGAATATTTCTGAAAAAAATTGTATTTTGTTAATTTATTGGAAATTACTTTTTGTCGAAAAATGGACGGTTGAACCAGTGGTTTGGTTCAATTGGTTCACCGGATTCAAGCGGGCCAACTGGATTTTGACCGATTTTGACTGATTTTTATTTTCCTGAATAAAAACCGGATGGTTGGACCATTTTTTCTCTGATTCTTGATTTAACCGGTTCAACCGACCGGCTCGGTTCTGTTTTTAAAACAATATGATGTCAAGCAATTCACATCGACCGTGTAAAATTTGTAATATACATATATAATACACAGTAATTACGATTCTCCCCTGGCATTAATGCCACAGCTACGTATGGAGGACTCCCTGGATACCTATAATTTATGAACCTATTTTCGAATCAAATTCGATAAGAATGTTGGAATATTCGAATTTGAGTTTGGGCTCGATTCAATATAGGTCAGGTAGCATATGTTCGAGTTGGATTTTGTTTGGAAGATTGATGTCGAGCTCGATTCGATAGCAGGTCATTAACTAATTGACTTAAGTCGAAATTCCTAATATAAACGGTTTCGAAATTGAATATTAATGATAAAGTGCGATAACTTGACGATAATTTGAAGAAAAAGAAAACGATTAGAGGTGAAATGATAGAATGCTCACCTATCAATGTACCATAATTTTATGGGCTTTTACATCCGTGCCTTTTTGAGTTTTCAATAATATGTATGTCCTTAACTTTTTTTTACAATTACATTTGTGCACCTATATTCTCACAAAAATTAACATCTTTCCGTTTCATCGGTGTACTATAGGGACACAAGTGGAATTATAGAAGAGCATTACTGTGAATTTTGTAAGAATATAAGGGAACAACTGTAATTGCAAAAAAGTTGGAGAGGTAAGTGTTATTGGAATTGAGCAATATTCAGAAGAAAATCATTACAGATCTAAATGAAGCATGTAATAGCTTGTTAGATGCATATCGTCATCCGAAATCTAACGCCATCAAAATTTTCGTGATCGAACATCAAATATCAAATTAAAGTCAATTGTGTAAAGATGAGCCGTGTCTGAAATATGTGACAAGAAACTTAAGCGCGACCTACCCAACCCGATTACTAAGTAAAAAATATCCCTTTGGCTGCCCTCTTCATTCTAACTTGACCAAAGAACTATGCGTGTTCATCGAAGTGGTTGATCGTCGTGGTTTTTGTGGGAACCTCAATTGAAGCTCTCACAGAGGTATCTCACGTCCAAAATCATAGTATTATAACAAAACGTGCATATACGCTTCGAGCCCTGGAATGCTGACTAAAACTCAAACTCATTGAACTCAAGTTGGCTCACAAGCCTTTTAATAAGCATTTTCGTAGTAGGTTGATCTTATATTCCTTGTATGTGAACTTTCCATTAAGAAATAACCGAACGCTTCAGTAATCTCATTAATAACAATAATGTTTAAGTCTTTTGTAGTACAGATGGATATAACAGTTTTTGTTGCTTGTGCACAAAGGAGAAGCCACAAGTTGCGGAGTCATGTTGGCCTCTAGAAGTGGTTGTGCTGCTTTTGCATGAAGGAGAAGCTTAGTGGGAGGACTGAAAGAGATGAGAGGAGAGCGTAGCGATATGCGTGGAGAGAAAAAAAAAGGGTCTGGCATGTATGGTTATGTAACTTTTGTTGCTTTTTAAATCATATTCATAATCGTACAATATGAAACTGAAAATTGGAGAGAATTTAGGAATCGAGAGAGAGAATGAATAATATCACACAATTCCCAAATAAATCGTTGGTGTAACACCATTTCCTCCTCATATCCATACATCATGTATGCGCATATGGAAAAAATCACATATAAAATCCTAATAAAATCATGAGTTATCTAGTCAAGTAGGCGAGTTGAGCAAGCATCAACTTCAACTCGGCTCGATAACCCTAATGAATCATTTATCCGACTCAGACTCAAACTCAATAGCTTTCAAGCCTAGCTCACGAGCTCCTGTCAAGTTGAGTATGGATTAGGTTTAGGCCCATCAAGCTCAAGCTTTCCTAACACCCATAATCATCGCTCTACCTCAAGTATACTTGGCTGGAAACATCATCATATAGTGGAGCAAAAACCAAATCGCGGGTCGGATCTGCTACTTGAGCAAAGTATTACACCATGTCTCTTAATGTTGCTAAGATGCTTTAGGTTTAGATAATGCTTCACGATATCTGGATTTAAGCCAACATGCCTATGAAGTTATCATACTATGACAACAAGGCGATCATCAGTCTCATCAATAACCTCAAGCAACATGATCAATAAACCTTTGTTAGGAAGGTTCGACGAAAGAACTCCCAACCACCACATTTCACACCACATAACCCAACTAGTTTCATCTATGTGCGATTAGGGCTAGCTATGCGTAAGATATCAACTAAAGAAGATGACAAAAGGGAACTCGAGAGAAGATTGATGTTAGAAAATTCTTGAAATGGAAAAAGAATTTAGAGATGTAGAGCTGTCCAAACGTCTGTCAAGATGTAGCTTCAGAAGCCGAGTATCATCTCACACAGCTAACTGATGAATTTGCCCACTCCCTCCTGCTACTAGTACAAGAAGAGCAAATATTTTCACCTAGTAGCTTCCCGCTATGCAACACGAAACGAATGTGCACAATTGAGAAAGATTGGCAACCATACCCAACTTGATGGGGGGTGTTCAGAGATGTACTTAAGTAAGCAGATCCTAGGAGTGAATCCAGTTAACCCTTACCCTAGTAATGGTTAAGCGGAGCAGAAGAAAAAACACTTGTATTCTAGGAATTCTTCCTGATATTTTTCCCTTCCTTTGCTTGCCTGGATATTTTTTCCACAATTGTGAAATAACATTTCATTTACAAGCCACTAGTGAAGTACTCAAAGGTACAAGTATGACAAATAACAACACATTAGAGCTTCCATATCACCATTTAAACAGCATATTTTTGGCAGTTGGAAAAAGGACCCCCAAAGTATGAACAAAATAAATGGTCCAGCATAGCATTATAAGCAATTTTGTCTCAAGCAGAACAGTTGCAAGCATAAGATGGCTTCAACAAAGACAATCAAGCATACGGCGATGAAAAGGTCATAAGATTACTTTCTGTTTATCAGGAGATGATGTTCGCCCATGACCTTCATCAGTCCCATCCTACCACATCAAGCAAATCAAGCAATAACATTAAGGGAGTTTACCCGGTCCTCATAGCACGACGAATTAAAAAGGAGAGAATCCTCCATGCAAATACCCAGACAAATCGCATGTCTTTCAAGCATAGTTCAGCCGGAAGATATCATTCAACACATAAAAACTTCCTTGAGGCGTTGGCATCAAGTGAAACATCTGCACACAAAGTGAATCGATAAAACAGCGTTCATTGCAAATCAGACCCCTATTTATTATTTATTTAAAGAGAAGATGCAAAAACAACATATCAGATAATCAAACATGTAAAGAGTGAAGTTTCAGGCAAAGTATAAAAACAGCATGGGTATAAAAACAGCATGACTTGCCATGAAGTTAATCTAACCCAGGCAGGAAGAATGTTGCTTTGGATATATCATGATATCGCAGTCACTTATATATGGCAAAAGATTAAGCAAACATAGGACGAAAGATGAGAAATATCAAGCCCCCTCATGATCAATGGAATTGAGTAACAACCTTTTAGACAATATCACTGCAGCACATAGAGCGTTTATAGTCCCAGAAATAGAAGGCTTTCGAAAGTTGTCCTAAGATGGCAATCAAGTAAATTTTTATAGATGAGTGGCAGTTAAAATCTGCTTATGCGATCTTGTGCAGCATCTGTATGCTGAAGCTCTCCCTGAAGCATAATCAGGATCTGTATCGCAATCAACATATTCTATGTTTTATATTTATAATAACAAATGACACTTGTTGCTTGAGTGAAAATAATCTCACATTCCAACAAACTTATAATTTCCCATGAAGAGGAAGGCCAAAATCTTAGACTGGTATGCATTTATCTTTTTACCAGATTCCGCCCCAATAGTGTATCAGTGTCTCCTGGAGAGGGCTGACGTCCAGTTTGCCAATGAATGCAAGGAGACATGTTCAGCATACCCATGAGCTTTGCAAGTATCTATTCTCTCTTGATCATACCTCTCAATGCACTTTTTTTTTCTGAGGCCTCTCCATATACATTTTAGGGAACAACCCTTGAATAACTCTTTTTCCTCCTCTTTTCTTCAAATAATGAAACCCGTTATGAGAGAAGCCTTTGAGGTTCGGTGTTTCGACTCCCAACTGTAATGCCCAATTCTGTGAGGAGGTTGACCCGCAATCCTCTTGGGTTAAAGACTTGGCAAAGGTTGCCATGTAGAGTCTTTTTTTCTTAGCATGACCTGCAAGATTTGGACCTCAGGATTTCTTTCGTAGTAGTTATGCACAAGGCCGCTTGGTATTGGGTCATTCCCAAGATAGGAGAACCTTGGACTCACTCTATCTGACCGAGAACTTTATCCCCTTTTGGCACTCTTTGGATCGAGGTCCACCATGAACTCAATCATGAATGTCAGGCAACCAGTGTACTTGCATAATCATGTTAGGTCCTTATATGCATACCATCATTCTAAGGCATCTCGAGGTCAGCAGGAACTCAAAGTGGGTGTCCCAAGATCAATGCCTCTTGCCTCAAGGAAGAGAATCATATCAAATGATGCCCTCTCCCACCTTGTTATTTCTCTGTCTCGAGGTTAGGCCTTTGACCTGATCCCGGACTTTAAGCGGGTCAAACCTAAGCCAACTCAACCCAATGCCCATAAGATTCATAGGGTCCAATAGACCAACGTTTATTTATATAAACAAACACACAAATTACATAAACACAGACACACGAAAGGAACAGGGGTGATTGCAAGGTGCGTGCCCAAAAACTTTATATATTCACAAATTTAAGAGAAAAATTACAACCAAGATTCCTTGATAACTTGGCATAAGTACATTCTCGACATAAAATCTCCTATGGACCATCTTGTTTCTTGCCAACCGATCATTATTTATATTTTTTGTATTCATGTTACACAACAACAACAAAGCCTTTTTTTCCCACAATTAAGTAGGGTCAGCTTTTTTATTCATATTACAAATTCAAAAAACAATGGTTGGATCTTCTCTATTAGCGTAACCACTCGTCCAATATTCATCCAATCTAGAGCTTGTCAACCATGCCAATAAGGATGATCAACAACAATGTTCATCCAAGTTATAGCTTGGCAACCATGACTGTCAAACTTAATGTTTGGTACTAGTTCACATCCCGGCTAGATATATTAACTCTACACATCATTATTTTTTTGTATAAAAAAGGGCCCATCAGGCATATATCATAGTGAGCATGAGGGGGACACAACTTTTAGCAACACTCTAGTTATTGTACCTTGAAGGTTAGATTTTTGGAAAAGCCTCCAAGAGGCAAGAACCCTTTGGTACTTGCTTCTATGATTTCTAGTCGCATCCTCTCCTTTGTGAATACGGTGATGTCTAGTCAACCCCATTTTGTTCCTTTTGTAACTCACATCACAGCTTACCATTGTCGAGCATCACCAGCACTCCGCATTATCAACAAATGAAACACCTTGTTTTTCACCTCATTCAAATTCTACTTGTCCTTTACGTAGATAGTGTATATGCACGTCCTAAGTAAAGTTCATAAACTGCTTAGCAAGCCCTTATAACAAAGGCCTTAAATTTCAGATTTCAATTTCGTTTCGCCAAAGTTTGGAAAGAGAAATTTCAGAGAACTGAAATATCGATGATGTCATTGGAAGTCATGGTAATGACTACAAACGATTTTCTTTTCCAAAAATTAATGTTTTAATGATCCTAAATCAATAAATGGGATACAAATAAAGGTATTTGCATCATCATACTCACCACATACGTTCATATATAATAGCAACGTTGCTTGGAGTCAGAATTGATCTCTAGACTTGAAGCAAAAGTCATGATAATCATCTTTTCAACAAGAATGAGGTGACCCTTGTAATAACTACTAAACAAAACATATATGTCTGAATAAAGCGTGTTAGTATATAACATTGCGGAAGCGAAATGATAAACAAAGCATAAACAAGAAAGATAGAACATGGAAACACCATGATTTTACGTGGAACCCTACTCCGTGAGGAGCGGGATGAAACCACGGGAGAAGCCCTCAACGGGGCATATGTTGCATTGCACTTTCTCAATGGATACAGGAGGTCTGGGGCTCCTTATATAGCCTCTCCAGAGCCTCCAAGTCCACCGCTGGACAATGTGGGACTAAACACTGGATGGGGTAAATGGATCTCGTACCCTCCTACAACACAATAGGTGCACATAACAAATATTCCAACACTCCCCCTCAAGCTGGAGCATGCAATGCTCAGCTTGGACAAACAAAAAGAGACTCAACTCAACCCTACAGGACACTACGGACAATATCAACCCAACGCGCACATTGCTGCAGTCGAGAATGTTGCTTCTCATGCTGTGCAGGTGAGGAGGACGAATGGGCTGAAGTGTGAGTCAACTGAAGACTCGGAATCTGACCATCGAGTCTGAAATTGTGCCCGAAGTCTCCTCGTCGGAGAACTGGGTCTCTCACATCTGGTTCAGAGAATGATACTCTACTCTGGAGCATGGCCTCAAATTTCAGCGAAATTCGGTCGAATTTCTGTCGAATATCGATATCCAGTCGAAATCGAAATTCGACCGAAATGACCGAAATGACCGAAATATGGGGGTCCTAGTATAAAAAATGACCGAAATGACCGAAATTTCAGTCGAAATTCCACCGAAATTCCATCGAAATTCTGTTTTGGTCGATACCGAAATGGTGACCGAAACCGACATTTAGGGCCTTGCTCTGGAGTACCTATGATACCACATGAAAACCCTTGCCTCAATGGCATAGGGAATGGTCCTCTGCTCTAGAGTCCCTATGGCTCAAATGAAAAATCTGCCTGACAACAAGAAGAATGATGGGGACCACGAAACTGAAGACCGCACACTCGTGTATGTCTGAAAACTGACTCGGAACACCAATCGTCGAGTCTAAATATCCGTTGTAGAGTCTGAACAATATCTGGTTGGTCTGAGGAATCTGCAATCTGGAGAAGACCTGTGACTCTACATATACTCCCCCTTTCTCCCCGTACTTGTTGGAAAACATGGACGTCGACCAAGTTGGGAGAAGACAATATAAAATGGGAAAAAAACAAAACCACTTAGCCGATCACAACATTGTCGGCTTTTCAAAACATTCATCGTTTTCATTTTTTTTAATTTTTTTAAGCCGTTTCATTTTTTTTACGGCTTTTACAACTCTTTTTTTCTGAATATTTTGCGTACGACTTTTCTTTGTACGCATCTCTTTTTTTTCATAGTTTTTTTTTTGAAACAGATCTCGGCCTACTTGGCCCAAAGATACATCAACCCCCTTCTCTCTCTCTCTATTTTTTATAAAAATCAACCATACTTTTTTTTGCCACATTCCTCCTCTCCTTTTTGTTTTTTTTAAAGTTGTATCCTCATTTTTTTTAAACGGCTTCTCCTTTTTTTCGCAGCCCATGACAGCCCCAAAAATATGACCCCTTTTCTTTTTTTTTTGAGGGACATACGGCATAATTAAGCCACTCTCACCTCCAGCATGTAGGCCTTTCTCTTCTTTTTTTTCATGGAGCCCGCTACTTCTGTCTAGGGTTCCCAACGTGGGAACCCTCCTAACGATGGAGCGCCCCCCCCCACCCCCCCGATGGGGGTTCTTCTTTACTCGACAACCGGTGGAGGCACTCTAGCGCCTGAGATGGAGCGTCGTCGCTGCCAATATGGAGACGCGCCGCCTGCGCGTGGAGCGGAGGGTGGGGGGGGACATGCGAGGTGTCGTCTGGTTGGTGGTGCGGTGAGATAGCGGCGCCTCTTGGAGTCTTTTGTCGATGCCGCGATGCGGCCTGGAACGCCGCCACTTGGAGATTCTGCCACTGGGAGCTCAAGAGGTGCCGCGAGTTTCTCGTGGCATGGAAGATGCGTCTGGACTCTGGAGTACTTACGCCAGAAGGGAGCACCGCCATCAACCTGGAGATATGCACGAACCTCCGGAGACGTGCGCGAGGAGCGACATCGCCGCCTGAAGCATCTCCAATGAAGAGAGATGACTCGAGACGAAGGGGGCACTTTGGAGATGCTTGATGGCCTGTAGACTGGAGGGCCTGTAGACGGGGATAGTTACTTGAGCTTTCATGCGGATCTGAACCATGAACGAAGCTGAATAGCGATAGGATCTGGAGCGCCTTTGTCTGGATGGTGCGTTGCTCAAGATCTGGAGGCACGCAAAGGGCGCTGCACCGCAATGGGCTGACAAAAATTAGGGTTTCGATTGAAACCCTAAACTTGGATAATAGAACCAGGAACACGGCAGATCCCATCTTGATGATGAACAACTAAACTTCACGAGCAAAATGCACAACAAAATCCCTTTAACGATCTTCAAGAACAAGCATGATTAGGGTTTCCAACAAAACCCTAGAGTATAAACTGGAGATCCTCCTTGATGAATCTCAACTCCCGAATATTGAAGTAATACAAACAGTTTTCCAAATCGAATCTCGAATAAAAATAAAGAACTAAAAAAACCTCGAGAATCGACCTGCTCTGATACCATGTTAGAAAATAACATTGTGGAAGCGAAATGATAAACAAAGCATAAACAAGAAAGATAGAACATGGAAACACCATGATTTTACCGTGGAACCCTACTCCGTGAGGAGCGGGATGAAACCACGGGAGAAGCCCTCAACGGGGCATATGTTGCATTGCACTTTCTCAATGGATACAGGAGGTCTGGGGCTCCTTATATAGCCTCTCCAGAGCCTCCAATCCATTTACCCTCCTACAACACAATAGGCGCACATAACAAATATTCCAACAAAGCGCTTCAGCTCTAAAACTTAAATTAAACTCTTGAGGCTTCTTTCTAACTGATTTGGTTTGGATTTAGACCTAAAGTTTCGGAACTCGCTAAAAGAACTTCTTCAGACAATATAAAACTAAGAACTCAACGCATCAAAGAAATGGTGAAAATTCTTTGATATAGGAAAATTTCGATGAAAGCAAAGTGTAGATTCCCTTATTTGTGACATTTCGTCGAAATCACACGCAACTTCGATGAAATTTCGTTAATATTTTGCCAACATTTCGTCAAAAACCTGGGAAAAGAGTTAGCATTTCGATTTCGTTGTCCTCAAGAAATGGAAATTTCACAGACACGAAAATTTGAAGCCAAGCTTGTAACATTGATGGTCCACCAAAGGAGCTTCAACTCCTATCAAAGAAGCTACCAACAAGCAGGTCACTTTGAGGTGGAGTAGCAAGGAAAATCACTCATACTAATTGATGAAGTGGTAAGCTTTATGGGGGTCAAGTACCCTATGTACTCTAATCATAAAGGACGCTACTTTTAACTATTTGTTGACAAGAGTGAAGGGATGAGTCAATTAGGTTATTGGAACCATCTAAGATCCAATTACACACCTATCATGTGTTTTTTTTAATGATTAAGGGGGGAGGGTGGGGTTGAACCACAGTCTTTAGAGTGGGAGCTCACTGCTTCTACCACTAGACCATAAGGTGGGTTCTACCTCTCATGTGTTTAGTCCCACATTGTCTAGCGTTGGGACTTGGGCACGATGGAGGAGATATATAAAGAGCTCCAAATATCTTGTATTCTTTGAGAAGTATGACATGAAATCTGATACATTGGGTCTCGTCATCCTCGGAATAGGATATTTTGCATGATAGTCTTGAAAAACATAACTATGTAATCAAGTTTTTTCCTATTGTATTGTGCATGTTCTACATTTCACCAGAACAAGTCAAGACGAGGAAATCATTTCAAGGTTCAAATTTATTCAATTATATTTCTTGTTAGGGTACCCACTTAATGGTCTAGTGGTAGTACAGTGTGTCTACCACACAAAAAGATTAGGGTTCAAATCCAACTCTTGCAAGGGTTGCGTTAGGAAGTCGACGGCCAGCGTAGAAAATAGTCAAATCTTTCAACATGGATTTGAGCAAGAATCCATGTAACCGACCCTACTTATAGTGAGAGAAGGCTTAGTACATTTTATATTTCTTGTTGGGCCTTGTCGAATTTTAGGTGTTCAACCTTGTCAAGTGATGCAGCGTGACATGGATACATAGGGCCTCATGTTCTACTTTTTATCCGTTATTTAGAGGCTAATTTTATTTATGTTTATTTTGAGTCGTCGTAATCTTATTTAAATAAAAGAGATCGCATGTGATCTAAAAGTAGTTAGTTTCAATTTGAATTTCAAATTTAGTTAGTCGGTTAGAGTTAAACTAGGATAAGTAGTTTTGAATTTGAATTTCTATTTTTGTAACCTTATCCCTCCTATATAAAGGGATGATAGGCTATTGTTTTAGACAGGTCAGAATATATGAAAACTTGAGATTTTTATCTCCTCTCCCTCTCTCTATTCCTTCTCCCTCAACGCGGTCTACGCGCTTCTTCTTCCTCAAATCTCTAGTTCTCCGACGAGCTTTCTTCTTCTCAACCACTCCATTTTCTTCTCCACCGAAATTCCACCCTCAAAATATTTATTTCCAACGTCGCGCCAATTTTTATTCTGCATCAATTGGTATCGGAGCATGGAAGTTGAATCGTTCTCACGATTCGACGGTCCTGTCGCATATTGGAAAATGAAGCTCGATCAAGCAACCCTATCACGTAGATCACATGCGCGTTCGCGTCAACAAAAATACAAGAAGCGCCTCTGGAAAAGCATCAAGGTTCAACAATGGATAGACTCATGGTACAATGTTGATATTTTTATGGTACAAGTTGACGATGAACAAAATCTTGTCGTCGACGATGATCTGTGCGCTGTTCAGATCGTTGTGGATGGAAAAAATGACAACAACGACGACCTGCTCGCTGTCCAGACCGTGTCGGGCGAAAACAACATCGTCGATGATGAATTGTTCGCTGTCCAGGTCATTTCAGAGGAAAAAGACATCAATCTGCTTGCTGTCCAGGTATTTTCAGACCTGCAAACATCGCCGAATTCGACCCACGGCCCCCCCGCTGCCCTCTCATGGATCCCCGCTGCAGCTCCAACACCTCCGGCGCCCCCCCTAGCCTCGCTGCAACCCTCTCCCTCCACCGAAACAACCCCACCACCTTCTCCCGCATAACCAGCCCTCCTACCTCCTTCCTCCAGTGACTTCACCAACCCCCCCATGCCTCCCGTGGTGCCACCTTCAACCCCCGCAGCCCCTGTTTTCCCTGCTGACACCCCAACACCGCCACCAACACCGCCCTTTCCTGCTGTCCCCGAAGCCCCAACCCGGGGAAACCACCCCTGCCCCGCTATCGCCTACCCCGATTCTCCTCCACCTCTTCCCATCACCATCACTACTGCACAAGCCCCCTCCCCCGTGCCCTCTCCGACCGCCCCCGCACCCCCTGCGGATCATTTCCCTCCGCCCCCACCTGCCGCAAACCCCACACCCCTAGTACCCCCTCCTGCATCAGCCCTTGCACCCCCGTCGGCCCACTCCCAAACTCCGCAGGCACCCTCCCTGGTTCCATCGCCGCCAACCTCACCAGCGCCCGCTTCCCCCACCCCCGCAACTCCTGCGGAACAAACCCCAAACCCCTAACCCTCTCTCTCCACTCCCTCACCCCCTGCGGCCCAACCCCCAGGCCTCCGGGCCCTTCCTTCCACCCCGACTGCTGCCCTTGCATCCACACCGCCACCCCAACAATGTTGACCCCCCAAGACCGCCATCAGCCTCGCCTTAACACCGCTCCACCGCCGCCTTCATACACGATACCATCGAGGCCGTGGAGGAGATGAAACCCTAGTAAGGGTTGAGATCCCCTTACGATGGAGAGAAATCCATGATTGGAAGCAAATCTGGAAAAATTGCATAGATATCCGGCTCCCTAAATCTTTTTATATGAAGGTTAAATTTGAGGAGTTAATGTGGAATAATTACAATAAAGGTCCTCCTCCCAGAAACCTTTATCAACAGGGCCAAGTAAGGGATATATTATTCTATGAGATCATTTTAAGTGAAGGGGTACGAAAATTGCAACCCACCCCCCTGCTGCAAAAATATTTAAAGAAAAGTGCTGAAATAAAGAAATCCGGGAGTCTTCCTTATCCAATTAGGATTAGGATCATGGGCTTTGCTATGGAGTCTCCAAAGGCCGAGTTGTCCGACATGAAGATGCCACATCAGTTTTTCAAGCACCATATCAAGGGAACGACATCCGAGTGGACGCCCGCATTCGCGCCACACATGTTATTCCGTCATGAAGCTACCGGCTCCAACGTTCGCATTGCGCCCGCATGGATTCCGCCATTTGCTCCACACCAGTTCTTCCAAGGGATGATCAAAAATGCTGAATCAAATGTATCGACCCTCAGGCTTGCAGATCAAGCAATTCATCGGGAAACGATTTTTTCAAGCGGAGGAGAACTGATGCAGTGTGACATGGATACATAGGGCCTCATGTTCTACTTTTTATCCGTTATTTAGAGGCTAATTTTATTTACGTTTATTTTGAGTCGTCGTAATCTTATTTAAATAAAAGAGATTGCATGTGATCTCAAAGTAGTTAGTTTCAATTTGAATTTCAAATTTAGTTAGTCGGTTAGAGTCAAACTAGGATAAGTAATTTTGAATTTGAATTTCTATTTTTGTAACCTTATCCCTCTTATATAAAGGGATGATAGGCTATTGTTTTAGACAGGTCAGAATATATGAAAACTTGAGATTTTTATCTCCTCTCCCTCTCTCTATTCCTTCTCCCTCAACGCGGTCTACGCGCTTCTTCTTTCTCAAATCTCTCGTTCTCCGACGAGCTTTCTTCTTCTCAACCACTCCATTTTCTTCTCCATCGAAATTCCACCCTCAAAATATTTATTTCCAACGTCGCGCCAATTTTTATTCTGCATCATCAAGGTTTGGGTGGCAGTTGCAAGAACGTCAAAGGAGGCAATGATTGTCACACCGTGTGAGAGGGCCACCACACTCTCATATCATTGTCATCATAAGTACACAAGCACAAAGAGGTGTAAAATGAGGTGTGTCAACGTAACGATGTTGTGGTTAAAAAGATTTTTATGATAATCGAGGGAGCAAGGGGCTCATTTAAAGCAACGCCCACAGAAGGTTGTCGCTCCAACTCTTAACAAAGAAGCAATTGCGAGGAACTAGAAGGTCAACCAAAAAAGACAATGGTGATGATTTTCAATTCGATTCTCCGATGGATCCCTGATTTTTTGCTTGAAAAGAATACACTCGATCGTCATGTATCTACTTATTGTATTTTTGCCTCTGCTCGGTAGTTCCGTAGCAGTTTTTTTCGGAAGTTTTCTAGGATATGAAGGGACCACCCTCCTAACCACTACGTGTGTTAAATTTTTTTCGATCTTCTCTTTGATTGCTTTTTACGAAGTCGCACCGGGAGATAGTGCTTGCTATCTAAGAATTGCTCCATGGGTCTCATCGGAAATGTTTGATGCTTCTTGGGGCTTCTTTGGAGACTGTGAAGTCACCGGATGAATTGCCAAGTATACCGATCTGATCCGGACGATGCAATCAATCATTTTTCCTCCAAAAGCGGCAAGGGTCACTTGCAGCAAAAGTAACATTGTTATCGGAGGTGATGCGTGCATGCAAAAAGCAACAAGGCGACACGAGAGTGATGCAAGCAAAGAGGCACAACGATAACCTAACAAGTCTATTGTGCCATTTTTTATCTTCTCTATCTGAATCCAAATCCAACTTCCGATCTGACTAACCAAACCAAAATTAAATTGATTGCCAAGACTTTAAGAAATATGAGTCGGGTCGAGACGGTTTTTTATTGAGTCGAGGTGTAAGCCTCAAATTATAAAGAAAATACATGTCGAAACTATTATTAAATGTGATTATATTATCATAAAATCGTAAACTTCAAATATTCACATAATATGATCATAAATCCTAAAATTGAATATTTCAAATTTATAGATGACAAAACATAACATATTAACGGTATATGCTAGTTTTAATGTGTGATTATCAATATTAATATTGTAAAAATGTGAATGCCTGATATTCTTACAAAAATATACAGTCTATTAAACATATATTACAATCATTGTAGCAATACAAGCAAATGAATATTATTTGTTGATATAATGTGTTCATACTAATTAGAAACAATCATTATACACTTGCATGATTTCTTTGATGCAATGACGATTATAATATAAATGTATAATTATATATTTATGATATATTATATTTCAGAAGTAACATATAATGATACTATAATACAATATTGTGATTGTGACTTTAACATATAATGATACTATAATACAATATTGTGATTGTGACTTGTATATTTGTGACTAATATATGCTTTATAACTTAATTATTATTGTAAAAGTATAGCTTTGTATAATTTTTTATTTACTTACCCTAAAAAATGCACAGATCGAGGTGTTGCCTCGAGATCGCCTCGACCGCCTCAGGTCTCTGAGGCTTACGCCTCGGATTTCTAGACTGAGGCTATAGCCTCGATGCGATTTTCATGGAAAACTGCCTCGAGGCTTATGCCTCGATGCCTCGAGGCACGATTTTTAAAGACATGATTGCAGTGCTCCTTTGATTCCCTCCCTGCCAAACATTGTCTAAGCAAGAAGATCATGATCACCATCATTTCTGTTTCAATTGCCGCTTCCATATTCGTGCTCCATGTGTACGTGTTCCTATTAATCTCCTTGCAACACACCGTCCATTACAGGTAGTAAGCCATCACCTGGATAGCATCATCATTTTTGTGAGAAAAGGTTGGACACCCATTATAGTGCAAACTCCACTTGGATAACAGCAACTAACCATAGCAATCTCCAGCTTCCTCTCTCATAACTCGAATCTCCTCATGCTTTGTCGCCGTTAAAACATCTTCCCTTGGGAAAGATAGGTTCCCCCCATAGAAACCTTATTAAAAAAATGTTCTCCATGATCAGCCAATTGGGTCTATTTTTTATTTGTTTTATTGTAAGATGTACAAGGGTCACATGTCAATATTTATATTAATAGAGGCGCATAAGCAATAAAAAATGAGAATTTTTCATAACAAGAAAAAAGTGATGACTCAAAGAAGAAAGTGAAAAAAAGTTTAGCTTGTTCGTTGTTCCTTTCTTCCCTAACTTAGTTATCGATCTTCATGCTTCCAACAAGTTGAAAAGAGAAGTATCATAATAGAGTTTTCAGACTGTACTTTCTTTAAGTTCCCCGTAGAGACTTCTATGCCCATGTGGAAGGGACAAGTCATAAGATCATATACATTCGTGAAGACGAGACTCAGGCTCCATAATCTATTGTTTGAGGCCCCAATATGAGATCCTTCTATAATAAAGAACCCTCTTTTCCAAGGTCTATGTGAGAGGGTCCCATGCTCAAGATCTTCATACAGGCGATCTCACGATATTTTTCGGTCCTTGAGAGAGACAAAATCATCTTTGACTAAGAATATATGTTGCAGACCAGAAATCTTTAAACAAGACAACAACGACAACAAAAAAGCCTTTTCCCATAATTAAGTAGGGTCGGCTACATGAATTCTTCGCCTCCATTCAGATCTATCTTGGGTCAATCCCGGGCTTATATCCAGAAAACAAAGATCCCTTTGTATGGTCTCTTTCCAACACTTCTTGGGCCGTCCCCGACCTCTCTTAGCCGGCTCAACATTCCAACACTCGCATCTCCTAACTGGTGCATCAGCTGATCTTCTTTGCAAATGACCAAACCATCTTAAGCGGTTTTCTCGCATCTTATCCTCGATCGGAGCAACACCAACTTTCTTTCTGATTGCATCATTCCGAATCCGATCTTTACGTGTGTGTGTGTGTGTGTGCCCACACATCCACCTTAGCATTTTCATTTCTGCTACAACCATTCTCTGCACTGCACATGTCTATGGTTCACAGGCCAACATTCAGATCCATAGAGCATAGCAGGTCTCACGGTTGTTTTGTAAAACTTTCCTTTAATTTTTAAAGGAATTTTCTTATCACAGAGAACAGCAGAGGCTCCTCTCCACTTTAGCCAACCTGCATTTATTCTATTAGTAACATCTCCATCAATTTATTCTATTAGTAACCTGCATTTATTCTATTAGCCAACCTGCATTTATTCTATTAGTAACATCTCCATCAATTTTTAAAGGAAATCTTTTAACAAGAGACTCACTATAATACCGATGACTCAGGTTGATGCCAATACAGATGCAAAGCACGCTAGCTAATTTTGTATCCAAATTGCTTGATGGATCATCATTTGAGACTTCAAATCCTTCACTTCCTCTTGACTAGCATGACCGAAAAGGCATCATCGTCATTGGTTGCAACCAAAAATGTATACATTAAGTTCAGACAAACTGGACACCATTTATTCAGTGTATGAGTGAGAGAGTCCTCAATATGTTCAAGATGAGCATTGTATGTTCTACAAGTTTGAGGATAGTGAATCTATGAGGGTCAACTTGGTAATTGAATATGTCCAAGATCCAATCATACACTTTTCGTGTGTTTAATCTCGGATTGTTTAATGGTGGGACTCGAATATGTTCATGGATCTATAAAGAGCTCTACACCTCTTGTATTCTTTAAGAAATACAATATCAAATCCAATCAATTAGGCTTCTTCTCCCATGGAATAGAGGGGTCACTGTGACTGTCTTAAATCGTGTAAATGATGTCTTGTTCTTTCTTGTTATTATTATGTTGCACATGTTTTACATTTCAACACTATTCTATATTTTTCATTATAATTGAATATAATCTCTCCTAAAATTTGTCAAGTTCAAGATGTGAAGCTCTATTTATTTCATTTCTCAAATCTCTTCCAACACGATTTGTATCTGCAAACCCATGTGCCCCCTTCTCATGATTTTCTCTACTATCTTAATGCACATGTAATGCCATATCCTAAAGTGTTTTAGTGATCCATTTCACGAAGTGTATTTCATATCTTAGTGCCCCCATTCATGCCATGGAGGATTATCAACCAACAAAACTGTGGAAAAATAAAAAGAAAAGTTGTATTACTCGTAACCCTAGAGCTCTCTTATATAGGAGAAAAGCTCTAGGGAAAATTACATAGATAACCAAAGGAAATATGAAATTACAGGATAACATATAAAGAGATAGAAATATCTCAACACTCCCCCTCAAGATGGAGCATAAATATTATCATGCTCAGTTTGGAACAGCAATGGTGAAATGGTCCCTTTGCAAGTGCATTGGTGAACATGTCACCAACCTGATCGCCTGAAGAAACATGAGAAGTGAATATAAACCCTTTCTGAATCAAATCACGGGTGTAGTGGCACTCAACCTCAATGTGCTTTGTCCTTTCATGAAAGGCTGGATTATTTGCTATAAATAGTGTGGCTTGGTTATCACATTGCAAATGCATAGGAAGAGACACCTCCATAATTAGGTCAGTTAGGACAGACTTGGCCCACATCATTTCTGTGCTCCCTTGGACCATTGCCCTATATTCTGATTTTGCGCTAGATCCGGCCACAACTGTCAGCTTCTTGCTCCTCCATGGAACTAATGAGCTGCCCACAAACACAGTGAAGCCTGAAGTTGACTTCCTGTCCTTGGGACACCCAGCATAGTCTGCATCCGCACAACCTGATATTGTCAGGGTTGTGTCTCTTCTGAATAGAAGTCCTGCACATGGAGAAGACTTGAGATACCTCAAGATCATGTTGACTGCATCCATATGAGACTGCCTAGGTTGCTCCATAAATTGACTAACTCTGCCGACTGCAAACGATATATCAGGCATGATAATGGTGACATACAATAGCTTCACTACCAGCTCTATGTATTGTCTCTTATCCACCTCTACAGAGTCATCATCATATAGTCGAGCATTGGGATCCATTGGAGTAGTAGCTGGTCTACAGCCTGTCATACCCGTCTCAGATAGGAGGTCAATGACGCACTTCCTTTGCATCATTACCATTCCATGGTGGTTTCTTGCAAATTCTAGTTCAAGAAAATACCCCAGCTTAACAAGATCCTTGGTCACGAACTGTTGTCCAAGAAAATCCTTGGCTGCATGAATTCCTTCGGTATCACTACTTGTGACAACAATATCATCCACATAAACCAAAATATCATCCACATAAACCAAAATAGCAACAGTACCTCTCCGAGTTCTCCTAACAAAAAGAGAATGGTCTGCAGTATCTGGCAAAGCCCTGTAGTTCAATCAACTCTGAGAGCTTCTAAAACCACGCCCTCGGACTCTGCTTAAGGCCATATATAGCCTTATGAAGTTTACACACCATACTAGACTCCTCCTCAGCAGTAAACCCTGGTGGCTGCTGCATATAAACTTCTTCTTGGAGGTTGTCATATAAAAAGGCATTTTTGACATCTAATTGGAAAAGAGGTCATCCTTCACCACAACAACAACAATAAGGATATGGAGTGTAGAGTGACGCGCGGCAAGATAAAAAGTGTCTTGATAAAAAGTGTCCCTGTCATACCCGTCTCAGATAGGAGGTGGAGACGGTGGTGGTGAAGGAGTTGGTGGTGGTGGTGTAGGTGGTGGTGGTGGTGGCGGAGTAAGAGAGATAGGAGGTAGTGGCATATAAACCTCTTCCCCACGTTCTGACGGAATGAGCTTGTCACCTGTAGGTAGGGATGCAAACGGACGGATACAGATACAGATACGGATACGGATACAGATACGGATACGAATATAGGTATTACCATATCCTTATCCGTTTTTGAATATGAATACGGATGCGGATACGGATATTGACGAAGATTAAAATTATCTTACCATATCCTTAAAAAACGGATACGGAAGTAAAATGGATATTGATCGCATATGAGTAGTGCTAGAAATACTCTATAGAATCGACTTAAATATATATAAATTGGATGGAAAACACATGATATAAATTTACTAAATGTGTTTGTATTATAAAAATTATACTAATATGGTAAAAGAAAGTATAGAATTATGTTATATAGGGTTAAAAATAAATATATAACTATATTTATATACGAGAACGGATATACGGATACAGATACGGATGTTTGCGGATATCAAAACGATATCCATATATGTATCCATTTTAAAACGGATACGAATACGGATGTCAAAATTTGTATAAAACGGGTACGGTGACGGATCGGATACGGATATATCCGTAACCGTTTGCATCCCTACCTGTAGGAGAAAAATACATGATGGATTCAAAAAAGGTGACATCAGCACTAATATAGTACCTTCGTCGAGCAGGGTCAAAACAACGATACACCTTTTGGGTCTTGGAATACCCAACAAAAACACACTTGTCTGCTCTAGGAGAGAGCTTGTCAAGACTTGGAGACATCTAATAAACAAATGCAACACAGCCAAAAACACGAGGTGTGAGAGAAAAGATCATTCTCAGGAAACACAGTCGAGAACAGAATTTTCTCCCCCAGAATCGATGAAGGCATACGATTCACCAAATAACATGCAGTAAGAACAACGTCTCCCCGGTAGGAATGAGGAGCACAACTCTGAATTAGAAGAGTCCTGGTGATATCCAAGAGATGACGATGTTTCCTCTCAGCCTCTCCATTCTGTTGGGACGTATAAGCGCATGTCGTCTGATGCACAATACCATGAGATCTAAGAAACCGAGAAAGTTGTGTACTACAGAATTCACTTGCATTATCAGAACGTATATACTTGACATTTGCAGAAAAAATATTTCTTATTTCATTAATAAAAGACTGAATTATAAGACTAGCATCAGACTTGTTCGTAAGCAGAAAGACCCATGATAATCTAGAAAACTCATCAACAACAACAAAATAAAAGCGATGCCCTGAAGATCAGGAACACGGCTAAGACCCTAAATATCCAAATGAATCAACACAAACAGACCATAACTACTTTGACCCTGACAACTCTGGAATGTGGACCTACGATGCTTCCCAAGCTGGCAGGCCTCACACTGGAAAGTAGAGCGAGGAGAAATCTGAGGAAGAACATAACGCAGCTTTTGTAGAGGAAGGTGACCAAAGCGAAGGTACCACATATATAGAGAGACAGATCCAGTGCGAAGAGAGGAGACAGCAGCATATGGAGATTGCACTAGTCTGTATAGGCATGCTTGCTCACGGCCAGTTCCAATCACCATGCCCGTTAGAATGTCCTGAAACACAAGAGCAAAAGGGTCAAATATGGCACGACAATGTAAATCCTTGGTGATTTGGCTAATAGATAATAAATTCATAGAGAATTCAGGAGCATAAAGAACATTCTGAAGCCGCATTTCAGGGGTTAACTGCACCTCTCCCTGACCAGTAATGGGGGAATGTGAACCATGAGCTATCACCATAGATCTACCTGACTGAGTCGAGCTATAGGTACTAAATTGCCCTCTGTCACCACAAAGGTGATGTGATGCTCCTGAATCCATGATCCACTCTAACAAGTCTGCCATGTAACAGATAGTAAAAGCATATGTTGTACATGATGTGGATGTAGTGGCTGAGGTTGCTACCTCCGAAGGTCCAGACTGTGTGCCGGTTGACCCGGGAGACGGCATAATCTCCCTAAGTGGTGCAACTAACTCATCAAACATCTGGTCAGATGCGCCAGACGAACTGCTGCCTTGCTGAATCTGTTCTGCCACACGTATTGAAGCGGGAAAACCATGCTTAGAATAGCATGTTTCCTCTGAATGACCTGACCTATGACAATAAGCGCATGGCTGACGAGGGGGTCTGCTGACCCCCCCCCCCTTCCACGGTCACCTCGGCCACGAAACTGTGTAGTGCTTCCCCTGCTACGAGATGCTGCCATGGCTGAAGGAGTCGGAGACGCGGAAGAACTGCTAGAAGATATGGAGAGTCTGCTCAGCCTGCGATATGCTTCCTCCATCAAAGGAATAGTGGCATCGGTAAGAATATGTGCTCTAGCTGCATCATACTCAGTCATGTCATCACGGAATCCCTGCAAGCCTTAAGGTTGTTCTGGTGTAGCAGTCAAGGGAATGTAACCATATAATTTCTCAAACATACCCCTTAACGAAGTGTAAAGGGTATGGAGAGGACGACCATTCTGCCTCGAAGTGAAGACATCGTGCTGAAGTTGCAGAATCTTTGACTCATTCTTCGCCGGAGAATATGTAGCGGCGAGAATGTCAGACATTGCCTTTGTCGTGGGCTGGCTCAAAATGTCATTGGCTATCTCCATGGATACTGTTCCAGAAAGCCATACTCGTGCATACGCAGCATCTGCCTCCCATGAGGCATTAACCTCGGACTTGTCGACAGGCTCCTCCTGTGTGAGGATATGCTTCTTGCCATTACATTGCATTAGACTCATGAATTGCATGGCCCACAGTTCATAATTGGTTCCATCCATCTTCACAATGGGTGTTGGACCTTTTAAGGCACCTAGGGATGGAATATCTGATTTGTTGTCCGACATGATGACAACAATCTCCCAAAACTGGGGTCGCAAACTTGGACAAAGAATGTCTACAAAAACATATAGGAAGATGGTTGTGGGTGTAGACTCATACCACAACCACTTCCATTCTTTGAAGACTTCCTTAAAAAGCTAGGATCTTTTAGAGGGTCACGTCACATCTTAGGGGATCTGAACAGAGCCTTCCGAGAACGTAAGCGCACTAGCGCACGCTAGTGCACGCAGGGGCGTGCGCGAGATCACAAGCGTGCTAGAGTGCGCAGTTGCGCAGGTGTGCACTAGGGCACGCTAGGGCGCACTGGACGGCGTGCACGAGATCGCAGTTGCACTGGAGTGTTGATGCGCGAAGATGCGCAAGTGCGCAGGCACGCACAGACGCACGGAGGCGCACAGGCGCGCGTGATGGAGCACCCAGGCGCGCAGGTCGTGTACGTGCAGTGTTGCGCAAGTGCGCAGTAGCGCAACCACACGATGGTGCAGGCGGACAGGCGGCAGTGCAGGCCCGCAGGAGCAAGGCGTGCGGCAGCGGCGATGACGCGTGAGGGTTTTGGTGGGGGACACGGATTTAGGGCACAGGCTCCGGTCTAGAACCGTCGCTCTAATACCATGTGGAAAGGCGAAAAGAAAAGTTGTATTACTCGTAACCCGAGTTCTCTTATATAGGAGAAAAACTCTAGGGAAAATTACATAAATAACCAAAGGAAATATAAAATTACAGGATAACATATAAAGAGATAGAAATACCTCAACAAAAACTATTGGTTTTTCTTTAGTCTCCCTTAATCTTTTAAACGATTCCTTTAATTCTTCATTCTCTATCTCCCCTCCCTCTGCCCATCCACTCCACCCCTCGAGGAAGATCATTGAATGAAAGCAACACTCGTTTTTTTAAGTGCCAAAGGATGACCAAATGAGATGGGCAAACATCCATCTTTCATTCATTACTTATAAAATTGCAATGTAATAGAAGTACCCTCCTATTATTGCAACATCCATCTTTCATTCTTTAGTCTCCCTTAATCTTTTAAAGGATTCCTTTACTTCTTCATTCTCTATCTTCCCTCCTCCCTCTGCCCATCCACTCCACCCCTTGAGGAAGATCACTGAACGAAAGCAACACTGGTTTTTTTAAGTGCCAAAGGATGTCCAAATGAGATGGGCAAACATCCATCTTTCATTCATTACTTATAAAATTGCAATATAATAGAAGTACCTTGAAACCACACTACCTAGAAGATTGTACCCATGCATAGTATAGGGATTTGACACTTATGCACAATGTTCTCTGCATAATAATTCTCGTTATCAAAAACCACCGTATCCCTTTTGAATCTACCGCCTACAAGATCATCAACAGCTATAAATATTTTTGGCACTCTGCACCATGTTCTCCCCGTATAACTCTTGTATTGAAACACCAGTGCGTTCATTTGAATCCACAAAGCCTTCAAATCTGTCAACAATTGTCTTCAATTGTCCGTCAATCTAAAGTTTGTTCCCCATTAGCAACACTTCCAGTCCTAAAGTTCTTCAAAAATCCCCTAAAGCTAGTTGTATCAACCTAGAGACACTCCTAGCCTCCAAAAATTCGATAACCGAACTGAGAAAATGAGCGGAGTGTGGTCTGGAGTGCGGAGCAAGAGGGAGTGGGTTCCGAAGGTCCGGGGAGTTCAGCCGTCTCACGACATTCGCGGTGGCACTAACTATGCCACTGGTCGTGTCCAGAAAGGTATCTCTCTCGGTGGTGGTTCAGAAAGCGGGGAGTGTGAGGTCGGAGGTCAGAAGTGGGTGAAGGTCTCGCACGCTAAAGTTGGGAGGCGTTGCTTTCGCTGTGAGGGTCGTGGTCATATCGCCTCCGCATGTTGGGCTCCTCCTTGCTGCTTCCTTTGCGGGAGGGTTGGTCATCGCATGCTTTCGTGCAGGGCTGCTCGTATGGGGGATCGTCTCCGGAAGACTCCCGCGCGCTCGGTTGTGCGTCCCCGTGGCTCGTCGGCTTTATTGGATTCTCGTTCCTTTGCTCAAGTGGTTAGCGATGGCGTTGGCGGCGGCTCTTCTGGGGGCCCTTTGGGGAAGATCGATCCAGCTCCACTCCCATGCACTTCAGTTGTGGGTGGTGGATCGGGGGCTCTTCCAGCGACTGGGACGCTTGGGCGGCGCGGCGTGGAGGAGAAGTTGGTGCAGCGCGGATCCTCCAGTGGCGATGTTGCTGGCGCGGTGCGCGCTCCTCATGCTCATGAGCCTGGCCTTCTTGGTGGAAGTTCCTCTAAGATGCCGGCGGCGTCGAGGGTTGAAGCTAAGTTGAAGGGTGCCGGATGCGGGGTGGCGGTTGGTGTGGTGCAGCGACCGGGCGTTGGCCGTGAGGAGATTCGCGCAGGTACTATTGCTCTTTTGGGTGACGACTTCTCCGGGGACTTCTTATTCTTCGACGATTTTCGGTGCTGTGTTCGAGGGTTATCCCCGGAGCAACGGGAGACCCTCCTCTTACGTGTCGACGCTTCCGTCGTCAGGTGGCGGTGTCTGCGTGTTGCGGATGGCGCGAGCCTCGGCTCCGAGCTTTGCGTGGTTGAAGTTCACGGCGTCCCCTTCCTCTCTCGCTCGGTGCATTGCTTATCAAAGGTAATCGGCGGCTGGGGGCAGGTAGTGGCGATGCTCGACGATGGCCTGGCCCCAGGTTCCGATTGGACGTCCACGCGGATTCTGGTGGAGTGCTCTTCAACCCTTTCCTCTTCTATGGCCGGAAAGGTTTTATTCGAGAAGCTTTGTCTGGGCCGATGGTCGTTCAAGCTCGAGTTCTTCTTCCCGGCGCCGGATGCTCCGGCTACGCCTTCGCCGGTGGTCGACGGTTCTTTCTCCGGCGGGGGTCATGCCGGTTCGTCTTCCAATGGCCATGTGTCGTTTTGTAAGGATATTTCCGAAGCGGCGCTTGTGCATGGCGACCGTTCGGGGACGTCGCCTGGTCCTCGATTCGCGAGTGCGGCTCGTGGGGCTCCTGATCACGTGTCAGGGGTCTTTATCGAGGGCGATTCGCATTCTGGTGAACTATCTGCTGTGTCGGTCTCGGACCTCAATGTGGCGTTTCCGCTTCCTCCTTCCGGGTCGGATCTTCTTGATGTGTGGGCCCTGGCTCGGGCTGCACCCGACCCGGTTCATTTTTCAGGGCATATTATTACCTCCTCTGATATTCTATGCCCTCAACCCATTTCAGCGGTGCCCTCTTATCAGATGGATGATTTCGAAGACTATTTCTCCTCGGCGTATATCTCTTCGCCATTATTGTTGACACATGGTGCGGGTGCCTCGGAGGGCGCCCCTGTCTTTCAATCGAGTGCGGAAGATGGTGGTATGCTTTCTCATCATATTAGCCAGCCCTCCTTCTTTAACCGGTTTTCCAGGTTTGGAATTGTTTACGCTCGTCGCCAGCGGCCAGTCTTCGAGGCGTCTTCTCCTTCTACTAGTCACCTTTTGCGCGAGGCAGTGGCGGAGGCGGCAGGTCTTCGCCGCAATGGTCAGCGATATGCTCAGGACTGATTGGGGCTTGGTATCTGATCGAGTTTTTTGGGCCCTTTTTGTGTTGTTTAATGAAACTTTTGTCCTGGAATGTCCGTGGACTTGGCGACCAGGAACGTCGCCGTGCTCTGGGCTCTCGTTTGATCGAATGGGATTGCGACATCATGTTCCTACAAGAAACAAAACTCTCGGGGGTCGATGATGCTATGTGGAAATCTTTTGGGGCGGGGGTTGTCGATTCCCATTGCTCGTTGGATGCGATTGGCGCTTCCGGTGGAATTATTTTGGCATGGCGATCGTCGAGATTTTCTTTCTCATATTCTCGTATTGGACGTCATTCTATCACTGTGGTGCTTGTACGGGCGGACTCTAATACAACTATGGCTTTTACTGCCGTGTATGCGCCTTTATGTCATATGGCTCGTCGTGTTCTATGGGAGGATCTGCTTGGCGATGCGGCGGCGGTGGGGAATACTCCTTGGCTTGTGGGGGGTGATTTTAATGTTACTTTGCTTTCCAATGACCGCCCACGTGGTCGGGGGGGACAGGATCCGGGTTCTCGCGATTTTTTGGATTTCATACAGGAGTTGGCTCTTGAAGATCTGGTAGCTAATGATATTATTTACACTTGGCGAAATAACTCCCCTCGCTCTCGGCTCGATAGGTTCTTGGCGAATTCACGAATGATGGAAGCATTCCCCCTGTGCTCGGTTTCTTCTAGGCCGCGGTCTTTTTCGGATCATAATCCCATCCTTTGGGATGCTGGTGTTTCTTCTCGCCTGCGTGGTTTCTTCCGCTACGAGAGGAGTTGGGTGTTGGAACCTCTTTTTAAAGACATTGTACGCAATCATTGGTCCCACAACTCGTTTGTTGGCAGTGCGGCTCGTCGCTTTGATCAAAAGATTTCGTCCCTTCGTAGTGTTCTCGCGTCATTCAAATTTAACACTCGTCGGGCTAGATTAATTTCGCGTAATGAGGCTGACGCAATTATTCTTCGGCTGGATCGATTGGAGAGCGAGAGGGAGCTCTCTCCTGAGGAATTGCGGAGCGGTCTACTGCTATGCGGGTCGTCTCGGAGGAGGACAGGAAAAGGACTATTGAATGGAGACAGCGATCGAGGCTGCGATGGATCAAAGAGGGGGATGCAAATACCGCTTTCTTCCATCGGGTCGCTAGTGCTCGTAAGCGTGCCAACACTATTCCCTCCCTTGAGATTGGCGGCGTTAATTACCAGGGGGAGCAGGAGTTGGGCTCGGCTTTGGTTAATTACTTCAAGAATTTTTTTGACCGCCTGCCTTCCTGCTCGTGGAGGTGGACGGCCCGTGGGGCCCCTGTCATCTCTCCTGCGGATGCGGCTTTGTTATCTCGTCCTTTTACGATGGAGGAACTTAAGGGAGCGGTCTGGGACCTTAATGTTGACGCTTCCCCCGATCCTGATGGGTTCCCCATCTCCTTCTATCGGGACTTTTGGGATGTTATCGCTGATGACGTGTTGGAAGTGGCTCTCGATTTCTGTGAGGGGAACAGGGGCTTCAACAGGCTTAACAGGGCAAATATGGTCCTTATCCCGAAGACCCATGGAGCAAACCGTAGTGAGGACTTTCGCCCGATCTTTATTTCAAATGGCATTTACTTAATTATTGCTAAAGCCCTAGCTAGGAGGCTTGCGCCTCTCCTTGGGGCTCTCATCTCTCCCTCCCAGGCTGCTTTTGTCCAGGGGAGGCAAATCTCTGACTGCTTTGCGTTGGCCTCTGCGATTATTGATGGTTGGCACAGAAATGCGACGAAGGGGATGCTCTGGAAAATTGACTTTGCTAAAGCCTATGACTCCTTGGATTGGCGATTCTTATGGTCGGTTTTGAAGCGGCGGGGATTTCCGCCGATCTGGATTTCCTGGGTTCGTCGGTGTGTTACTACGGTCTCTTTCTCCATCTCTATTAACGGTCGGCCGGCCGGGGGTTTGTTTCAGCCTCGCAGGGGGGTTCGCCAGGGGTGCCCCCTAGCCCCGCTTCTCTTTGTTTTGGCAGTTGACGTGCTGCTGCGTATGATTCATGGTGTGGTTGACGCTAGCCTGTCACGCGGTTGCTCTGTTTGTGAGTTTCATATCCCTATCCTTCAATTTGCCGATGACACTTTATGTTTTATCGAGGGGGATCGGCCTCATGCCCTGGGGATGGCTACTACGCTCCAACTTTTTTGCGAGATGTCGGGGCTCCGAATCAATGGGACCAAGTCGAAGGTGGTGCCGTTTGCTTTGTCGCAGTTGGAGGCTGAGGAGTGCTCATCTATTCTGGGCTCTTCCCTTGGTGGGCTTCCACTTGAGTATCTTGGCTTGCCACTCTCTGTGGGCCGTGCTCGCTTGCGTGACTGCCGGAGGGTGGTGGAGAAGGTGGAGGCGCGGCTGGCTGGTTGGCGCGCGTCGCTCCTTTCCAGGGGGGGCGTTTGGTCCTGCTTAAATCTGTCATCTCGACAATCCCTTTTTACTTCTTGTCCGTCCGCGGCCTTCCGAAGGGGGTTCGGGTGCGCTTGGAAAAATGTATGAGGGGTTTCCTTTGGGGTAAGAACGGCGATGGGAGAAGGGGGATCCATTTGGTGGGTTGGGAGGATGTCTCGCGTCCAAAGCGCGAGGGGGGCCTGGGCATTCGGCGGTTGGAGGTGGTGCGCGAGGCTTCGCTTTTAAAATGGGCGGTTAAGCTGCTTGGTCGGGATGATAACTTCTTTTGGAATTGCCTCCGCGTGGCGGCGGGGAATGCTTTTACTTCCGCCTTTGTTGGGCGTGCCCAGGGAAATGTTCCTTCCTTTTGGCGCGATGTTATGACTGCCTTCAGCCGTAATCGATCCTTATTCTTGTCGTCTCTTGGCGATGGGACCTTGTTCCGCTTTTGGTCGGAGGATTGGTCCGGTAATGGTGTGTTCATGAACTTATTTCCTAGATTATATGTGTTGGCGGGAGACAAATGCGCAACTGTGGCCTCTTGCTGGTCCGATGGGTGCTGGTGCCCTTTATTGGTGGATAATCTCTCCGATCAACGGTTGCTCGACTTCTCGGCGCTGATGACCATCCTTGTTGACGCTCCCACGCCCTCCGGGGGCCGTGATCATTTCGCCTGGAAGGAGGGGCCCTTCAGTACGCGGAAGGCGTACTTCTCTTTACTTCCCAACGCTGAAGGTATGGATGCTTCCATGCTCATTCACTGCAGGCTCATTTGGGATCTCAAGCTCCCAGAACGGATTGGCATTTTTCTGTGGATTCTTCGGCGTGGTAGGTTGCTTACTCGCGATCGATGTGCGTTGATGTTCACTAATGTTTCTAATTTATGCGGTCTGTGCGGTGCGGGGGTGGAAACTGCCGATCATCTTTTCCTTCATTGCGATCGTGTGCGCGCCATTTGGGACGATGTGGGGTGGCTGAATCTTTCCTCTATAACTGCTTTTTGGGAGAGCTTATCTGGGACCGGGCGTCGGTCGAGGGAGGACAGACTGGTTCCCATTGCGCGCCTGTGGAGTATTTGGTTGGGAAGAAACGATGCTTTATTGGCTAGGCAGAGGTTCTATAAGGAAAATATTTGTATTGCGGCGTCGCGTTTTTTTCTTGATTGGTCTTCCATGTAGCGTTGTTCGGGTGGGCAGATGATATCTCTGTTGATATCATCCGCCATTTTCTTTTGTTTACCTTCTCACACTGTAAGTTCTCCCTTTTCTCTTTAATATAATGGGGCGAACACCGTTGAGTGTCTCCCCCTTTTTTGAGCGTCAAAAAAAATTCGATAACCATTAAATCTATTAAGTAAAAAAATGCATGTGTCAATATTCCTTATCAACCCCACTTATTAGACAAGTCTTGTCTAAACCAGCATTTTATCTACCTAGGTAAGCACGTGTCACTATCCTCTTGCTTAACAATTAAGCATCAAATGAACATTCAAAGGTGCAATCACCTTCCAATTTAGGAAGTGTTTCAGGGCAAGAACATGGTCCATGTCATGAGGTTGATCTCTTATATTATAATATGCACACTTCACTATAAAAATCGTCATCCCTCCATTCCCAGGAATCATGCATCTCACTGCTTGGGAATGCTCCATTCATCAACAAGATCACTACTACAAAATAATGCACCCTCTCATCTGAGAGAGGGGACAAAAAAGCAGCAAACACAACCTATTACATACAGCATTGTACAGCCGAAACTTGTCTATTGACTGTGGAAAAACCTCACTCCCTTGACCAATAATCAAGTCAGAACTTGAAATCTTTCCAAATTCTCATACACATTTGCGCAAAAGTTGCCAACTTTGAAACCACCACCAAAACTGTCTAAAACATAAAGATCCCTTGGCTACTACACCAGCTCCCTCAAAAATAAGCACCTCCAATAGCAATAGTGAAGGACACTCCACAAAGATCTCCCTTCTATCAAGTAACTTTGGAAGCTAATTTTCGAGGAAAAAAACCTCATTTGACACTTTCAAGTTCTAAAGCTCAGCCCACCCTCCTCTGGTCGGCAAACATCCTCTCACTCATTAAATGAATCCAATTCCCCATTTTGTGTGATGCCTTCCAAAGGAATCTACTTTGATCGCGTCAAAACATTTTTCTACCTTAATTGACAGCCTAAAACAAATGTAAAGAATAGATCTAGATAGGAAAGGATTGTTGTAACAAAACAATATCGAGCGAGCATGACCAAAAGGCATCATCGTCATCACATGCAACCAAAGATGTCTGCGTTAAGTTCAGACGGACTGGACACCGTTTATTCAGTGCATGAGAGAGAGAGTCCTCAGTATGTTCAAGATGAGCATTGGATGTTCTAAGTGTGTTGAGAATAGTGAATCTTTGAGGGTCAATTTGGTAATTGAATATGTCCAATTACCAATTATACACCTTTCATTTGTTTAGTCTCGCATCGTTTAATGGTGGGACTAGGATATGTTCATGGATCTATATAAAGAGCTCTACACCTCTTGTATTCTTTAAGAAATACAATATGAAAATTCGACCAATTAGGCTTCTTCTCCCATGGAATAGAGAGGTCAGCATGACTGCCTTAAAACACATAAATCATGTCTCGTTCTTTCCTCTTATTATTATGTTGCATATGTTTTACATTTCAAAACTATTCTATAAAAAAATTCAATATAATTGGCTATAATCTCTCCTAAGATTTATCAAGTTCAAGATTGTGGAGCTCCATTTATTTCATTTCTCAACTCTCTTCCAACACGATTTGTATCTGCAAACCATAAGCTCCCTTTCATGATTTTATCTACTATCTTAATGCAAATGTAACACATATCCTAAAGCATTTTTTAGTGATCCATTTCGCGAAGCGAATTTCGTATCGTAATGCTCGTTCATGACATGATGGATTAACAAATAACAAAACTATAGGTCTTCCTCGGTCTCCCCTAATCATTTAAATGATTCCTTTCCTTCTTCATTCTCTATCTTCCCTCCTCCCTTTGTCCATCCACTCCAACCCTCGAAGAATGTAAATGAATGAAAGCAACACCGATTTTTTTAAGTGCAATGGATGTCCAAATAAGATGGATAGACATACATCTTTCATTCATTAATTTTTTTTTGAGAAATTCATTCATTAATTATAAAAGTGCAATATAATAGACGGACCTTGAAACCATACTAACTAGAAGACTCTAATCATGCATAGTATAGGGATTTGGCGATTTGCACCATGTTCTCCACATAATAATCCTCGTGTTCGAAAAGCACCACATCCCTTTTGAATCCACCACCTACAAGACAATCAACAGCTATAAATATTTGGCATTTTGCACCATGTTCTCCCAATGTAACTCTTGTGTTGGAACCACTGCATTCCTTTGAATCCAAAAAGCATACAAATCTGTCGACAGTTGTCTTCAATTGTCCCTTATTCTAAAAGTCTGTTCCCCACAAGCAACACTTCCAATCTTAAAGTTCCTCAAAAATCCCCCAAAGCTAGTTGTATCAACCTGGAAATAATCAGTCGGCTTGGTCGAATGACTTGTTTGCCTCCTCATCTAAGTCGGGTGGAATAATCAGTTGGTTTTTTAAGTGATTTATGATTTTTCTGAGTTTTCTAACGTTAATATGGTTGGATGCAATTTATTGCTTTTATTTCACTATTCAATTTCTTAAACCCAAGCCACAATGAAATCAAGGCTTTGTACGTGGGTAATCGTAATAAATGTTAATTTTCACGTGTGCTTCATATCATCTTACTCCATACTGCAAGCGGACACTTACCTAATATGCATGCTTGAGAGGAAAATGATTTGCAAAATTGGATAGCTTTCTTCTTTTGACAAAAAAGAGAAATTTCAAAAATTGGACAAGTTAAACAACTTTTAAGGGAGAGGACTTTGGATCTAAATATTGTGAGTCGTTGACAATCTAAGATATAGACAACAGCCTTGTGAATAAGACAAGCAGACCACAGACAAGGAGAGGGAAATGTCGCTAAAAAATGAGTGGGTTTTTTTAGTCATGCTGCTTATACATATTGTCAGATTCAACTCTCATGAATAACTAAAATCAAAGCATTGTGGTTCTCTTCGATTTTTTTAACCCCTTCTTTTGCTTTCTCTTCATCCCATTCCCTCCCTTCCATCCTTGCTCTCAATTGTCGCAAAGCAACTCTGCTGACCTCTTACTGTATTCACTTTTTTTAACTTATCCAGCGGGAGCTTATGGGATGGGATTGTCTTGAGATAGATTCTTATACAATGTATATAGAGCAGTTGCCAAAGAGAGCTACCTCCCGTCCCACAACAAGTCTCTGTCCTCTGCTATCATATGCTCTCTTTTTCATAACAAATCTGTTTGTATATTGGATTGTCAAAAAACTCTCAATATTTGAATCCAAAGCCCTCTCCATAACAATGGTTATTTGGCTTGTCCATTTTTTTGAATTTTCCTTTTTTTGTCAGAAAAAGAAAGCTGTCCAATTTGGCAAATCATTTCTTTTCTCAAGCATGCATGTCAGGTAAATTCTTTTCAAAAAAATGCATGTCAGATAAATGCTCTCTTTTATATAAATGCCTTGCAATATATGGTAAGATGATATGAAGGACAAACGAAATTAAATAAGGGATATTTACACCCATAACCCTGAGTAATCTCGTAATTACCCCAGGAACCCTGCGTAAGCACGAATTACACTCAGAACCCCGAATAATGTTTAACCCTTACATTACATAACCCCGTGTCAACTTCCATCCGTTTAAGCCGTTAACTTTAACAGATTCCATCCGTTAATGACAATTTTACCCCTATAACAAAATCACATTCTCAAGAATTGCCCCCGTCACCCCGGTGCATCCCAGTGAAGACCCCGTCCCCGTCGCGTGTGGCTCTCCAGCAAACCACCCCACCCCCGTTCCCGTCTCCGTCTCCCCCACCCGTTGCCCATGCCATCCCTCCGGCAAAGGCTCCCCTGCACCCCCCTCCCCGTTGTGCTCCCTCCAGCAAACGCCCTCGAATCCCATCGCCACCAAGCATCCCCCCGCCACCGCGCCGCCCACGAGCACCCAGTAACCCCGCCGTCGTGCTGCCCACAAGCTCCCAGTAACCCCCGGTCGCCCCCTGCGTCGCGATGTCTCGAGCCTCCTCGCCCCCCTCTCGCCCCCTGCATCCCGAGCCTCCTCGCCTCCAGCAAAGGCCTCGATCCTCCTCGCCTCCAGGCATCTCCAGCAAAGGCCTCGGGACTCCTCGCCTCCAGCAAAGGCCTCGAGCAACCCACCCCACCCCCCGACAGCCTTGGTCGAACCTCCACCTCAATTACACCCACAGGAGCCGTTGCAAATTTGGATACTGCCAGTACTTGCCTGAGTTGTGTCTTTTGTGTGGTTAGATGTTGGGACATGAGCCTGGAAGATTTCATTATCTGGACGCACTATTTTCCCGAAATCTTGACCTATTTATCTGAGGCTAGAATGGATGGCATTCGATGATTTTGGCTAGTTCTTAATGTTTTCCGTTTCACTTTCTGTTGTAGGGTGGTTCTCTGTGCTCTGTAGCACCACAATCATTTAAATCAAACACGTAGGTTACTTTGAGTAAGAGAGATTGACATATATTGTGATTCGAAATGTTAGCTCCTATTTACATGGTCTCATAAATCGAACGAATCATATGTGCAATTTTTTTAGTTTGGTATTTTTTTCCCTTTCTGATATGCGATCTGCGTCATATATAACAGATTTGTTTGCAGCTAATCAGTCACCTTCTATATGTTAGATCTCCGGTTAGAATGCTACTCTAGAAGATCAAGATTAAAGCATTTCCTCGAAACATATTACGCCATTCTAATGTAAGTTAGAAAGCAAACCTGATGGACTTTATGAGATATGAAAGTCGAGCGATCGATCTTTCGAACAGTTCGGAATTGACAACACTTTCTTTAAAACAGAGGTATTAGTATAATTTCTTCTTTTGATTCATGTGTAAAGCAGACATGAAGATTGTTACATTGTGTTCGTGATTTTCGTGAAAAAAAAATCCAATATTTCATTTGGAAGTGATTGGCATTTGCTTCTCTTTTACTGTTTCCCCCCTGACCCCGACATTCAAGCAGCAGAACTTGAAGCTGCTGCCTCTCCATCGTGAGTGGGAGAGTTGGCCGAGGTCGCGGCGGAGCCAACCCCTCCACCCCCCCCCCCCCCCGCGACCCCGCCATGGAAGTCGCTCCTCGCCTCCGACCACAAACCCCGACCTCACCAGCCCCTCCCCCGCACCGCCGCACCTGCAAGAGCCCACCCCCTCCCCCGTGTCGCCGCACCTGAAAGCCCGCACCTCTCCCCATGGCCCCACACCTGCGAGCTCGCCCCCCTCTCACGCGCCCCCGCACCTGCGAGCCCGCACCCCTCCCTCGCGCCCGCGCACCTGCAGCCCGTCCCTCCCCCCGCGTCACCGCACCTGCAAGCCCGCCCCCTCCCCTGCGTCGCTGCAACTGCGAGCCCGCACCCCTCCTCATGTCATCAACCTTTCCCTGCTAGAGCCCCCCTCCTCAATCGGTCCTGGAAGCCCAGCTACCTGCATGTTTTTCCATTTTTTTTCTTTTTAATTTTTGATTAATATTAACCGTTGGATCTGTATTGGTTAGATTAACTCACTCACATGGTTGAGTTAATGAAGAAAACTAACGGAAGGTTATGGATGTAAGACGGAGTATGTATTCAAGGTTCTGAGTGTAATTCGTCATACCGCAGGGTTCCTGGGGTAATTACGAGATTACTCAGGGTTATGGGTGTAAATATCCCATTAAATAAATATTATGTTTGCACACTTACAAAGCCTTGATTTTGTTGAGGCTTGGGTTCAAAAGGCTGAACATATACTTATTTTTTCTTCTGCCTAAGAATGACAGGAGACGTAATGGAAATTTAGGTCTGTTGCATTTTAAATTCCATCTGCCTGATTATGGTAAAGGTTATGGTCTTGAGGATTGGGGAAACTTGCAAAAATCGATAATTTGTATGCAGGAGAAAAGGCCTTCAACTAAATATTAATCGATAATCGGGGTTTACTAATCAGATTTAGTCGATTTAGTATTTTTTAAATATTTAAAAAAAATATGTGTATACATTTATCGTTATATCTTAATATGGATTTGGACATTTTTATTGCTGTCATGATAAAATGAAAGTAACAATAGAACCGCAATTAAACATTAAGCATCTTATGATTAGTTGAAGTTTAAACAAATTATAAAAATAAAATTATTGCATTTAGACTTTGCAAATTGCAACAATTATAAAGTCCCACGAAACATTACAATCAACCAATTGTAGTTCATTTGGTAAGCTTACGAGTTCACCATAAGTGAGCTCGATCACATGACCAACATAGATCGATATTAGCATATTGAATCAAATTCTGAAATCGAAGCAATAAAAGCAGGTCCTTGAGCTGGTGATCTTTTTGTATCTTTGAACTTTTGCCATGTATTTTCTTGTGTGTGGATTGTGTCCCAGCATGCCTACAAGTTATGTCCAGATTTAAAAATTCCCGTCAATGTCATTGGGTACCGTCCATGTATCTTAAAAGAAATGGAAGAATGCATTGATGTAGTTTTTTGTTGCCTCTTGGGATGTTTGATGATAGATATTTATTTAATAGGTGGAATTCCCCCTTTCGTATTTCAAAGTTATCGACTGGCTTATATATCATGAGAAGTTCACATCAAATATATTTTTAAGAAAAAAATGTATTGGCTTTGTTAACCATATTGCTCATACGTATTGTCCAACTCAACCATCATGAATAACTAAAACCAAACCCTCGTGGTTTCTCCTTGGTTTTGTTTAACCCCGTGTTTTCCCTTCCTTCTCAGTCCATCTCTTTCATACCTACCCTAAATTACCACAAAGCAACTCTAGTTACCTCTTACCCTATTTTATTAGTTACACAAAATCATTTTGATGCGGGATTTGATTTGATCAATCAAATTGATCATAATTTTCACTTCTTTTAATATTGTCCAATGGGAGCTTATGTGTTAGACTATTTTGAGCTAGATTATTGTAAAATATTTTAAGATTATGCACATCGCATCCTGTATTAAAAACACGTTTCATATGAACTTCTTACAAGAAACGAGCCACACAAATAACCTTGGAGATACTAAAGAGAAAAGCCCGTCTATCAAATAAAATCTAACATCAAACATCCAATAAGACATCTGAAAATTATATCAATATAAACCTCCATTTTTTAAAACTACATGGTCGATACAAAGATATCGATAGGAATTTTTTAATGTGGACATGTAAAACTCAAACATAGTTTCATGTTGGAAGCTCACAAAGTGTGAGAGTGGATTATAGGAATAAGGCACTACTAACCAATAACTTGGACTTAAGCCTTTTAGGTTTTGTCAGCATGCTAATTGGGCTCGAACCCAATAAGTTACCGGGGTTAGTTTTTCTCGATAATGGTTTGAAAACCTAAGTGATGGACATTACAAATGGTTTTATTCCTCTTATAGTGGAAAGAGTTGTCCGAGGACCTAAGCATAGAGCATGAAGCCACTACTATCACTAGGAATAAGTGATGGGCTTGCAATGAGTACGTTCAGAATATAAGTGGGGGTTATAAGTGGTGAAGATAACTAGTTGAAAATTTCAACTTAACCATTTTGGGTTGGGTGTCAAAAGGTCTATTTTGGGAGCGGACCCAACTAGTTGTCAGGCGTCAATTTTTCTCGATAGTCGTAGGAGGACCTAAGCCTGGAACGTTACAGGGCATAAGTCGTGTATATGTGAGAACACAACCATTCAAAGGCAGGAAACCCAACACCAAAGAAAAGCCTTCACCATTGCCTCATCCCTCAGCTAGCATTGATCACGTGATGGACCTCACTTTTAGTACACTTGTAATTTACCAGGAACTCAACTCCCACTACACCATTAGTGGGAATTGAAGTATAAAATCTCCCCGAAATCATTCAGGAGTACTTCAGTCGGATGTAATCTTTCGATTGAACTATATAACGGATGAAATCTACAAAACATTGATACAAAGATGCAAACAGACCTGGCTGAACTTGAGGGGATGGTTCTCGCCAGCGAGCTGGAGGGAGCCGCTGACGAAGACGAGCATGCCGCCCTGGGGGCCGGAGGGCTGGCAGTCGACGGTGGAGATGGAGTGGAGGCACTGCTGGAAGGGGAGGGAGGCGAGCTTGGAGGCGATGGAGGGGGCGCCCTGGGTCTTGGCGCCCTCGAAGGTGAGCATGGAGGAGTCCTGGTACAGCGCCCCCAGCGCCGCCCTGTTCCCGTCGAACGTCCTGTAGTAGTGCTCCACGAACGCCTTCGCCACCGCGTCCGGATCCATCTCCGCTCGATCGCCTCCTCCTCACCGTCGCCGCCCTATCTCTGAATTGACTGGAGAAGGGTTGCCTTCTTTCTCTTTTCTTTCTCTATCCTATTGGACTGTTTTGCTTAAAAAACAAGCCAGATTATATTCTAAAAATGGGGATTTATGTACTTACCCTTTTAAGAATGGGGCCTTAGGAGATCTTTTTATGGATATCCTTCCTTATTCCAATAACTAGCGAGCGTACCCGCGCTTCGCAGTGGGTTCAACCGACAACGGGGAGAATTATTTTCTTGAAAGTTATTGTGAATTTGGAAGGTGTTTGAAAAAAAGATAATATTTGAAATATGTGAGAACATAATAAAAGAGGTCTTGCATATCAGAAATTTAAGAATTATTTTATTAACGTTTATTACAAACCTGAAAAGAACTATATTATAAATATGATGAAAAACTAAATGATACTTATAAAAAGAATCAAAGTTTGGAATAAGAAAATATATGAAATTCTTTAAATGTGAGTAGCTAAGGGAAGAAGTATCTAATGTGGGCGATTATTCCTAAGCACATAATATCAGGTTTGCTGTAGATAATATAAATTTATACATATTTACACTGATCTACAAATCTGAATTGGAGAAAATACAGTTAATATAATAATATTAAGTCAAAAGCAAGAAAGTTAGTCGCGTTCATCAAGATAGGAATAAGAAAATCAGGTGATCTTGTATTGCTTTTCATATCAACCTTTTGCATTCTGCACTAATCTATGAGCACGCATCCAGCAAATCTCACACTTGAGTTGCTTCTAGTACTCAAATGTTGTGGGACTTATAAACATACCGAGAGAAAGAAAATAGTATATGGTCAAATAATATTAACAATAACGTACAATAGCAACACATTTATACAGTAAATCCATACAAACCCCTTCATTTAAGGCCAACCCTCGATAAATGACAGTTCCTTCATCTTTACTTGGGAGAGAAAGCATGAGGTAAAAAAATGGACAAATTTATAAAATAATCCAAGTTAAATTCCTAATCTTGCATATGATATCAATTAAAGGTACTTACAATGAAAATAATGAAATGGTTAGGATTGGCGAGGTGAGCAAAGAGATTGTAAATGAGATCGGTTCCGTTGTAGGATAACGCGTCTAAAACAGTCAGCATGGTAAGCCTTCCATTCCTGATCTTCGTCATCGTAGATCAAGAAGAGATAATATAATTCAATATGCTATAGTCGGATGTTGATGTTTTGGCGTGATATGTTGCAACCGTTAAATGTCATGATCCAATAGATATATGCTTGACGTTATAAGATAAATGCTTGCAGCAAGATCTAAGATATTGATGCTCTCTCCATTACTGACATTTAGCCATAGATAGATATGAAAATTAGTCTAACCATGATAATCTTGTTAATGGATATACATTAAAGAAGAGTACAATTTATGCAAGCAAAGTGCTCCAATACTTCCTGACTTCAAACTCTCTAGGCACAAAAGTATGAATAACGTTGAATTAAGTAATTATGGAACGAATACTCTTGAAATTTATTACTAAAGCTTGCAACCCTTCATAGCTTTGAAAATCATCATCCTTCTTCTTGCTTAACAATGATATGAAGAACCTCAGAAGGGTCATCCATTTTCCTCCCCTCTTCCTCATTGGGGGCACAATGTCACAAACTCTTCCCTAAAAGCAAAAAATGACATCATAAATCCTCGGCATATTTGTTTTTTATTTGTTGTGTGAAGACGGCTTCTCTAGATTACGATCTAGTACTCTTGTACACAGCTTGTTCTATTCAGATTTGTGAGTGAGATTGAAAGAACAAAACAAATGAAATGGTTTACAAATACCTATATGGATTTTGGAAAGAAAAAATTATGGACTTACAATATCAAGTTTTGTATGTATAACTACAAATATCATGTCGATTCAAATGAATGACCTAGATTATATTGTGAAAATGATATGACTTAGATTATATCATGTAAGGAGATTTCATCCGTTGAATCAAGTGCATGTGACAATATCATGCGGCGAGTACTCTAGGCAACGTAGATGATTTCTAGGCTGCAGAAGAATGGTCTCAATGGCAGGGGAGGATTCCTCCCTCCTTGGCTCACCTGATGAAGAGGCTTTAGATCACGACTCCTCCCACGCCTTTTTTTACACAGATGTCTCCAATTTAAATTGGAGCAACATCTTCATTACTATGTATACATTCATATACATAAGCTCATTGGCACCGACATTGCTACACAATTCACATTATAATAATTTCAATTCTGTTATTTTGTTATTTTACAATGACATGTTCTTATATTATTTATGTATTTTTTAATTAAAAATGTAAATCCGTTGCAATATAAGGTTGGAAGAGAAATATAATATGTTGAAAATTTAAACAGGGGTCATATAGGTAAAAACTCAGTTCTATTTTTGCATACATTTACAAGCAAAAATGATGAAGTGAAAATAGATGGCAAAAATCAAACGATGATTGCGAAATGGAAGGGTCATATTCTGTGAAGATGTGCGAAAGGTTGCTCGAGGAAAAGACGAATAAAATCCGAGCTCTTCTTTCCCTTACCGAAACTTGTGGAGATGGAGAAGCATGATCTTCATTTATTTATCATATTTTTATCTTTAATTGACAAAAAAGCACGGTCTTCATTGATTCACATATTTTTATTTCCAGTTGACAATAGACTTTGTTGGATTTTCCATTCATACAGGATATCCTCATCTTTCTTAATGACATTACTGAAAATATATGAATATCTTCGACTTGATACTTACAAAATTTCTATGCAAACTTTAGGGACTAAACATGAATCTTAACATAACTTCATAGAATAAATTAACCATGATATCCTTTTCACAGACAGCGAAATCTACCAAGGATATTGGACTATCAAATCCAAAAATTCTCCTATCAACTATTTGAGCTTTTCTGTTTTCAGCCCAAGAATATACCCCCTGTAATTAAAGGCTAAATTTTGGATGAAAACTGAGATGCAAATCTAGGGTTAACACATCAAGTTTTCAATTTCCGTGCCTCATTTTTGCCACCTTAGCGCTTTGAAGGTTCCTGTTAACACAGAGAAACATTGACAGGAAGAATATCTTAAATATGATCACTAATAAATCTGATTTTAAAATTTCAAAATGGATTTCCATCATTGATAAATCTTCTGATGGTTTGAGATTTTCTTAAAATCTTTTATAATACTACAAATTTTGTAGAAATATTTTTGTAAGTTCGTAGTGGTGGAAATAAGATAATAGTGTTGCATTATCGAAGATTAACAACATCTAAATTCTACTGTCAGGTTCACGAAGTCTTCCAATTCCTAGATATATCTTGCTTCCAAAAGTGGAGAGAAGCAGTGTAAATGGTTCTACTTAACACAAAAAGCAGCGGTGAGGGGAGTATTACAACAGGGTTCTACTTAACACAAAAGGCAACAGGAGTATTCCAACATATTTTTTTAAAAAAAATTACTCCACATGCTTTTATATTGTTTTGTATGTGTAAATTAGATTCCAAGTGTATTGCCAATTAAAAGAAGAAGATAGAAAAAAGAACGTAAAGATAGATTGGAAGAAGAAAGTTAAAATTAGGAAAAAGGAGGAAAATTCGGAAAGAAAATTATGGGATACATTTCAATTTTGCACGGCCCATGGTCTATCGATGGTTCGTGACCATTGTTAGGAGCTCGGACCCTCGCGACAATGGAGGGAGAGGGTGGTGCTAGCTGAGGGAGAAGCCATTGTTGGATTCGTGAATAGTTGGAGTCATAAATCCACTTTTGTAGCCTTCGTTGACGTTGTTACGACAATGAGGAATGGAGAAGCGAACTCAAAGAAGGGCAATGGGGTTGGTCGGTGTCGGAGTTGGAGGGGGTGGTAGAGATAGTGTGGCGGAGGAAAGGGGGAGGAAGTCTCCTGTTCCGGACATGAACGCCATTGCCAAATGTTGCAAGGTAAAATCGAGACTTTTCGGATGGAAAATTAATGTGTCGTGTATCCCTCCCAACTTCTCCATTATTTTATATACTACACCCATGAACTTGCGGCAGACGATGAGTGAAGGAGCAAGAAGAGCTTGCTGCATGGATAGTAAAAAAGGGCAGCTGGAGCCATGGAGATGATTAATATCAAGAGTAGAAAATTAGGGGTAAATAAAAAACGGAGGTGAGCTTGAGGGAGAGAGATTTGAAGCGGCGGGAACTGAAACAGGAAAAGGGCCCACGTGGCCAAATTAGGAAGAAATGGGCTGTGATTGTGGCTA